>CM022483.1:9292673-9515220 GCA_011952105.1 Coreoperca whiteheadi
AAGGTGGTGGGTGGCGTCAAGGAGGTAAAAAAAGGGTGCCCTGGGGGTGTTGCTTTTTGGGCGGGGGTGTGGTATTTTTTGGGGGGGGTGGGGGGGGGTGGTTTGTGTGGGTGGGGGGGGGGGGGGGGGGGGGCTGCGGCCGACACACAGACGTACCAGGAGGAGCAATTAGACTTTTATGAGAGGAACTGAATTTCCAGTCGCCACATTATTATCGTAGAACATTTCATGGGAGCAGACCCTCAGAGGACAAATAGCTGCTCAAAAAGGGAGAGAGGGACACAAACAGAGAGTAGGAGAGAGACAGAGTGGATATACAGACAGTGTGATCCTGCACACAGGAAGAGCCCTCATATGATTTAATGCCCCCTTTAAATAATCTGAATAAGTAGCCTGTTTACAGAGTCTAGATTGGCCTCCGAGCGGTTGCAAAAGTTTTCCACAGTGAGAAACAAACTGCTTGTAAACTATAGCATCAACAAGCTAGCCAGCTAACATGGACTGCATTGTTGTCTGTTGGGTAGAATGTATTTTTATCCTGGCAAATTGTTCAGCTTTGCAAATAGACTTGCAACCTGTCCAGAGTGTTTCCCTGTCTTTTGCCCAATGCATGCTGGGATATGCAGCCCAAGTTGTAAAAAAAAAACTGGAAGAATGAGGGTTGGGTGGAAAGTGTTTACTAGGGCTGATGTTGATAATCCTTCCAGGAAGAAATTACTCCTCAATTAATCTACAGATACATTTCCTGAAACAGGAAGAGCACCATGAAAGTGTGTAGTGTGGGAACTTGGTATGTTCCACAATGCGACATTTACCCAAACTCTCAATAAAAGCATAAAGCCAAAAAAACACATTTTAGAAGAGGTAATCATGTGACCATTTCCAACATCACCACCCCTGAAAAATGCTTTTTTCCAGAGAAAAAGCTGTTTTTTTACTTTAATACAATGTTAGCCCAACTATGGACGTTATTTACCAGTTTTTTGCTTGCTTTTCACTCTAGTTTTAATTATTTCACCTGTATATACAAGGAAAAAAAATAAAAGGAATGAATAAATATGTAAAATCCACTTGCTCCCTGCTTGTACATCTTGGCTCCCATGGCAGCTCGACTTCCTCTCGTTACCTCTTGCTGTCCCTGTCTCCCTGTCTGAATATGTACTTTGACAAAACAATCCCAAATTAAGTTCCACTCATAATTATTTTCAAAGCTTTGAACTGTATCACACAGTCTTTAGCAGGCGATGGAGTTTTCTCAGTCATCATGGAGACTGATCTGTTGCTACAGAACTCAGTAGCACAGTAACGACCACTAGAGGTCCCATTTCAGGGAAGCGGAAACATAGTATAAACGATACTGTTTTTTATCTGGTGAAGACTGTCTCAAATGTATTGTTACTCTTCACCTATTGTTAATGCCGGTTAAATGTAGGCCACAGATATACTGTCTTATAGTCACTCTGAACTACATAAATGTTTTCTTTTCCCTTTCCTACTACTCATGTGCTGTGTGAAGTATTAAAACCCATCAGGTATCACATGAACCATGTTCAAACACCTTCTTGTTTTTCTATTCTGTCTCAGACAAAGCCGGACACTGATCTGAGGCCAGCTAACGGGCTCACACTCAGATCTGCATGTGTCATCAGTGGCAGACATCTGCTGAGCACACAGAAAAGCACCAGCGGGAGCAGGGTTCAATGCTACAACAGGAGGAGCTTTTCCCCTCGCAGCACCGAAGACGGAGCTTTCAGCCGACTCAGGCCTTACTGTGAGCTTGTGTTTTCATGATTATGATCTTAAGCTGCGTTCATAAACATACCTCCCAAAGTGTTTTCCCTCCTGCTCCTGGAAACGCATTCATCTTTGTTTAATCTGCTTTCTTCCCTTTTTTTCTTCCTTCCTCTTCTCAACTACGAGGTGGCAAGTGTTTGCAGTAAACACATTAAAATACACATAAATGGCAGTCAGCGGATTACAAACCCAAAGCAGAGGTCAAAAGAGGTGTAAACCAAAGTGTAATCCTAAAATGTAAGAAAAACAACTAGAATCGTGCCATCTTGGATAAAAAAAAATCACCTTTATCAGCCATTGGTGGACTTGATTTCCAACCGTCATCAACAATTAGGAAGCTATTATTTAAACCAGCTGTACCAGCCCTGTCTACGACAAATTAAGTTTATATACTACTGAACTGTTTAACCAATTACATGTAATGAAAAATGTATTTGTTTAAAAAATGTCTTCATTATGTTATCGTAATCTTACATTACATTTCTTTCTAAGTGTATTTTGTGTTGCAAATTAGTTATATATCAACGTGACTGCAACTGCAAACCTTTCTGCAGTATGTGTAGAACCAGAATCAGATGTTAAGTGGAAACTCGTGTCACTTTGGCTCCAATGCTGGAGGACAAAAAAATATATATATTTTTTTCAATGTTTCAAAATCAACACTCACACAAACATTCAGCATAGGACATCTATTATTTTCTATGTCGAGCTCCACTGCAGAGGGAGGTTGATTCTCCGGAGTAGTAAAGTGTAAAATGTGAGGGAACTCACAAGGAGAGTAAAGTGAGGAGGGTTAGATGATGTCATTTCCTCACTAGAGCAACAACATGTCACATTCAACCCACAGCTGAACAGAAAAGGGACTATTTACTGTAAACCAAGGTTTGACAAATTTACTGTAGCTGCTAACTCTAAGCACAACTGCTCTCCTCCACATATTGAATATTTTCTTTGAACTGTAACCTTTTCTGTCCTCAAGTGTCTACATCTATGCCGTGTTTGCTACCACCGTGACCTCAAGTTACGACAACACTCAAGATTCATGCTCTTGTTTATTTCTTGTTCAAGTGCTGCCATAACCAAAGTAAACAGCACACCGTGTCCTCTGCCGCTCTCAGGCTGCAGACCAGTGGGCCTCGGCCTCGCGGCGCGAGACTCTCCACCATCTCAACGCGGCGCCCAGCTATGTTTTACCAGATGAGAAGACAAGGCGCATGGCGAGATGCTTTTGGGAAACCCAGACCCGGAGCAGACTCCCGCAGCCTGTGAACCAACGCCAAGGCCAGATCCCAGGCTGCCAGATGTGGGGGTGTGGATCAGCGGGCTGTGGCCATGCCTGTGGCTGGCTGCACTAGCTGACCTGGGCCTGTACGCCTGTGCGTGTGTGTATATATATGTTTAATGACATGTACAGTTTCTTTTCTTCCATTGTGTTGAGAGAGAGGAGGCAGCTACTGATTAATGTGTTTTCTAAGGTGTGCGCACACAGTATGACACAAGAAAGTCTTGGCGGACGAGAAAGTGTTTTTAGAGCATATGGACGAGCATGCACATTAAGTGTATACAGTATGTGTGCGTCTGTGTGTACACAGTGTGCTGTAAGTCTAGCAGCTCCCCCTCAGACTGCCAGACAGTGTTATTGCAGCTGCAACCAGCCCTCCTCCTCCTCTTCCTCCCTTGACTCACTCTTCAGGTGCTTTCCAGCCTCGGCTCTCCTCCTTTACTTCCTCCTCTCCTCTTCTTTTCCTCCCGTCCTTCCTCTTGTCTTTTTTCCTAATTTAGTTTTCTCAGACTGTCCATCGCTGTTCTTCCCGCATTCTTTGAATTCATGACAACAAGAGAATGACTGACAATCCCACTTGGCCAGACAGGCTACTGAATCCCTCATTAACCCCCTCGCTCATGTTGGTCGTTGGCATGTCTACGGTCAGATTGAGTGGGTTTACCTACTTCCTGCTTGCTAAGCCAGACAGTAATTTGAGGGTGTGTTTTGTAAGTGTGACCTTGAGTACATGCATGGGTGTATGTATGTGCATGCATAGTCACATTTGTCTCTAAGGTACGTTTTCGGTGAATAAACGCTGGCAAGCTAGTTAAAAGCGAACCATCTTTTAGCTATTGCATGCTTTCACAGCATAACTTACAATTTGTTCTGTCTGAGCAGTGATACGGAAAGCTGCTTTTTCACGGTTCTGACCAAATAATATGTTTCTGCCCACTGGAATGCCTATTTTTTTCTGGAGCATATACAGTCAATGATGCTTTTTTTAAAATGTTTCCTTGAATGCAAATAAATACCCAGGGAAGAAAAGTAGACCTGATAAGACATACTTTGTCGCCACTTTAGCAATTCTTATGGAAAACCCCTTGGAAATATTCTATTTGGAACCTAAACTCCTTAGTGTCATTTCTTAACATACCCCCTTATTTAACCCTTAATTAACCAGGAATGTTAGCCAAGTGCTATTCTTTGAGATAAATGCACTGATATAGAAGCCAAAATGTTTTCTGCCAAAAGGCCAAAACCTATACCTGGAAGTTTTTTAACTGATTAAACTATTGATAAAATGTGAACTTACTAGGATTAACTCGAGCCTCAATAAGGAACGGACGAGTTAAGAGCACTGCCTGAAAGAGAATGTGTTTGTGAAAGTTTTTCCCAAGAAGGTTATGAAGTGCTCAATGAAATAGGATATAGCATGTCTCGTTTTATCGTATCTATTAGCTGGGATGATGAGCCAGGCCAGGATAGCATCTAACACCTTCCTAGTTCTTTTTTAAATCTTATGCAGAAATGCTGTAAAAGAGGTGCAACCCGAATTGTTCTTAATGATGACATTGTTTAGCGTTCAACACCAAAGTTTAAAAAGAATTTATTTCTGCAATATCTGTATATGGAAACTACGGGATGGTTATGTTTAAGGAAAGATTAAAAAACAGGTTGAAGGGTTTGAAGACATTGGCTGTAACAGAACCAAAAAATGCTGTACACAATTAACCCCATCACCAGAGAGATAGATATAAACTTTTGTCATATGCATGAATTTTACTGGATGTTGGTCAGCAACAGGACATGCACAAGGTTGGTCACAGTGCACACACATCCACCACACCAATGACCCACCTTGCTACATAAAGGGTTAAATGGTTCACTTTGTTCCTAGTGACCAAGACCTAACATTGGACCCGTGTCCGGCTGGGTGCGTATAGAGTCCAGTTTGGGTTCTGTTTTATACTTGAGAGTGTGAATTTTAAGTGCAAAAAAAACTGCATTTTGGATTCTGATCTAACAATCTCTGGGTGTATTTGCAACATGTTTGAGTATCTTCATGTTCCTTTGAGATTGTGTCTCTTTTAAAAAAAAAATTGAATTTATGCACATCGGGTTCCGAAAGGTTTTCTTGGGTTACGGATCAGGTCCAAGAATTTAGACATATAAAGACTTCTATTGTGTAGTTGAGATACAACATTCTGTTAAAACCCGCACAAAATTAAGGGGGAAATGAAACAAGAGATGGTCAGCGTTTGAAGACTTTCTGCTCAGTTGTAAACATTAATCAGTCAGTGGGAGTCAGCTGAGGATGCATCATCTTTCCAGTAACACCCTGAATCACAGTAACTCTTGGGAGTCTTCTTCTGGATGTCACATAGAGATGGGAGAAAGTTACTCAATAACTTCCAAGGTGTACATTTTTTCCAGCCACTCACAAACCCACTACATCTGTGACCTCCAGCCTGCCAAAGACCACATGGCACTGATTGACAAAACCAGAGGAATTTGAAAACTGCCATTTTCAAAAGTGGGCAAAAGGCTGCTGTGTGATGAAAAACTAATTGCAATCTTCCCCCCCCCGCATTGCCAGGTAGATGGGTAGCAGTGACAGGACTATGGCACTGCAATCACACAAACCTGCCCAACCCAGTTTGACAGCACACATTCATATGGGCACGCTCATACACACACATGCAATTTGTTTAATTTCACTGTATTTCTGTGCTGCCAAAAAAATTCCATCTCAAGGCATTTACTCTAATTATTTTCAGTCTGAAAACACATTCTTCTTTAAACACGTATACAAATACCTTTTCATGGGAGTTTTTGCTTCAGTAATGAAATTTGTGAAAACAAAGTCAATACCAAAATTCCATAAAACCCAATTAGGTGGATCATATAAAGAAAAACAGCCTTGAAACTAGTTCTTGAAACAAAATTTGTATTGGAACTAAGTACAGTTATCTCACCCCATTATCATTTTTTCACATGCTTTAATAAAAAGCTCTGAACACAAAATATTAGATTAAGTGACTTGTTAAGATGTCAGCTTCAATGTGTCTCTCTTTTTCCATCTGTCTTTCCATTCATTCTGCAGCAGGTACAGGCCAGATTCCCACTATCTCTCTCCAGCTGTTTTTACAGGCACATTAAAGCCCTGAGTCTGGTGGTGAGGCTGACCTGCTGGTGACCAGAACCGGTGGTGAGGAGCTCCAGGGAGGCCTAGCCCCGCATTTAACCTGCTTGGGTGGGGCTCAGCTGGGGAGGAAGCGAATGATTTTGCCAAGTGTCTTGCAAAAAAAGTGTCCAAAAAGTCAAGTTTTAAGAAACTGGAGGCTGAAGGGAATTGTGGTGAGTATAAACACCATCATCATGAAATGGCTGCTTTAGGTTCAGACATCCACCCTGCTGAAGTGTCCTTCAAAACACTTCATTCTTATTTTCCCCATGACTGATATCTATTTATTTACCTGTGCCAGTGAAACTTTTTCGCCAGACAGAGCACTGACATTCTGAAAAACCCCTGATTACATTCAAAGGGGAATGTTTTTGAACGTTTTATAATTATTTATTACTACATAGCAACTACAGTGTGTCAGTTTACTAGTCATCAAGAGTACTACTCAGCCTGTGAAAACAGTTGTACAATGTCTTCTGTGGCTCTGGAGGAACATTTTCAAGTCTGAAAAAATAACCCTGATGATGTCATAGAGATGTCATCAGGGTTATTTCAACAGGTTTGTAGCTAACAACAGTGTGCCTGTGTTACAGACTGGGGGCATGGGGTTTGAAAGATGTGGCCATTTATCAGCCAGAGATTCTTGCTTGTGCGTCATAGTAGCTTACATGGCAATAACATGGGTTGGAGGTGTGTGTTTGGACACCAGTTGGAAAAAACACAGTTTACTTTTCCAAAAAAGAATGGTTATGGTCTAATTTAATAATTTCTTCCTTTCTGAAATGATACCATGCCCATATATTCCATTTCACTCAAAATTATGTCACATTACAGAAGCTAGAGACGCTCTTTCTGCCGTTTCACACTGACTTTATGTTTAAGCATCTACAACACTTGATTGAGGTTAGGGAAAGTTCATGGTCACAGATTTTTTTAAAAGCCAGAAATGGCATGCTATTTTCTGCATTGGCAGTGTACTTTGGCATGTATAAACATGTTCCAATTACTGTCGAATTGTGTGTTTTGTACAAACCCAGTTGGAGTTTAACTAGTTTACATCACCAGAAAAGGGAGAAGACAGACAGAAATATTTCTGGATAGAGAATCATAATTTACAGACAGCAAAATATACTGAATATAACCTTTACAGGAATATGATGCTGAGAGTATAAAAGTACAGCCAACAATATAAGACACAACTGGACACCAACAACTTATTTTGACGAGGTCTGCTGTTAAGTGTCCAGTTGGAGTTGGCCCAACACATTAACAAAATAACAGGCAGGGAGAGAAATAAGTGCGGGGCAAACATCTGAGAGTGTGTTCCAAAGCTGTGAAGCCAAGTCACACTCCTGTGGATGGCATGTGACGGAAAGTTTGTTTGAGGAACAGCCATTTCTGTTCAGCACATCTGGAGGGCTCTACACACACTCGCAAACACACACATACACAGACACACACACGCCTCTCTTGTGACAATTTGTGAGATGTTGAATTGGATCAGGTTTATATGGCTCAATCAATCAGTCTTGAACATAAAAGTGTCATTGAGGCTCAAGCCATTCTTCCATTACCTCAGAAAATGCTACACACGTTGATGTTCTTGTGTCTTATGCAAAAGAATGTTATTGGCTCAGGGTCTGTTGAGGTAATAAGTAATATCTTTAAGCCACATTGGTTTATTTCACTTTGATCAGCTGCCTGGGCTGCTGTTAGTGGTATTGTCAAATGATTTAGAGAGAAAAGAGAGGTGAATGAGTGCAGAGAAACAGAAAAACACACACAAGGAAAGCAGGAACACAGAGTCCCCCAAAAAGAAGCTCTTAAGCTCAATAGCTCTATTTCTCCTCCATCTCCTCTTCTTATCTCTGCCACCCCAGCCAAAGCTCTCCCTCGGGTGAAAACCATCTAGCCAAAATCCAAAATAACCCGTTTTGGAACCTTCTCAAATGTATTTTCCTTAAACAGAAGAAAGGCACTTGAGTTTGACCTATGACCTTTCTGCATTAAAAAGTAGTTCCCCATGGCTGTTTTATCTGTTCTGGTGTGCAGACAGTAAATCTCCACATCAGTGTACAACTTAAACTATGTAAATTTAGCTAAAAAATATAGGAAGTCAGTTGAGGTGGTACGGGCACCTGATCAGGATACATCCTGGCCACCTTCCTTTGGAGGTTTTAAACGGCCAACAGGTAGGAGTCCCCGGGGTAGACCCAGAACACGCTGGAGAGATTATATATCTCATCTGGCTTGGGAACGCCTTGGGGTCCCCCAGGAGGAGCTGTGAAGCAGGAAAACGTTGTGTGGGAGAAGGATGTCTGGACTACCTTTCTTAACTGACTGCCACCGTGACCCGGCCCCGGATAAGAAAAAGGATGGATGGATGGATGGATGGATAAAGGAAGTACCAACTCGCCCTATACTGCATGCGTGACCTTGCATGTCAGACTACAATCTGGAAAAGCCTTGTTCATGCTAACACACAGCGGGAATTTCTTTCAGGTTTCACAGCCCACTAACTATAGGATAAACACATGCTGACATATGCTGCTAAATGTTCTTTCAGTTTCCGTGTGTGCAAATCTGCCTAGACGTTTTTGCATGTCTTGATGAGCATGCATCCGGTCCCATGGTGTATTGGTAGACACACTGACGATGGTTTATAGATAACAGATTTAACATGAACAAATCATTTTCATATATATATCGCTATGGACATTCCATGGCTAATATAGATATCTCATGGCCACTGTGATAAACCGATGTGTGACAAATGGAAGTAATATTTTTTTTTCATGCTGAACCACATTGCACCACTACTTTGTAAAGTAGCTCCTTTAAAGTGAAGCTATGTAACTTTTGTTCAACAACAAGAAAACAATTAACAATTACAGGATAATGATACATGCTAAAACATAATGTAACAAGTAGAGAAGAGTCAACAAGCTGGCTGAACAATGTTAGCCTCACAGAAATATCTATCCCAGACCAAGTAAGGCTGTGGCAGCTGAGTATGTTGAATTAAGAAAGGGTGAATTAAATCTCTTACGAATTTAACCTTTCCTTTGAAAGAGGAAGAATGTGTTATTTCTTCTTTTAGAAGTTACATAGTCTTGCTTTAAATGAGTGTGACAGTCTGAACGTTTTTTCTGCTGACACAGCAGCTGGCAGCCAAACCGCCCCAGTGAACGCATGTAAACAAATGTTTTGGAAATTTCACTTCCAAAGAGGTGTCTTCCAAAGAAAAGCCAAACCAATCCACCTTTCTCCTTGCCCTCGAAATGCCCGCAATCAGCCCCATAACTGTACAGTTGGTTCCTTCACATGACCACTTCTTTATGTTTCAGTCTGGATCATTTCATGCACATTCTCATGTACAGTACAATGTGAAAGATAAACTTTATATGAACCTTGTATGAATAAAGACACACACACAAACACTCAAAAAGTTTGCATATGGAAGTTCATCTGGTGCTCTTTGATAGCTTTAAGGCACAGCAGAATTTAATAAAAAAACAACTGATATGAATGCAAGCAACAAAGGTAGCTCATTTAAGGCTGATAAAGACACGACATCCACTTAGAATTTGTTGAAAGGGAACAGAGGTCAGTTCTGACGCACGTGGATACACAAACACAGAAATGGCGTACATACCCACCACACACTTTTCAAGTTCTTTGTCAGCATTCCTCAGCTGTGTTGTTTTAAACCTTTTGGCAAGGCTGAAGTGATTTATGCCCTTTCAAGTGTCAGCTTCCTTTGTTTCCGTGTACGACTGGCTTGCTGTGGAAGCATTTGAGAAGAGAGGATTATTTTTCCAAAGACAGGACGTTATTTTCCTAAGAGAAGATACTGCATTCTTAAAAGAAGACAGTCCTTATTTAGAGGGCATTATTTTTTTATTTTCCTTATTTCTGTCATATATATATAATGTTGCATTGTCGGATGTTAATATTAAACTTGGCCAAGGTTTCAAATAATGAGGTAAAGGTATGTAAAAGCAATCCCTGTGAGCAAAAAGCTCAGGCTTATTCATACATTGTATTTCTTGAGGAGGTAATTTTTCAAAATCAAAACATTTTAATCTTCGTAAAAGAGGGCCTAACATGGTGGGGGATTTTTTTTATGAGAGATGATGATTCAGGGCAGTCACATTTCCTCCCACATATATTTTCCCCAGACATGTGGCATGTAGTCAGTGACCACAGGACAATGCAGTCGAACCTCAGTCCAGCACCAAAACCACCGCTAGTATGTAATGCTGTCACATTACAAAATGTACTGTCATGTGGGAAAATGTTCATACATCGTCCTCTTCCGTCAGACTGGTGCACGGCTTCTGCCGTATCCAAATGGCATCTTATTCCACCTCATGGAAAGGTTTGCTGTAAATTAATACGCTGAACGGCTGCCAAATTGGCACATAGGATTGCCTGCTGAGTGTATGGGTTTACTTGCCGATTCACTGCTGGAGCCGTAAATGTCGGTGAGCATTACTCTGTGTCAGGATATATGTGATACTGCATGGCTTAATGTGGAATGTGTATGTGCCTGAAAAGGAAGATTACAGCACAGGGATATGACATATAATGGTCTAGGGATTAAAGTCAGTTTATGTGTATGGGAATGTTTTTATGGATGCATGTTGAATAGTTTAGCTTATTTGTTCTACTTCATATCATGCAGCCCGATGACAAATCCCCATTAAAACTATTGCCAACTGTGC
The DNA here is from genome assembly GCA_011952105.1 of Coreoperca whiteheadi. Lineage (NCBI taxonomy): Eukaryota > Metazoa > Chordata > Actinopteri > Centrarchiformes > Sinipercidae > Coreoperca > Coreoperca whiteheadi. The sequence goes on from CM022483.1 coordinate 9,303,646, forward strand.
AATCATCCATTCTAGACATCAGATCCCCAGTGGGGTTATAGATCAAAATAAAACTGAAACCCAGACAAACACACACACAGCATTGTCCTACTGACCCACTCTGCAGCCTGCAGTGTGGGGAATCAGACGGCACAGCAGATCCGAGTCGACAATCCTCATAGAAGGCCTCTGACCAGGTTTAACCACAGCTTGGGTAACATGAACGGCATATGTCATAATCTTGCATCACTTTATTTTTTCTTGGCCGTAGATTTCATGAGGTCACGTAAGTAAGTCCAGCTTGAAAAATGTCGGAAAATGTGTTTTTTATCAGCTGATATATATATATATATATATATATATATATATATGCATGTGAAGGCCTTCCTGCCTTTAGACATGGCATTTTGATATTGCTTACGTGGAGACCAAAACAAATGCCATTTAGTCGACAAAGTGCAGACATGGGGTTTAAAGCACATGGGTTAAGTCGAATGGGTTTGTCTCTCCAGCCTGTTTCTCATTTGCTGACACACAGACACTGCTTCTTGCAACAGCTCTGCCTACACATGTGTTTTTGTGATTATGTGGTGCCCCAGGTAGCATATGCGCGATGGGGCTGTCAGGCTATGGGAATCCACAGGTTGCCTGTGATTTACACTCACTCACTGTAACGGTCAGGTTGGGAAAAATATCATTTGTTATTTTTTTGTCTGAGATTTTCATGTAAGAATGCTCCATTTTTATTAGCATAAATCAAAAACAGTGGCTGCCTTAAGCGCTGTGTCAGAGATTCGCGGAGATTCGCTCCACCCAAGCAGACTGATGAGCTGATACATATACAAACTGTGAACACGCTGTCCAGAAAACAGCTGGATTTGGTAACATTAGATCTTTTGCTTCTCTCATCTCTCTGGTATCCTTTGGTATAAAGTGATTGCAGACTGGCTGGGTGGGTAAACATGAACAGCTTACTAACATCAAATTATATGATTTAACGCTATTGAAGTTCAAACAGTTTTCAAATGTTTTTGTCACCGCTGTCTAAAACCGCAAACATGCAAACTCACCTAGTGCCTCATGAAAGTAATTATTTAAAGTTTGGGAAAATCATGTTTGAATCCACATTGCACGCAATCCACTTTTTTTTTGTCTAAGGCTCTGGGCACCTTTAGGCCCAAAGAGTACAGGGCATGCTAACAGGTTGTCCTGGCAACGAGTGGAAGAAAATCAATTTAAGCTTTAATTGTTATATATTATTATAGAGCTGAGGGTGGTGGTAATTCCTGCGGGTACCCATTTTATATTGAACATCATTATTTGAGCCATTGTTAATAAAACATATTTATTAGGGCAGCTTTGAGCAAGCTTCTCTTGGTCAAACAGGTACTTAAGTGACTTTGTAATAGCGCACTGGCTATGTTTGTAATGCTTCCATTTCAATTGCTGGCAGTTACTTTAATAAATATATAAAAGCCGTGTAGGTGGGAGAAGCTGAGGCTGGGGCTATTTCCTTCAAATAGTACACACCAATACATACTGAACTTGAAAGTATCAACATCGATTAATTCATTTCTTGCCAGCACTAGTCAAACTGGGAACTCTGCCTCATCTTGCAATAAACTGACATTAACAAAACAGAGAAAGGTGATAAAGAAAAAAATTCACATTCTCACTCTTCTCTTTTCCATTTGTTTTACAGCTTCTCATTAATCGCCGTTGAGAAGAGCTAGGGATCGCTCCAAAACCAATAACCCATAGAGTCCTCCTAGGTGTTCTGGAGACAACTCTTTCGACAGAGAGGGAAGGAACGGAACGACAAGAGAGGGCATATCAGTGCACTGAAAACACACACACACAGACATACATCATCTTTAGGTTTCGATGTATGTGTGTTGAGGGGTTCAGTAAGAAGTAAGACAAACTACTTGAACATTGGTCTTGAAAGAGACATATTTTACCCTTTGGCATAAATAGCAAGAAAACGCACAAGGACGTGGACGCAGATTTATATGCATACACATACAAACAACTAGTGAGTGCACACATGCACACACACACACGCACACATAAACACCACCCACTGGAGTGTTGCAGTCATATTTTCCCCTAAGCATACTTTCCATATTTTTTCTAATGACATAAACCAGCTCAAAGGTGTATGTGTTGTTTTCTCATACTAACCCATTAGTCTCTCAAATGTCATTACCCAACTTGCTCCCTACACACACACAAACTTGAAATGTAATCCATTTCATATGTGTAATTGCTGACAATACTGTAACAAGAAAACATAATCCTGTGGAGTGTTATAATCACGTTGGAACAACTGGAATCCTTTCGTGAAGTCAGATCAATGTCTTTTCTATCTGTTCCTCCTCAGCTCTGGTAACACTTTGTGTGTCCATTTCTTCTGTGATTTAAGAGACTATAAGAAGGCAGTTATATTTTTCTCTTTATAAATCTTACAGGAATGTATTCATCCTTGCTGTGGTGGCCAAAGTGTTTTGTAAATTACTTATGTCCTGTCCAAAACATCAGTCATCATTGTGGAGAAGCTTTTAGTCACAAACCCACTCAGATTCAACCTGGAAAAGTAAACAAGGCAATTAGTAGAAAAAAGGGGAAGACAGAATTCCCAGAAAGCTTTGCATCAAAACAGGCTTTGGCCCGGCTCTGACCTGTGAGCAGCCAGACGATGTCTGTCTGGCATGTATTTGTGGATATGTATGCTTGTTTTTGTGCATAGAGGTGTGAGTAAGTCTGCAGGGGAACTGGTGACACAGCAGGCAGTTAGATCTCAGCTGGGTTCAGGAGGCCCTCTCCTCAGCAGAGTTACTTGGTCTGTACTCCTTACTGTCATCTGAATCACCTGGGCCTTGTGTGTATCTGCCTGTATAGGTTACCGGTATGTCTCCTTAGCTTCGAGACTTCTCACCAGAACTCATGACAGAATAACTTCTTGTGGATAATGGGGGGACTTTGCCAATCCGACATTCACTCACTTCTCTCTCAGGTTTTCTTTCTTCATTATTTACACAACCATTTCTGTCACTTTTAATGTGAACGACCGAGTGCAACACCATGAATATCTTCCAGGAGAGACTGTCTGAAAATGTGCGCCCCCTCTGGGCCAGCCTTATGTGTACTTGGTATACTCATTTCCGGCTCTATATTTTTATTAGTTATTAGAGTGACTTTGTTTGATTCACAGTTTTAAAAAAAAATATCCTTATTTATTTTATACTGGTACAGTACAGATCGGCTCTGAGATCAGCTGAAGCCGCATTTAGCCTACGCATAAATCATCCACACCAACAAATTAATTTCTCCGATTTAGAGACCCGCACCAGCATGGACATTTTACTCCTCCTCTACTGGTCCCTGTAGGCTATGTTGCTGCAGAAATTATGAAGAGCAGCGTCAGCTTTCCTGGTGATTTCTTTATTCTAATGTATTGAGTGTTGTACAACATGAGTGTTTTCTTTAATGTTTTACCTTAAAGTCAGTCATTTTAAACGTTTCCATGCGCGCAGTAATGTCACAGCAAATATCGTGAGACATTTAAGCAGCAAAACTAAAAACTGCAGTTATAAACTTGACAGGACAGAGGAAACTCTCCAGAGGAAAGAGAATGAAACTTTTACCTTCGTAAATAATTTTTAAACAGCTCTAGATGGAGCTCAGGATTTATCATGAGAACGGCTGCTTTACTCCAAACTATTTTACTGGAGGCTTGTGAACCTGGACTGTATGTGTGACCTTTTGGATATGTAAAATACGTTTATTAACATTAGATCCTGACCAATCCTGTCGGCTGTCGGGAGATTTAAATAATCAATCAATGAACAATACGGTGCTGTGCCTCGTGCGTAAATGCGCACAGTTAGTGGTTACTTTAGCAACAAGTAAAGCCATCTGTAAATCTGAAATTGATATGGCTTGATCAGAAGTTGCAATATTTATTAGAAATCTATTTACAGAACAGTACAGATATTGAGACATTTTACTCTGATGATACTCGGGCTCAACACAAAAGTAAAAAAACCCTAGTATTTACAAAAGTCTGAAGCCTGAGCTTTTTGCTCATAGGGATTACTTTTACATACCTTTACCTCATTATTTGAAACCTTGGCCAAGTTTAATATTAACAACCGACATTGTAACATTATATATGTATGACAGAAATAAGGAAAAGCACAACAGGTCCCCTTTAACAATGCTTTACTGCAGTGTACCTCCAGACAATTATGATAATTTGTACATGTATGATTTGCAAAGAAAGAGGAAGTACAAGCAAAATAAAAAGAGAACCCATATCCGCAAACATTCAGTATAAATGTATTGTATATTTTAAGCATTTATATGATGCTCTTATCCAAAGCACATGAAAAAAAGCTTAAATTCCAAAAATCCGCCATTTCAAGCAAACACCACAGAGGCCTGCGGGAGTCAAACCACAGAGTCCAGACAATAATCTATGCAAGTAAAATTTCCTCTACAGTCCCCTGAGTTATCATACGAAACTTTAAATGGATTAAAAAGTCATTTCTTACCTCTTAGTCTGTCACAGCTGCAGCACTTTGATTCTATCCAACGTTGCCCTCACACTTGACAAATTGACATGCTGACGCCGAATCAAAACAGAAAATTTGGATGTAGGGCACGAACTGTGGTTCCTGTGTGCAACTGATAAATGACTCCCCACAGAAACACACCTGACCACATCAACTACTTCTACGTAGTATTTGCTTTTGCAGCAGTATTCCCCAACTGCAGGGAACACATGCAAGTACGAGGGCAATAACACAGATTGAAGCATGCAGCTGATAGGGCATGACTGGCCTGTCACCTGTAGTAATGACAACCTTCTGGACAAGAAGGATGGATGGTCTATTCTTTTTTAATATTACCCATGCATTCCTATACCTCCCCATGTTAAATGAGAAGTGTGACGAAGGAAGTGTGTGAGAGAGAGAAATAAAGAGCAGGGACTTTTCATCACATGCTCTCACACACACTGCATGACAGAAAATGTGTGTTGCAAAATATATGGGCTGTCTTTTCTATAGAGGGCATTTTTTGGTGGAAGTGCCAAATCTTAGATACTATAATTCACATTTTCATAGTAAACTGACTGATTAAGTAAGTGACATACTTACCTGATGAACTGACTGACTGACTGTCTGAGCAGCTGCTGCAGGCAGAAAAAGTCCCTTTTCCTCCGCAGACCAGACATGAAATCAGAAACAATATAGAAGTAAGCCACCAACTCTTTTGCAAACATATGGACATACACACCAATGTATGCATTATGGAGAGAGACATACACACACCACCAGGGACTCTCCCTGCTCTGGCACAATCAGCGAAGCACCCTGCGACCTCCAACTAAGGTAAAAGCCATAATTATTGACATTACTGTCATTTGAGCCTTCAACCTTACAGTTCAGAGCCATTTCTCCAAACCCGTGCTTTGTCTGCGGTGACAGATAGCGTCCATTACATCTCTCTGTCTCCAAGATGGAGAGGGATGATGCCGGAACGACCTACAGCATCTCCCACCTTCTGTGACCTTTCAGTCTCCTTCCCTTCTTCATGTCATGCATCTTTTATCTTTCATCTGCCTGATGGGCACATGCTCAAGGGGCTAGTGCTCATATGTCGGAGCAAAAGTAACGTGACACAAAATAGGGACTTTGGTTAATGCCATTAATCCAGCTAAAATAGTCATCAAATTGACAGCATAATGGAGTTGTTGTAAAAGTCCATCAGCAACTGAAAATATATAAAATAAAGTTCAATCTTTTATTTATCATACACTAGATGATTAGCATATATAAATTCATTCTCTATCTAAGACTACTGTGCACCACCATGTCTACCTTATTTTCTAGAATGACATCAGATAAGTCATCAAAACAACAAACTGGAGTTGAGTAGCAGCCTATAGAAATTCTAAAATCAATGTAGCCTTGTTCCACCCAGGAAAGTAAGATGAAGGTAAGATTGTTATCAAATTAAATAAGAACTCTTGGGGAAAACAACAGGGACTACTGAGCAGGAATTATCATATTAGCTAGTAATCCACTACCAACCACTTAGACATAATGTGAGACAAAACATACCGATTCCTTAACTTTGGTATTGTATCCTTGAGGAAACTAATGTCACACCACTTAGGTGTTCATATTTAAACTACTGAGGGTAGAAGTGGATTTATGAATTCACGAAACATCCACATGGGGTGAAACTCAAAACCAAGTCTCTGACAGAAAGCTTGAGGCCTGGAATGGATAATCCGGGGTCATTGAGGGAAGTCGCACCCCCCATGTTCTAGCTACTCCCATCAGGTCTCAGTGTTTATGCTGACAGATTGACATGCCAGACAGCCTCCTAGCATGCAGCTGGAAACACAAAAAAACTCACTCTCTAACAAGCCGGGTGCAGGAAAACATCATTTACACCACTCTCCTGCTAGGAGACATGTTAAGAGCTCATGGGGTTTTGAGGGCCAGACTCAAAAAGGACAGCAGTGGTGAAAGATTTGTAGAAGATGAGGCATAATATAAGATGAAAAGATGAATGGGAATTGTGGCAGCTAGTTAAGAATAAAAGGGAGTAGAGAGAAAGGATGTATAGGAAAGAAGTCTGGAGGAATTTGGGAGGAAGGAGGAGCAGCGCAGTGATGGATGTATGTTTTGATGGAATAAAAGGTGGCAGCAAAGTGAGAGGAAAGAAATGTGAGTGAGAGCACAACATTGAGTCTGACGGGACATTCAAGACAAAGAGGAGGAACTCTCCTGCTCTCAGTCAGGTGTGTGGCCTCAACTCCAATTTGAAAGTATGTGGATGCTGAGAATGCAGGCCTCCTCCAGTCTGTGTTCAGCTTCTCGTCGATCTGCATACATTCACTTTTCTGATCCAAGGATTTACATGAAATGTTTCCAGGCCACATGCCACCTTAAGGCCCATATGACAAATTCAAGAATGTGTCAGGTTTTGGTGCAAGCTCCGGCAGATTATTTTCTCTAAATGTCAATGTTTTCTCGTATAATTACAACTAAAATTACAACTCTGAAAATATTTCTTGAAATATGACTTTTTTCTCATATTTCTACGTTATTCACCAAATCTCCCATTTTATTCAGAACAGTGGTCCTTATACTTTTTTTCCCCCCAATTTCTTTGTTTGGGGGGGGGCTACAGTTACTCCTTTATACGATCTATATGTTGAGCTTCATGCATCTACTTTTGCATATCTCTTTTTATAGGTTAAAACAATGCATTAGAAAGAAATATTTAACTTTTTGGCATCTCAGATAGTTTTAAAAGCTGCGACCAGAGACTTTAGCTATGTGATTCATCACCTGTCATTATTGGCACGGAAACATTACTATTAATGTCAACAGAAGTAAAAGTAATCCCCACTTATACTTGTTACATTACAAAATGAACACACATGATCTACTGTATCAAAGTAGAGTTTTTTATCTAGCTGTTTCAAACCTAAACTGCCTCATAAAGAAGGTCTCACCGCCGTCAGCTTGTAAATAAGAGAATATATCAGGGTTGTGAAACACAAAACCTAAAAAAATGTAGCCCAAGGCAGGTATGGCATAGCCACGTGTTTGCCATAACTTTAGCCAAGAACATAAAGCAAATACCTCAGACAGCATTTTACTCATTTAGTGTCTGTATCAAGTTGCAGCAGACTCTGTAGTTGCAGGCGTAAAAGACAGAACTCGAGGAATTCAGCAGCAGACATGTTTTTCATCTGTGACGCAGAGAGAAAGGGGGATGATTTGTTTTTTTACATTTATTGACAGTCGTCAGGGGTGGAAAAGAGTTGACTCCTTTCTGTCAATGTGCTGGAAAAGGTCGGCCCACGTTCTACTAAATGTTGCGAGGTCAACCGCTCAGGCCTCATGAATGGCCGTCAGGGCCGCCTTACAGTCTGGATGCAGAAACCTCAGGTATCTTATCAGTTTTATGATGGAGATTCCACAGCAAGAGGACTTAGGTGAGAATTTCTATGTTAAGAAAACTCCACAGGGCACCTTTCACTGAGAGTATTTCATGTATTTCAATCCAGAATGGCAAAAGGTTGTTGAAGAGGAAAAATCTAAAATGTCACACCAAGTGTCTTTTGAGTTTATTGCCCTTCCTTTACAGTCTTGGACAGTTTTTATTTTGTAGGACGGAGGAGGCCAGACATGGCACCTTACAAAACCCCACTTGGGTGAAATCACCAGCACCCAGACTGATTTCACACTGGTTTATCAGCCAACTAGAGCAATGCCCAGTCTCTGAACTTTGCTCAGTCAGCAGTCAGGATCAAGCCACAGTCTGGAATAATCCGATATTCATTAACATCAACTAATGGAATGGAAAATAGGATGAGTGTGCGGTGAGCCAGAGGGGCAATGTTTATTCTTGAAACTGTAGTAGGCTCCTTTAATTGCAATTTGGGAACTGTTAAAACGTTTCCTTTTTAGCTGCGTAACTAAAGAAAAAGGTGTAAGAATGAGAACATACGAGCTCGGGACTCATGTATTTCTTTCGCCCTACCTCCCACCTGCTCTTACATAGCACACACACTCAATCACACACACACATATACTTTCCTTCCTGGACCCCATGCTCTTTGATCCTGAGCCTGTTTGCTGGTATGACTTGGCACATCTGGCACTGTGCCCCTGCTGCCCTCCGCTGTGTTTTCCCTGCACGAGGAGGGTAGGCATGGAGGGAGCGAGAGAGCCCGGGGAAGAAGGGAGGGTTGTACCTTTGCACCTGCAGCACTTGGAAACTGTCTGGAGGCCAAAGTTTCGATCGCAATGCGGGGAATTTACCTGGAAATAGTTTTCTTCACCTCCCATATTTCTTTCTCTGTCTCACTTTCTCCTGAGAGATTTGGCTCACTTCACTCCTCATGTTGGCATTTTGTGTTTTGTGTGTCTGACTCAGAAACACACACACACACACACACACACACACACACTCTAAGTTTGACTTTAAATCCACCGCCCTCTCTCAGGGCTGTCATAAAACCTCAAAACACTTCACAGTGGCCTTGCTTCCCAGAGTCCCTTGCTGCTCTGACATCCTTTACTGCTGCTGTTTTCCCAGCTGCTGCTCTCGGTGCCACTGCAGCCCACTCCTCACACTGCTGCTCTCTTCCGCTTCAGTGTGTGTGTGTGTGTGTGTGTGTGTGTGTGTGTGTGTGTGTGGTTTTGGGGGGGTTAGGGTGGTGATGGGGGGGGGTAGGGGTGTTTCCTGGATATGAAGGTGTATTTTTTGACACTACATCAGATGGACTTCACATGCCCGTCACAATAAAATGCAATTCTTTCTCTGGCATAGAACGTGTGTGAGAGGGGGTGGGGGGGGGGTTCCAATGCAACAACATCAAACTATGGCCTTTAACTGTGTGTCTTACACAACGATACTTTTTAATTTCACCTTTTTGTCTTCTTCTTCTTCTTTGTTTCCTTGAAGGCTGCAGGTTGGTGGAGCTGTCCATACAGTGCTGACTTTTGAGGGAACAGAGAGAGACAGAGAGTCGTAAATCGAGTTGGCTTTCATATTAGCTTTGTCACATCATAGAATTGTATATAATCCTACTTTGCCAAATAACGAGCAGCACCAGTATCTGATTTTCAATGAACGAAATTATCTAGAAACAACAGTAGCCTCTATTTGACCTGCTTCACACAAGATCAAGATTTCAACATCACCTATTTCGGGAGGCCACACATGGATTTTGCGGATATGTGACCGTTGCATTTGGGCAGTTTCCCCTTCTTTTGACTCCCTTGCATTCTCCCTGCTAATTTGTCAAATGTCTTAAAATGTGAGATAACAAAGACTGGGATGAAGCAGTGAAAACGTCTTCTAAATAGCACAATATGCTCTGCACCCACTTGGCCAGCACCACGACAACCAAGATGGAATTTTACTCATCGTCCTCTGCTCTCTCCCTGCTCTCTGATGTCAGCTTTTGGGTCATCCTACCCTGGCATTGGGGGATTCCCATTATGTCACTGCTCCTCTGAGAGGGGAAGGAGGGAGAGATTCTGTCGTCACCTGGTTCCCCAACAAATAATGGACACCCAGAGCTGGCTGTCAAACCGGAGACGGTGGCATGACTTACTGAGGAATGGTTGTCAGTTTGGCTCCTTACATCACTACCGCGGACCGCTCGAATATTTCGAGGCTATGTCACCGTGATGAACTGTGAGGATTATGAGGCACGGCATTATACTGAAGGCCTGAGTGGTTTGCTCGGTTGGAGTGGCGTCTCTTGACACTAATCACATAGCACAATGATGAGCTTTCATGACTCTTTGGGCCATTGTAGGGGAGAAACAAAAAGTGATAGTGTGAGACTTTCTCTATGGGCTGCTGTGACCAAGATGAGGCAATATCAGATGATGTATTGTGAATGATGAGTGAGGTCAAAAATGAAGGAAGTATATACGTAAAATCCTTCTTTCTGTCCTCCCTTGTCCCTGTCTTCTTCAAACCTCCAGTATGTTAAGAGCTTCCCCTAAAGGCCAGTCATGGAATAACAGCATTTTCCTCTTGGATGAAGTGGTAAACATCTGTCAGTTAACCCAGTGGAAGCTATTTTTGAATAGTGCTGTCACACAGCAGACAGGCTGTGTGCATGAACCATCAGTTGAGCATGCCAGGGGAAGAAATACGTTGTTGTTAGGTGTTGCTTGCTCCTGTTACTCACCTCTACCACAAAATTGTTAAGACAGAAGTGTGAAATTCAGTAAGAAAGCTTCAGTTTCAGATGAAAATAAATATTTAGAATCAACAGGCAGTTTACAGTTTTGTAAACTGAAAATACTGCGTGCTAATTGTTTCCTTCTATATTGTAGCTGGTGTGCACGCAAAACAGAAGAAAATCCACACCAAGGTCTGCAGAGTTTAAGTCTGTCAGTAGGCCAGTGTAGGCAACAGTCACAGGAAGTGCAATAGGTTCACTCACAAGTGAGATTAAACCTCTCTTTCTCTTCAGTTTGCACAACTCTACAAAGAGATTAAGAACCCCTGTTTGTGCCCCAAAATGATTTCTTCACTTCCTCGCCTTTCTTAATCTTCCTCTTCTTCTTCTCTTCTCCTCCTCTGTCCTTGATGAGCCCAAGACAACTCATTCATTCTTCAAATAAATCACGCTAAGAGCCTGAATGTCTAACCGCGTCCCCTTCACATAGTGTAGCTGTCAGCAGATGCTGGAGGATGTATTTTGTGGGGAGCTTGTTAGCTTTGTCTGATGCTAGGCTCATCAGCAGGCTTAGTCACCCATTTTACCATATTTACACAGGATTCATGTGGCAAATGTCTAAAAAATTGTGATTTGCCAGATGCATGAGGGATCACCCTTTCATGTGATTAAAGTTTATACAATTAATACACAAGATGGCTCTAGACATAGCTTTCCACTTTTGCCATCAGTTTGTCTTTCTGGCATTTCACTTTTAGAGATATTGAACTGATAAACTGTGAAATAAGTGCATGATATTCCTGCTTTCATTGCTTAAGTTTGTGTAAACTAGACTATAGTTGCACCAGGCATCAAATTGTAGCTGGAGGATACATTTTTTGCCTTTATTTAAAGTTTAACCCACTTTACAAGACAAGGATATGCCTGTATGTGTTGTGAGCAGTCAGTGAGTGATTGGTGAATGCAGTGTTTGTGTTTGCCACATGAGAATTTATGTCTGTAAGAAGAAACATGAGAAACTGGGCTGGAAATGGGATCTGCTGCCAAGATGTCCCCCTGTGACTCAAACAGCAGGTCACACAAGGACAGAAACAGACACATGCTTTGTGTGCTAATTTGTTATGCAGTCTAATTGTTACTAAAGAGACCCATTACTTACCAGGATGACAAATAATATGTAATTCACATCTTTTAAGGAGACTTTCATGGCGGTGCATTCGGTTCCTTTTGACCTTCTGACTTCTTTGGTTGAATCTGCATCAAATGGAGAAAACCTACCACTTAGAAACAGTCACGAGTACTTCAAAGGTTTTTTAGGAGTGCAGAGCTTCCAGAAAGTCAAGTTCAAAGCAAAGCAGACATCTCAGAAGATAGGAAGAGGCTCTGATAAGAGAACAGAGGAGTTCACACAGGAAGCCTGGCTTTGGGAGGAAGGAAGGAAGGAAGGTAGGTAGGTAGGTAGGTAGGTAGGTAAGCATCAGTCAGGCTGAGAATGACCAGGAATGATAAATATAATAGGAATGACAGAAAAGGAACCAAACAAAAAATGAAAACTGGCAATTTCTAGGTAAACGTAAGGGTTCAATTAAATTAGATTAACATTTTAATTTATAATTATACCCCAGTCAGGGTTTCTGAAGAAAAGCAGCTCTCCTCTTACAGAAAGTAGAAAACTGTAGCTTCTAAATGCAATAGGGTCATCAACTGTTGAAGTCTACAGTGTTGTATGCACTCTAAATTTAATTCCCTTATGTAGCTGTGTGTGGCCTAAACTCCGCATACTGGGAGGTTTAGATGTTTATGTACCACCTAATAATGCTCAAACTATCAAACACACATGATTTCATGCAGACCATGGCTTGATCTCCTCTCCTAATATTAACCTCCATCTGAGTTTGTATTCAATAAAATTGATTTCCACAATTTGTAACAGCACAATTTGTTGATTCGATTGGGTAGAGCTGAAATTTGGCTTAGTACTAGATAGCAGTTTCATTAATCTAGATTAGATTTTGAAATATACTGCAATGTACTAAAAGCTACTGTACTTAAAGTCTATTTTTTCTTTCTTTTTCAATATAGAGGTCATTGTATTGCCGTTTAATTGTAATAAAGCTGGTATGATGAACAAATGATCACCTGTTTGTTGTGGCTACCATGTGTGTACGTAAACAACTTTTTTAATGCCATAATATATGCATAATAATTTTAATGCACAGAACAAAATGTAAACTCCTGCTGTTAGAGAGTATATATACTGTATATTTCCTTCCTTCAGTCACACTGCAGACTACCCATTTCACCTCCAGGCAGGGAGCTCCACCTGCTGAACAGCCACCAAACACTAACCATCAGCTGCAGGCAGCATCTCTTTGCTCAGGCTGCCTCCTGCAGGCCAGTGGAGGAACTTCAGAGTCTTGCTGTATCCGAGGGGAAATGGATGCTATTGTGCAGGTGAGCAAACACCAGGAGGCAAAAAAGAGCTCATTTCCTGAAAGTAGGGCAGCCAATAATGACATTTTGTCCAGAGGCCTTTACTTTGCTGTCACCTCTCACTCTGATGCGTGTTTCTCCCCTGTTCCTCATGGAAGTCAGACTTTAGCACAATAAAGAAAGCTAGAGTAGAGATGCTTATGGGTAAAAAGTAGTGGTTATAGGTGGGTGTTTGCAGTTTATTTTAAAAGGAAAAACTCTTAAAATATTAAAGAAGTTATCATGAGCCATAATGTTACATATATCTCCACATCAGCACTCATATTACTTAATTTTTTATCTACAAATATCTGTCCAGCTTTAACCCTGAGGCTTCTCTCCCTCCATATCCTCAGGAATGTCTAGCAGTGTGTATCCCAGCCTTAACACAGAGACACACACACACACACACACAAATGTAATAGAGATGCCATTGTCTTCTCATACAAGCCAGACTCATCTTTGGGATGTACACATCATCACGTGGACTGAAGCATTGGTCAAGGAAATGCTTTTGTGACAAGCCTCCTCCTGTTTGTTTTGTTCAATTCCAAATCTTTTTTTTTTCTTTTCAAACTTTTGGCCAGCAGCTGCAGCTTTGCGAATCCCATGCATTCTTCCTCTTATGCACATAGATGCAAACACCCACGCTCGCTCCTTCACACTCATATTCGAATGAGATCAAATTTTAATGACCCTGCTGGGAAAGTCGGGCATCTTCTCACACATGCGAAGCCAACACACACACACACACACACACACACACACACACACACAGTGGTGGCAGGTGGATGTTTGGCCAGAGGTCGTGTTGGTAAAGCTGTAATGACAAAAGCAGGACAGATTGGAAAACCACACCCAGCAGGGACACGAGAGGAAAGCTGGGGCAGCTAAAAGGCTGCGGAGCCCCAAATGGGAGAAACAGGTGAGTTAATATGTGTGTGTTAGCGGGATTCTTCTTTTGCAAGGTAAGGACTGGCTAACAGAGAAATGCTGGCTTAAAAGGATGAGTGCGCACTAATAAAAAAGAGGGGAAAGAGGATAATAGGGGTAAAATGAGGGGTCAACAGGAAGTCACTTTTTTATATCTTCACCTCTCCTTCACCTATCACTTCAAGGTTTCTCCTTACAAAATATAAAATTATACACATCTCTGCAGGGCATATAGGCATGGTTACATGCCCAAATATATACATGCACACAGTGGCTCACATGCTATCAAAGCCCTCATTGTTCCCCTCCTTATCACTTTCCTCTCTGCTGTTTTTCCCTTCCTGCACTCTTACCTGCCCTTATCTTCTCTCCCTTTCATCTCGGGAGAGGCCTCCGAGCACGGGAGACAAAGAGAACAGAGGAGGAGGGAAGAAGGAGAAGCAACAACGGGGCATGAGAAGAAAGAGGAGGAGACCAGGAGAAACAGAGAGGAGACGGAGAGCAGGCCGCCTTATCTGAAATGATACACATACGCGAACACACAGGGGCCATTGTTTGGGGGGTTTTGCCGTGGGGCCCTGTGATCACGGAGGCTGAGACTGATGAAAGTGTGGCCCCTCTTTCTTCCTCGCTTTTCCTTTCATCTCCTCCCGACTCGTCTCCTGCCGCTCAAAGGAGCCGTCTTCCTCCTTGTCTTTCTGAGCTACTCCAGTCCCTCATCAACAGGAGATTTCCACCTGAAAAATATATATATACGGGACGCCGGTTTCCGACTGCAGCATCAAAAGTGCATACGTTTATAGCACGGATGGCTCCAAGGGAAACCAAAGGCCTTGCCTTGACCTTGTTAGGGCCCTGCTAGATTTTCATGACAGTCTGTCTGCTTAATGAGCAGCGACCAGGGAGTGGCAAATGGAGTTGGTGCGATTGCATATATGTGCATATAATGTCATTATAAAATTCAGTCATCTTTTTTTAGAGTTCCATGCAGTGAGGTATACAAATTTAAAGTGTGGCACAAAGAGAATCAGTGTCGGTAGAAGAAAAGTTGGATCCCTGGTGCTAGAGATACGTTGTGGTCATATTTTTTTGGACTGTATCGAAATTGTGGCTACAAGACAACTTCCATGTGTGCCTCAACTTCTGCAAGACTCTGTTTCGGCACACATTGTCATCAGACTACTGATATATAGACGTGCATCGTGATTGGACAATGTCACGAAAGTGCTGAGCCATCAAGAAATAACGGTTAAATCAGAGACTACAAGATAAGCACATTATTTCAGATTTAGGATGATGGAGAATTTAAAAGAAAACACTGACGGGGTGAAACAATGACTGCTTATGTGAATTTCATACAATGTCCCATTTGAAAGTCAACAGGCAAAATGTGGCGTCCAACGCTTGTTTTGACATTCACTTACCGGCGTTGCCATGAGGACAGCAGCACCTCCCTTCTCCACCTTCCCAAGTCTATCGTGATGGACAGGAAGTGGAAGAGGAATGTACGAAGAGTAATAGCACCGAGATGTCTGACAGCGGTTTGCCCATCCCATTTCCCAGGAGTCCCTGACCCCTGGACTGTGACTGTGACCTTTCAACTCTTCTTGCTTTCATCAAAGACTGGAAAATGTCCTTGAGCCAGGAAGGGAGGGGTTTCAGGTTTTAGACATGAAGGTGGAAAGGTGCTCAGGCTCAGGAGATGAGGATTACGAGGAAGGTCGCGGATCAGGGTACTTGGATTGAGGCTTTCGAGGTGTAGATTAAAGGAAACACACTGGATTTAGTTTTTGGAGGTGCAGTAGTTGAGTAGGCTTTGGAGACAAAGGTTGAGCGACTTTGGATTCACCAAGCAGCTGTATGATTTTGCTGACATGACCATTTTAAGCATTTCAAGATGAATTCATGCAGGAGTTCTCCACAAAGACAGGTCTTTGGGTTTAACACTATTATTAAAGACATTCTTTTGAATTTCAGAGATGCATTTGCAGATGTTTCAGAGACTTGAGTTTTTATTCTGATATTTATTCATTTGCTGTATTTTATGTGCTTTAATGAATTTGTCTCAAGCAGATTCAACAGAAATCGGTCAAACAAGTCAATTCAGGTTAATCTGCTCATGCAAAATGATTCATAGTAAACAAACTTCCATTAAATGTTTACAAAAGTCAAACGCTATTATTCTGAGTGGTAAAAGACATGAGACTGGAGAGTATGGGCAAGTGCATTTTCTATAATACTTAATAAACTGTCATCATTTCAAAATGTTTTGTTAAAGTCCAGATCCGGTCAAGTTTGTGCTCCCCATCAGCTCCTTTGTTTTTGAAACTTCAATTTCTTGCAATCCATGATATTAGTAATAAGTATAAACTTACACAAGTCACGAGTCAACCAATTGTCATCTTATTAAACATCTCAATAACAGAGGCGATCTTTCATGGAACTTCTTATTTTATTTGGTTGAAGTTACATTTTCTCACAGAGCTTTATTTTTGCACATAATGTACTATATACATGTAAATATATATGTGTATATCCTTGACAGTGTGAATGTAGTTTTATATTATTTAGGTAGAGGCAATGAAGAAGCCATTTAGGGCTTTTTACCTCTCCGTGCGCATTAATGTTTTGTGTTATTTTTATGCCATCTGTTTTATTTTAACACATGCACAATGTCCACTTGCAACGCATCCAACCTCACCCCAGACCCCGCTGGCCAGATACATAAACAAAAATGTTATGGGTTGAATAATAAATGCCTGCATTGCAAAAGAAATCTGTAAAATCTGTGAAACTGCAGCATTTTCCATACATAAGCCCAAGCACATTGAACATGAAGCAGTGGAGATATTTCATACTCTTCTCTTTTTCTTCCCCCCCCCCCCCCCCCTTCTTTGATTGGCAGGAGGAATGTGCTAGGAATCTCGGCCGAGTGTTTTGGTATGCTTAGCGAACAAATGCTGGGGTTGCCATGGTGAGGGCTCACATGGAGACGGGCCCCTTCCATCCTCATTGTTTTAACAGTGCACGGTGGTAGCATTGGGGGTATGGGGGGTATAGCACTGCTGCTTTAACAAGGTACTTGGAAAGTACGTGCGATTGCGTGCTGTGTGCACAGACACACCGTTACCATGGAAACTGCTAAATGTTTTGTGTGTAGGTGTTTTGGGCGGTGGAAGAGGATCTGTCAGAGGTGATGTAATGAAGATGTTTGACCTCTAACCCTTGACCTAAGCAAACTGGAAGCTTTTTTTGGCGACTGGGCCACAAGGTACTTAGCAGAACAGCTAGCAAGTCCTGTTTGACCTTTTGACCCCAAATGGGTTGCACACACAGACAGACACAGAGCACGACTGTGATGTCATTGCGTTCTGTGAAAAGTCAGAGTTACTTAGCAGACAGTGATAAGCTTCCTATAGTGCTTTCTCACTGAGTACATGTATGTGTGAATATGCCTGTGTTTGTAGCGCTTAACCAAGCACTGGGCATTGGGATTAAAACACGAAGCCCTGCACTATCTGAGGTCAAAGAGTAAATCCTGGATTGGCTCTGTCTGAAAGTTCAGACAAGTGAGCAATGTGCTTCTACATGTTTATACAATAAAGATAAGCGCAAAAACTGCTACTAACTTACTGTTCCCATTTAATGCTGACCCAGACATATAGGGATTAGCCTGATGACATACAGTTTGGAAAGCCTCACTCTGAATGTATATTTCAAATCTAAATTGTGCTTCACTGGCATAATAATGATATGTGATCATTGTAGTAGCTTTAGCTGGACCAGAGGGGTGGTAGCAGAAGCATTACTAGGGACTAGTGACTAGTAGAAGGAACATTTAGTTCACACCAGTAAAAGTATATTCATATATTCTCTTGCCAATGTCAGTCGGTCTGTTGGCGTAACATGCAAAACCAAGGCGGTGAACATGATAAACATCACCTGCATATTAAAGCAATGCTATGAAACTTTTGAAAGACGAAATAACATTCTTACAAAAGAATAGTTGACTTTATAAGCAATAAACACAGTTGCTCAGGTCACTACACTAAGCAGTTTTGCTGCTACAGCCTTATTTGGTCTGATCATCAAAGTTAACAAACTTTGCAGTGTAACTGACATTACTAAGTAAGTTTGTTGACTTTATGACTCTTCTCTACTTATGTTACTGTAACCCTAAGTTTTAGCATTTACCTTTATCCTGTAAAGGTCAAAACCAACAATAAATGTATCTTGTCAACAAATCACCAGGATTAAAGAGCTACAGTGTATTAGAGATTGTTTCTCTATATTCCTGCTTTGCTAATGTCCCTTGCAGAATGTCATAGTCCTAACATATAACCCTAATGTGCACCCGTTTTTAAAGAACCTTGGAGCTTGAACTTCTCCAAATCTCCTTGAGCTTGATGGAAGTCTGGCTACATGAGATTGTTATTTTGCCAGCACATATATGCAACCGCACCAACTCCATTTGCTACTCCCTGGTCGCCGCTCATTAAGCAGACAGACCGTCGTGAAAATCTAGCAGGGCCCTAACAGGGTCAAGGCAAGGCCTTTGGTTCCCCCTGGAGCCATCTGTGCTATAAACGTGTGCACATATGCTGCTGCAGACGGGGACCGGCGTCCGCTAACACCGTATATATATTTTTTCAGGTGGAAATCTCCTGTTGATGAGGGACTGGAGGAGTTCAGAAAGATGAATACGGCTCCTTTAAGTGGCAGGTATCCTTGTGCTTGCACAGTGTGAATTAGCCTATAGCTACAGTATGTAGCTATATGTACTAAACATACAGAGCCTACACTCCAGGTCCACCCCTTCCCAGAAATTGCTGTGCATTGACCCGTGGTCGTGTCGACCGTTCACACACTCAAACACACACCGGTGTGTAGACAAATACACAAGAAAGAGGCAGATAGAGAATGCTGCTTCTTGTATTCTTTTTGAGCCATGTTGACGAATCTCATGACAAAGTGCTAAAGTTGGCGCCGCTCAAACAGCTGCCGTCCAAGCTAAATTTCAATCTGCCAATTGAATGGCCTGGAGTGTTTATTTTCAATGAGGCACCTAGATATGACTCGAGGGGTTTTGTGGTATCGAGACATGCATGCTTGTGTCAGCAGAGCTCGCACGTGCATTTGTATCAGTGCACATGTTTGGGCATGTTTATGTGGACGTGCATGCCTACAACATGTGGGAATATAATGTGTGGTAGAAGTGAGGAATGAACCCATGGTAACTGTCCTTCTTCAACAAGTGGTTGAACTTGAAATCAGCCTTACAGTCCCTGCTGACCCCTTTCGTTTTGCGTTACCTGGATACCAGGCTACTGTTTGTCTAACACTACTGCTCCTCTCCCATCAGCTCCTCTCTGCTCCCTTCTGCCCAGTGATTGGTTAGATTCCTTCTAAGTTCAACCTTACATACCTGAGCTCAGGCTATGTGGTCATTCCTAATTCTAGTAATAAGATAAAAAAGAACATTTTATTGATCTTAACGTTACTGAGGAGAAATTCACATTACAGCAGGACAGGAGACAGTCAAATGAGATAGGAAACAGATAATTTTAAAGAAATTAAAATCAAAGCATATACATTGTACACATTAGACCATTTGCATTAATTGTGCAAATATGTAAGTGCATTTTATATTTCTATAAATGTAATAATAATGATCATGATATAAATAAAGTATCTATATTAATATAGATAAAATACAATTTAGGTAAAAACAAATGTTATTTCATTCACTGATGTAGCCCGAATTGCTTCAAATTACATTATTAAAGTAAACAATGTTAAGTAGAATACTAGATCAAGGATTAATAACAAATAAATTATAAAAGTAAGACGTAATCCATAAAGAAGTTTAAAAAAATAAAATAAAGTATGTTTAAAAATGGACAAAAAAAATGTATGGGTACTAGCCTGAAATAGCCATCTTGAATTCGTCGCATAAGATAATGTGATGTTAACAGATGTAGGTGAGACTGATAAGGGTCTCCAGCAGGTAGCTGTGCCCCGGATGTGCCATCTGTATCTAAACTGTTTCCCATGATCCCTCCTGCAAGCTGACTCCTGCACCTGGCTTCACGGTTGGTATGTCTGTCCAGTCTGCACATAACCCAGGCCACTGTGGTGTCAAAGAGACACGCCCACCTGGACTGCAACAGCTATTTTTACTCAGGTTGGACGCACACACACACACACACACGCTTCAAACAGACTCACCTCGCCCGCCAAACATTCCACACCAACAAGTGAGGACTTTGAACGTGGCGCCACACTGCCTCCTCGAGTGCTGGGAAGTCTATATGGACATCATCACGACCCTCTGCGCAACCCTGACCACGTCTGAAGCCGACCCTGTCGACCTGTTGTCAAATACCCCTCAGCAAATCAAAGAGTATGGGAAGCAGAAACAGAAACTGGTAGCACCTGTATTTTTAAGATTTATCTAGGTTTTACAGATGATGAAGTAAGAAGCACTCTCCACCAGACTGAACAGAAGTGATATTATTTTATTTTAATGTGTCTTCCTCAGAAACTATACGAAAAGAAAATACATTTTTTACTTTCTTTGCTGCAGTCTTTGCAGCAGGTAAAATGTGTTGTTGATTTGGTGGTGCCAAAGGAGAATCAACATTCAAAAGCAATAATTTGGGACTACAGGATGTTTGTTAATTGTGTAAAAGTGTTAATTGTAAATATAGTGCCATGCTCAATACATTTTGAGAGATTTCAGTTTTTCTATTTTCTAACAGACCAAATTACATAAAATGCTCGTCACTGGAAGGACTCTGAAAATGAGTCGTTAACTGTGGGTGATTGTGCCCCATTATCTTTACTGACTGCCTAGCCAAATCGGTGTTACGTTTCCTTATTCTAATCTATTCAATTGTTGGCTGTAGTGGGATGTATAATTTGTTTACTTTGGCTTTAAGGATTCCAGCTCTTATAATGATTACTGTAAGTGTGTGTTCTTGTGCGTGCCTTGGCCCTCTATTTTCCTAAGAACATCAATCAGCGAATTACCAGTCTAACATATAGAACGTAAGCATTGCAGTGATTTCAGATAATGTAGATGATGCAAGACTTTTGACATTGAGCAGAACGTTTAAAGCTGTTCTTAAGATGAACAGGCTGAGCTAAGAGGTCAGATACTGATTTACCTTATTTTCACTCAGACACATCACTTTTAATGCTTTATTCTCGTGGTACTATAGGACAAGTCAATGGAGTTCATTGATCACCTTACCCAAAATGCACCTGCTAAAATTCATTTGAATTTATGAATTTATGTTTTTAACAATAAACACACCTGGCTATAATCGATATTTCATATTAACAATGGATCACATGATCACTTGTACGTGAAAAGGTCAGTGGTAGGGATGAACCCACAAAGAATTATCACCTGACTCTGCAGCTACCATCAGCTCTAGTGTCTTTTAGCTCATTGCTTTGGTTTTCCGGCCTGCAACTGTTTTGGTTCACTCTCACTGTTCTCATCAGTGCTGTGAAAAGCTCTAAAAGCCTGCTGCACACTACCTGTCCAGCACCAGATACATTTTGCAACTAGCTGGTGACCATAGTGGAGCATTTAGCAGCTACAGAGCCAAATATTTCCCTCTGGAGTTGGCAGAAACAAAAAATAGAGCTAAAAGGAGAGAATACTGGACTTACGTTCATCAGGTGAACAAAAACAGAACTCCAAATGGATGCTTACGTTTCACCGTATCTGTAAATAGGCAACTGTTTGCTAAGAAGTTCACCACGTCAATTTACCGCTTGTTTCCTTTGCATTTCATTAGAACAAATAATCCAGACTTAAATCTACATTACACCACAAACAAAAAACAAAGTTGGTTTGTTCTCAAAGACAATAGGCTGGGTGTGTGAGCCACAAGAGACCAACACTGGGGTTTGATTGTTGCAGTGTATTCTGGCCTCCAGTAAGAAGAACTTGTTGAGGTTTGATCACAAACCTCCTTCATGGTTCAGGAAAAAGATCTCTGCAAAGCATCCTGAAGAAAACTTTGTGACAGATTTGACAGCCAGAAATAAATGACGAAGGGGCGAGGGTGCTGGCGATACAAAAATGTCCCGGTGCTGTAGTTTGAACTGTCTTGGATTCAGCTGTGCAGCACTGACAGAAATCGCTCAGAGGAGGTAAGTGATTAAAGTGTGAACCCCACAGGTTAATTATACAGCATAGTTTGTTATCAAGTAATTTCTCTATCAGAAGGCTTTTTTCCCCAGATTCCAAAAAGGTACTTTTTTTGGTTTAGGTTTTAACATAATACCTCTAATAACTATCCACATATCCAGCGTGCAGGAAATATATGAAATATGCCCAGTGATATATTCAGCTTCCTTTGAGAACACGGCAAATTAATTTTCATTTTGAACTATATTTTTAGAGCCCTCGGAGCTGCTACAACTTCTCACTTTCTTGCTCTCACATTATGACTAGTCGGCTACAATTACAGGACATACCGTGTGCTTACGTATTAGCATGCTCACTACACAGAGATATCTGTCAGAGACACAGAAGTCATGTAAATGCCAATTCTGTCATGCCATGTATCAGGTAGGTTTGGCATAGTGCTTCAATAGCTTTCTAGTTTTGCACTTCTGACTCCATGATGAGAGACATGATGAGAATTTGTCCCTCAGCTATAGTGTAAATTGTTTCCATGTTTCCTGAGGCAGACAGTCCTGTTCTTAGCAGCTTTACGTGTATAGAACCTGATCTATGACTAAATGTGCATTTGGAGTTAATGTTTGCCTTGAGATGGAAGTGCCGATTGTGAGAATTACGACACATTTCCCCCACATAATCCTACATCTGGATTAAGTCTTCATGCTAGATTAGGCACACTCCACTATAAATAAATGCAGCGGGGTACGACACAGGAATTTCTGCAATCCATGGCTGTGACAGCGACTGCTGATTATTAAGAGGTAATCGACCTATAGCTCTATAAATGAATACAGTAAACTGTATGTTTACAGTATGGGGTAAACATATTGCATAACTAGAAGCAGTTAAAGATAAAAAAAAACTTTTGTGAAACCAGTTTACATGGGTAATGGGGATGATGACTGTATAAAGCCATAGCACATGATTCACATCAGTTACATACTTACTAAACAATTCAGTGTGCACTCATGCCATGTATAGAAGTCATTTTCAGTCAGTCAGTCATTTTCTACCGCTTGTTCCCGTTAGGGGTCGCGGGTGACTGGAGCCTATCCCAGTGACTTCGGGCCTTAGGCGGGGTACAGCCTGGACAGTGGCCAACTCGTTGCAGGGCCGACACAGGCAGACTGTATAGAAGCATCTAATTTTTCACCTGTCTAAAAGAAATATAGAAAAACTAACTGCAGCTTCCCATTTACTATGAGCTCTAAAACTTCCCTTTAAAAAATTATCTTTTATGTTTAGTGTTTTGTATCCATTTCCACTATGTGAAAAAACTTTTACTATCTTAATTGTTCTGCTTCTTAATGTTTTCGTTCCCCATGTGGTTGATTTTTGCATAAACCTACAATAACTCATTTCTTGGCTACTTTGAAGTGAAAACAAGCTAGAAAAGAGCTCTGATAATAAACTGTATGCGTGTATGAATTTATTATTACTATCATTACCATTTTCCACAACGCAAAGCTGTCTCTACATATGGTAATTATTTGGTATGTACTTGCAGACAGTCAATCATATTCAACAATGGCCGTGGCATTAATGGCCAGCTAAGCTTACCTTGATTCTGTCAAAAATAAGACAAACTTGCGGTCTCTGCACCAACCTCTCACATTAGCTTCCAGTAACCCGGAATCATATTTAATCATTAGAGGCAGAAGGACAGTAAAAGAAAAAAATGTCTCTGTTCAAATTTGGAACACTATTTCCTCCTTTCCCTGTCGTTTATACTTTCCCCTCTTGGATCACAAGGACTTTTTCCACTCCATTTCAACTTCAGATTTAACCCCGATAACTGTTCTTGTTTAACGCACCATTGACAGTTAGCGGCACTGAGCTCCTTTAAAAACACTAACAGGAGGAAAACAGAGTGTGCCATTGCTGTTGGGATGAGGTCTCGCTGGCACTCTTGTGAGTCTTGTGGTTTAGTGTTTTTGTGCTCTCAGTGCATTGCTTGACAACTAATTGGCACATTTTGTGCATTTGACGTTCTAGTCTTTGTGTTACTCATTTGTTCTCTTGTGTAGTCTCTTCTTGTGGCTGCTTTCCTGTCACCCATGTAAATGTTCCCGAATCGGAAGGCATCAGATTATTCCTCTGTGGCTGCTCTGACTTGCACAATCAGCAAAAGATCCACAAACAACAACAGCATGACAATTAAAAGATTATGTACAGCCTTAATTTTCCCCCTTAAAAACAGGAAAGTCCTTGTTTAAATAACAGTCAGCCTCAATATCCTGAGGTGGGAAAAAACCATTATCTGCCTTTTCCCAGCAGTTGGCCGTCAAGCACTGACTGACTGACTGCAGCCTCATAGGTCCACGTCACCAAATTATGTCACTGCCTCTTCATTGCGCCATAATCATTTACATACGTATGAGGTTATGACTAACCGTGTGACTAATCAGACATGAAAGCTGCGGTTGATCTTTGGTTACTTGACCCCAGTCAACCACCTCAGCTGCATATCTGGCAGCGAGCGGCACGTTGTTTTCCCCCATCTGACTTCAACATGTGGTTGTGTTCATGTGTCACTGTGTTTTGGCGCTTCGGATTTGACGTCCGGCAGTTGTTATGTCTCGGACGAGTTCAGCGCCCGTATTTCTCGGACATGAAATGTACAATCGCATGTGTTCAGGTCAGCTTAAGCTCAACACCACATGCCCTATGTCTCCTTCCACATCTGCCTGCCTTCATCTTTTCATCCCTCTTGTGCCTCCCTCTCTGGTGAGATTCTCTTAACAGCTTTTCTCACTTGCACACTCTTTATTGCTTTGACTCTTTATTTAGCCTACTTTCCTCCCCCTTTTGATATCCCTCTTTTTTTCTCACTGCCTTTTTCAATTGTGAGTACGAGTACAGCTTGATCTTGTTCTGGTCTGCAGTAATCACGTTATCACTCGCAGGCATCCCACAGCCCCCACCGCTGTCCTCCAGTTAACAATCCATCCAAGTCAGAGACGTTACTGAACAGTCAGGACTGTGTGTGTGTGTGTGTGTGTCAGGGAATTTTGGGGAGGCTACTACACATATACTGTTAGTGGAGTGGAGGGAGATGTAATCATTTATTGATGAAGAACAGATCAGAGTTATTCTCTTTCTGCCTCCTGAATCACAAACTGCTCCACTTCAGACTGTACTTTTGCTTCTGATAAACCTCAGCTGATTCATTGCCCCCTGCTCTCGCTCCCTCTCTCTGTATGTGTCCAGCACACAAACTTGTTTTGATTTTTAAGGAACATGTCTCTATATCTGTATGCCCTAAAAGGATGGGTTTACCTCATGCTGAACTGAGCAAACATTGCCTTTTAAAGAGTCTCTACTTTGACATACAGTCCATATTACTCAAAATGCAAAGAACTCTCTTTCAAGAGGCCATTAAGTTGGTTATTGGTGGTTATTTAATCAAATGATTAAAGTGTTAAAGTAGCAAAATGAGAAGGAGAACTGATTTATAGTTGCAGTTCTGCTCCACCCATCAGCAATAACACTAAAAGAGAATTCCTAAGCAGCCATTTAGATGCAGATTTAAAGCTCCCATAGTATTCATATTTCATGAATTTGCCTTGAAAGAGACGTCATCTCGGGGTAAGAATAATGTGTTTCATGAAGTCTCTGAAGTGCAGCTAAGTTTGTATTTCTTGGATGAAGACCCCCCCCCCCCCCACACACACACACACACACACCTTCACCCACCTACTTATTTTAAATTATGTAAATTGGCTATGTGGAGACAGGAGAGGTCAGTTGTTAATATAGCTGTAAATCCAGATATAAAGCCTTAATTGGACATAAGTGAAAGTCCATGTAAAAATGAAGGATTGTATGTGCCATCCAATTCAAATACTGATCCGGGCTTCAAAATGGATCAATGTAAATCATCGTAAAAATGTTAACAAGCCAGGTGTGGAGACTTGTGAGTGTCAATTAGTTTTTTTATTACAATTAAATAGTTTCTTTAGTATTCTAAGTTTTTAAAAGGCAAATCATTACTTCTCAGGTATTGCCTTTAATTTGGTTTATGCACATTAACAAAGCAACTAGCAAGCAAAAAGTAGGATCTCGTAGAAAGAAAATTAAAGTATATTCTTTTTCTTAAAAGTTATTATTCTTTCTTTTCTTTTCAGTGCTGTTGATAACTAGGAAGCTTTGATTGGCTGTAGCCACCTCACCATTTGGTCAGAACTGTTTTGCTCGAAGGAACAAATTACAAGGAATTTGGAAATTCTGATTATGACTGATAACAGTTCAGTCATGGCCAAGTTTTCTCCGCTTACAGGTTAGTTGATAGCCCACACATACTGTAGCATGAGTTGCCACAGGAAATTAATGCATAAAGTCAGCAAACTGACTTAATAATGTCAGTTACACGGCAATATCTAGCTAACGTTAACGTTTGCCAACAGAAGTTAATAGATATAACATAGTCTGGCATCAAAGCAACATTATATGTAATGGTTTAAATGTGATCGTTGACATCTGCTATATTGGACAATTAATTGTAAACTTTTCCATCTCTCTGTGTATATTCTTCCACTGTCATTAATGGCATACAGAGTCCACTAATGGCAACATTAAGTTTATATTCCAGTTCACACCGACTACCCTCACTGGCTTACATGTAGTGGCTCCTATAATGGAATGTGGCCACTAACCAGTGGGGTCCGCAGTGGGGGGGGTGGAGTGAATATTTCCCGTAGACACTGCAGGTGTGTGACGCACGCACCTGTCCTCCGAGACAACATAACTCCGTGGAGACCTCAATCCCACTAACACGTCAAAATGTTATTCCACAGAGGAGGCGTGGCATGTGTATATTGGGGTGGGGGGGGGGGGGTGTTTGTAAGGGTCCCATCTTTGAGGAATCCCATTTCCAAGGAAACCAGGGAAAATACCAACACATGCTATGAAAACCTGGCAAACCTGTTCCCCCAAATCCCCCACTGTGACCCTGCACATCCTCCCCTGAACATCAGTGTGTAAAACTATGACCCCCTTCTTCATTGCCAGTGACATAGTGGATAACACATGTTCATATGGTGACCTCCAGGAGGCATCATTTACGGAGCTTCTGGCTCACCGAGAGGGACCATGGGCTAACAGCCAGCAGGAGAACAGTGGGTATACCTGCTTGTGGTCTTGGTTACCATAGCAACGCAGTCCGAGGGGGCCCAAAGTGTTTGCACTGCACACAGCTTTGTGACTTGCAGGGGCTGGTGAGAGTGAGGAGGTGGGGTGGGGTGGGAGATGGGTAGTAATGTCAACAACTTCACACAAGCTGCTCCTTCTTCGACTGGTCACAGAGATAAAGAGAGAGAGACAGTCCGCAGCAGTGGAGAGGTGCAGCTGAGATGGCATAAATCAGCAATTCTTGTTACAGTATATAGACAAACATTTACCAAAAACACTGGTGATATTCATGCTTACTAACCGCATGCCTGGAGAAATAATGGATGGCCTTTTGCAAGCTCGTAAATATGAAGTCAAATATTTGTATTGAAAATAAAATTTAAATGCTATTAAGCTTCTAGCCTACTGACACAGATTTGGAGAAAGGTGACGAATGCACAAGGGCCATTACGCAAACGTCAAAAGCCTTGGAAATAACCGTTATTTTTTATTGAATATTTGACAAGAGGCACGCTTTCTCACACACAATAAGCAAGTGGTATACCGGGAATCAGTCATGCTGAGCTCATCACTTTGCAGAAACTTCATCCAATAAAACAATTTATGGTTTTCTGCTGATGTACAGCTGGCAGGCTGATCTCTAATGGGTTTAAAATGTGCCGTCTCTGAGAGAGGCCCAGAGACTGGAGGAGAGAAAAAGAAGGTAGAAGTTAGTGAAGAGTGAGAGAGTGTGAGGGAATTCTGATTTATGATCACACCTCCGTCTCCAAATTTCAGCAGAGCTTTTAGCTCTTCTCAAGTCTCAAAGTGGTGTGATGTTGCAATATGTCCAGAAAACTTGACATCATTGCTTTCTTTGTGAAACCTAGGCCAGGGATTCTGAAGTTTAAGCTCGGTCTGTGCCAGTCTGATGAGTGGCGAGCCAAATACCAGCTGACTTATGGAAGCCTTTGATGTTAGCCTAGCGAAGAACTCGCATTACCAGTGGACTTGTTTTAAATGGTTTTAAATGCATATAATCTTTTATTAGTAATTATTATAATGTGATTCGCTTTCAAGCAGTGACTTTGCGAACTCCTTCAACTTTATGCAAATATTTAATCACAGTGTCAATTTGTCAAGTGTCCAGCTAACGTTTCCTGGGCAAATGGTTAAAAGTATACAGTATGTGCACCATTAAAGTAGTTGGTTGGCTTTCCATAATTATATTTAGTGTTTAAATAAACATATTTAATGTCTAAATAAATATATTACATTATCTCTCTTAGCCCCTCAATTACAGGCCTTTAGTACAACACACTGTACTGTAATTAATGCAGACAAATCAATGTACTTGGAAGCTTGGGATAGAGGACATTAACTAACAGTATGATTGCTGGTATTTTTCCCTTCATTGCTTCTTGGATACCTTTATGGGTAACTGCTGCTACGTTGGCAAGTTGCTATGACAATGGAGCGCCCTGTGACTCATCACGGAGCACTCTGTTTACATTTTACCACTCATGGCCTGTGACCGAACACAAAGATTTCTGGGAAATGAGGTAAATGGGAGAGGTTTGGAGTAGGTGGATGATGTTTTGCAGAGGGTCATGGGCAGTGCGTAGGCTGAGGGCTTCCACTGTTTCTACTGTCAGTGTCCTCTAAGTTTAGCTTTACCTGAAGAGCATGATGGTGTTGACTGAGAATATTCTCTTGAGATCAGGGAAAGGAAATACAATCTGAGGGAAAGAAACTTTTTAAAGGCATTTTGTTACTTTCTCTTCTCCCACTATGTCTTATTTTTCGCTGGTAGTCTTGCTGGCTGTTTACCAGACGCTACTTCAGATAGGCCTCATTAACAAGCCTATCTGATGGTACCCACTTTAGATCTTCAAAAATCTTTCTTTGAACTGTCTGGTGCCATGAAACAATGATACGGTTAGATGACAGCTAATTGTCAATCTTGGCCTGGACAGTCATAAATGGATCATTGGGCAGCAGTGGCTTATCACGTTTTCTGAGTTTGAGCCGCAGTGCCCCATTGACCAAAGTGGTGTGTGTATGTGAGTGGCCACTGATATATTAACCCGTCTGGTTCAAAGGAAGTAGTCCAGACGAATTGCCCTTTGGCCACATTGTCGTGACCTTTGTCCTCTGTAAAGTTACATCATCATGCTGTTTGCTATAGAAAAACATTAGATCTATTAGCCTATTTTTTCTGCTTTGTTCTATTTACACCTGGTGTCACTTGTTTCTGAGCAGCTCTGTTACTTGAAAACAAATACAGTTCTTAAAATGTTTTAACCTAAAAGTCCAATTTAGACTTACCCTGTAGGTTATATTGTCTCTTAGTTCTACTAACAGCAATCTGTGCAAAGCATGAAGCCTTGCTTTCCTGCGCAAACATTATCCATAGATCCATAGATCCATAGAAACAAAAAAATCTAAGGAAATGTAGTGTTAAAAGAAAGAAAGAAGTTCGACATTATTAGCTTGATGACACCACCTCTTCGGGGCCTCGGGAAGTTTATCCAATTACACCAAATCTGTTGTTACCAGTTACACTTTTAGAAGAATGACCTTGAATGCCATAGACATTATTATTATTCCTGCTGAAGTAGTTCATGAGAGGTTGCACACAATGCAGTTTTTCAGACGGCTATAAAGGATGAGGCTGGTGATATTCTATGTATTTTTATAATCAACAAATCCTGTGAAAACACCAAAACCAACAGTCCTAATGAAAATCATTGCCTGTGTAGCCAAAGATTGATATATCTTATCCCTCTGTGCCATAGAGCTCCATTGTTGTCCAAAACTGTTAAACACACATCACTGAGCCACACTGTTGCGCTGGGTGACATGTTCCTTCATAACCATGAACACACACTGAAGTCACGTAAATGTCCTTCAAGTGGTAATTTTAAATGGGAAAATAAAGTTCAAACATTCATTAACTAATTGATTGTTTCTCGGTATGATGATAGACATATTTTGGGAAATTTGCTTATTTACTTCGGATGAGTTAATAAGTGAGTTCAAGAGGTGCTGGTAGGAAGGTTTTGTTACCTTTTCCAGAACCAAACTAGCTGTGTCCCCCTGTTTCCTGTCGTTGCGCTAAACTAAGCTAAGTTCATATTTATAATGTGAGAGTGGTATCGAATTTCTCATCTAACTCTCGGCAAGAAACCAACTAAAGTCTTCTAAGTGATGTTCCCTCCTTAAGTCTCACAATTAATGTGGGTATGTTCTATAGATGTTAAAATGCTACACATAGTTTCTTGTAAAAAACACAAATCCAAACCATCCCTTTGTGGTTGCTGTCGACTTATATCTTTAAGAGTCCAAGTTCCCTGCAGTCAGCTGGGTTCTCGGAGCAGGAGGGTGCAGGGGTCTGTAGCCTTTTCTGTGCCTGTGTGCCATTAACATGTCGCTACTCTGTACCACAAAGCCGCTAATAGCAGGGTCCTGAAGGAGACTGCTTTCCACAGGGGGTATGTGTGGCCACAGCAAGGTCACTCTTGGGTATGGTTGGAAAACAGAGAGGTCTGCATGCCATTTCTGAAACTGTGTCTCATTGTTCTTCAGTATATTCCAGAAGAAGAATAAACCCAAAGTAACACAGAGCAGGTAAAGGCATAGTCTTTCATGATAGGCAATGCTTTATGTGCGTTCAGTAATCTTTGTAAGTGCATGTGTGCGTACATGTTTGTGTTTCTGCTTGGATTACAGAGAGCGTGGAGAATCTGGCAGGTTCCACATCTGGCAGGCTGGCTGTCTGCCCACCCTGGTGATGGGCTCCAGTTGTGGTACTAGGCAACTGTTGTCAAGGGGAGGGGCCAGCTGGAGCAGTACTGTATCATCCATCTCGAATGGAATTGCACCAAGTGAGCATGTGCAGAAGCTGATGAAAAGATTCTATAACAACTGTTAATACTAAAGTAGAATCAGTGAGTGCAGTGAGTGCATGTAAGTGTCCATAAAAGTCTTTATTGTACAATGTCTAAAGGGAACTTTTAGCTTAGATAACCCTCCCTTTGTGAGTACTTACCTCTCAAATCCCTCAAATTATGGAAATGAAAAAAGCCTCAGATATGATGTGTTGGTGAGCCTGAGTGGCTGCGGTTGTTATCTAGACTTAAGCCCTGCAAATAACAAAGGCACACTGTGCTCCTCTGTCTGGCACCAAAGACCTACCTGGACGGGGAAGGCAGGGGGATGGAAGGAGCTAGCCCCAAGGGGGAGGGGTGGGAGGTAATTAAAAAAAGCAAAGACAAGCGGGGGTGGTAAGGAGTAAAGAAGTGAAAAAAAGAAGAAGGGAGAGCTGGCAAAAGAAGAACTGAGAGAAAAAGCAAAGGAGGAGAGCTGGATTCAAATCGAGTGAGCATATGCTGGGATATAGCAGACAACCTGGCTGTGAGAGATTATTGTCACATTAAAAAGATTGTAAAAATGAAAGAAACGGGTCCAGCGGAGCTCCTGGGTTCACAGCTGGGTTTACCTGGAGAGGAGGAATCGATAGACAGGAGAAAGCACTCTTGCAGGCCTCATAGAGGAGTTGTGTATCATTTATCTGTCTTTGTTTCCCTTTTCTCTGGAAAAGGTATATGTCTTCTGTCAAGTGTTCCATGAGTTGGTTCTCTCCTCCAACTAGGACACACTGTGATGCACGCATGCACATACACCCATAAACACAATGATGTACGCACACTGTTCCTGCCAAGATACATAATCATATCTACACTGTATAGACCTTCTGGTGCGTTAGACTTGTGGAAGGCTGAAGAGAGGAGAAAAGAAGGAGAGATAATAAGGAGAGTTGATGGCTAGTCCAGAACAGCAGGCGGACAGTTTACAGTGCTGAGAGAAAGACTGTCACATGCACACAATTCACTGCTGTTTTTAGTCCACAACTTCACCCTGGGCTTCAGCACAGTTCTGTAAGTGAGCGCACAGAACTGGGATTGATAAAAACACATTGTATGTACATACCAACCAATACTGGATTAAAAAAAAAGTGAGGTTTAAATACAAATCTGATAACTATATATATGTCTATATTAATTGTTCAACATTCACATAACAAACGTTTATGTATAGGTGCGCAGATCAGTGCTGAATCCTTAGAGGCAAAAAAAGGCTATTTATTAGGGCTGCTACTAACGATTCATCTGCTGATTATTTCCTCAGTTAACTGATAAATCGATTGGTTACTTAATGATTTTGTTGAGACCTTAAAATTATGAATTGGTCAGCTGGCTTTGTCTGTCCCACCCCTTATCAGATGTTGGCTTAAAATGTCCGATGTTTCATTGTGGATGGAGGTCTCTACTAAAATGCCCTGGAAAATGGAGCTCCCAGAGGAAACCTCAGCAGGCAACCGATGGCCTTCTTGTTGCCAAATAACAGTGATAACTACTGCACATGCATGCATCTGCAAGAACATGCATACCTACAACGATCAGTAATTGGTGGTTTGCAGGTGGGCAAAAAGTGCCGACCCAGTTCAATCACTTGTCAAATCATTTGTCATTCACTATGCAGCAGTGGGGTCGTTTTTGTTCGATCAGGTGTAAATCATCTCTTCCTGTGCATCAGAGGATATTTTCTTTTTTGGTGAACGACACGTACGCTGAACATTTATCTGCTAATAGATCTCTTTTGTTACCATGCCAGTAACAGGAAGCTGACCCAGCCCAGAGTGTGCCGCCGAGCTCAGATGGAGATACTGAGTCCAAGAGGTACAACCATCAAGCTGCTGAAATCACTGAAGCACGCATGCAGGTCAGTACTGAACATTGCGTGCTTCTGCCTCTGGAGGCTAATATTCTGTTTCACTCCATGGCTATCTCTCTCTTTCTCTCTCTCCTCTGACTCAAAACAAACACACTCACACTGTAGTTACGCAACTTGCTAGGTCATTGATAGTTGGAGAGGGGCTATAGGCAGTCTTAGCCTTATGTAACATGTAAGTGCAGAGAAGGACCACTTCTTAGTGTCTCTAACACCTCGTATTTCTCACTTTGAAGTCTCTCTGCACTGTAAACACACACACACACACACACACACACACACACAGAATATGGAGATACATAGTTACACATGAGTAGTGGGCAAAGTATACATGGGAGAAGGATATTAGTTTTCTATGAATTGTTACTTCAGGGGAATACATCAAAAACCCAGATTTCTCACCATAAAGAAAGTGATTTTAAACACAGACATGAGAAAAACCAGTATTAAAACAGTGTTTATTTTTGAATTTCACTATCTTTGAGGTGGAAGAAACATATTCCCAACAATATTCTTAAAACACCCAAGTGGTTACATGTGTAGCGTATGAGCAACAGCAGGGGAAAATCTGTCGTATCTCACATGCGTCCGTTTTTGGCGTTAAGTTTCGGTGGTTTTGAAATGGAGGCCTGCATGTCTGATAAAGCCACTTATTGAGCTGCCTGCGTCATTTTCACTAAAAGGTATTTTACCACACAGCTGAACTCTGAGCTGCCATTATAGCATTAAAAGTAATTGGAAAGACTTAGGTCAGACTTAAATTATCAATGGATAAATGATTATGTGTAATGTGTGAAAGGGGTTTACTTGTAATGATGAAGCATCCCTGAGCTATTAAGTGTGTTTCGGGTGGATGGATGGACAGATGGTGAACATAGTGAAGCATTTATTGGCTCCAAATGAGTGCTAATTCATTGCTTCATATCTGCTGGATGTGAAACTAGGCAACTGTACGCTAACAAGCTTGAACTATTACTACTGCTGAAAAGTGTGATATACGTCAAAGTTGTGTTTACAGCTTGTTTCTGTTGCTCCCAAATTACCAAAAAGGAGTTATTGTAGGTTGAAGTATTAAGCTACGCTATGTGGTAGCGTTAATGAAGTTGTTTTAACTTCAGGAACAAAGGCCATGCCTCATTCTTATCCAATTCCCAGTGTTTAACCCTCTTTTCTCTCATTTGTCTCACAGGAAGTCACATACCTCCTTCACACCCCCCCCCCCTTCCGGCCACCCGTCATCATTTCATCCCACCTCCCAGTCTCGACCCCTCTCATACCTCCATCCCTGAGCCTCATTCATTCCCCATCTAACACAGTACGCATACAGGCACTCGAGCACACACATGCTAAAGAAGTTCCCAAGTTCTTTCCAGCAGGAAATTTAGCAAATGTGATGTGAATTACCGAGTAATACCAGTAGCTCAGTTAATGGTATTCAACCATAATCAATATACAGTAGATGTTAAACACAAACACACACACACACACACACACACACACACACACACACACACATACACACTCACACACATAGATGGATAATCATAGAGTTAAAAGGATGCTCTCATGCAGCTGGATAAGTATTCCCAAAGTCTGGCTTACAAACGTCTCTCTCTGGACTTTATCCTCATATGCTCGGTCTCAAGCACACACACACTCACACAGTATTTTACCATCACCACCTTTGGCAGACCCGCTGGGTCAGCAGTGGACATACGACTCCACTGGGTGTCCCAGTCCACCTGTAATATCAAACACTCCTGAATGCTCCGAGTCAGATGCTGAGTGAGATATCAATCCCATCCCTCCTTCCGCCAGTTTTATGGCTTTAAATCATTTCCTGGCTGAAATGACTGCACGGTGTTGCTCCAGTATCAGCTGCACCTGTATATACGTGTGACAAAGAATGACCACACAAAACTGTGGCGCCCAAATGATTTCTGCTTCAGCTGCAGTTTTACATGAGGGTCAGTGCTGTTGATTAGATTAACTTTAGGCATTTCATTTCATATGTTTATACAGCAATACACAGTAAAACACATTAGGAATGAGGAATGTGGGTCGAGCGTTGGTGAATAAATGCAGATGTTATGGTGTGACTTTGTGTGTATGTGCATATGTGCTTTTGTATATATATGTAAAACACATATTGCTGTGTCTTCCATAGGGTTCCAGGTTTGGTTGCACACCACAGAGGGACCTGCAAACAGGCGAGGACGTGTTACATAAGAGCTCATAATTCACAAAAAACAATCACTTTTGCTAACGAACATCATTTTAGGGCGTGAAGAAAAGTGTGTCTATATTGTATGTGTGAGACTGGTAAGACCACTGGCCCACAGTGCTCTGGCGCCAGTGTCATCATGTGCTTTGTAAGCAAGTGTTGAATTTGGAAACAGCATTGTTACTTTCAGCAGGGATTTGATTATGATGTGGTGTACATATGAATGAGGAGAGAAACTGTGTAAAAGCCAGTTAAAGCTTTATATCATATGCTTCTTATTAAAGCCTTGTTTTATAATTTGTGGTTTTGTGAGAAGGGAGACACAGCTGAATTGAATCCTCGGCTTGTTTTTTAATGGAGTGATGCTGGCTCACATATCAATTAATACCAATTTGAAGCCGTTAGAGCGTAGCTTAGATGATCAGGAACTGTGCTTGTTGATGGGAATTGATATTGGCTCCTACGTGATGTGTTGAATGTGATGTTAGTTAAAGAGTTACATTTTTGACAAGTTATGCTTTTAGTGAGTTATCAATCTAACAAGCTAGCTAGAATTGAGTGGTATGGCGCTTGTAGCATTTGAAATTTTACTGTTTTGGTTCACTCTCATCGCTCTCATAATGTCATTTTTCGGCTACAGCAGGCAGCTGGTAGTGAAAAGGCTCTAATAAGCCCACTGTACATTACAATGTGGGACAATAGTGTCCATCACACCACACTCAAAAATGTTTATTATGCTTAGTTTGGACAGTGTGAAAGCACTAAATACTGCAAAAATAGACTTAGCATGAGAATGTTACTCAGTAAACCTTTTCTTTAGGAAAATACAAACAAAAATGACTCATGAGCTATAAAGTGATCAGAGAGAAATCGTTCTGATTGATTTCTAACTTAATGCTAATGGAGGCCATGAATAGATTTATTTTGCTTGACATTTGCTTTGGTTTTTGTGATTTAATGAAATAGTGGCTTCTCTGTTTTCCTCTGTTCCTACTATGGAGGACAAAGTGGTTCCCTATTAGTTTCACTGGAACGAGAAAAGGAATGTATGTATCGCTTGATTTCATCGCCTGATATAGAAATGTTTACTTCGGGTGTATTGTCTTTATAGAGTACCAGATGTAATCACTTATAAATAAAGGCTTTTACTGAATCTTTTTCCAAAGAGTGCCTGAAGAACGTTTTCTTCTCCGTTTTTATTGAAACAGACAACCGCACCAAAGAGAACCATGGTATCTGCAGTGCTGACAGCAAGGAGACAGTCTCAGCACTTTGCGTAGGAATGACGTTGTGGTCTGGCCGCTACAAGGCCTTTATGTTGCCTGTATTGAACAGCCAAAGAACTGAAGAACTGATCAAAATGAGGTGCTCCTTGAGCTAATCTGACAGTTCTTCATGCAGCTAGTACACTGAAATTCATCTCAGCATCCCATATGGCGGACAACTTCAAAGAAGGGCTTTGAAGTCTGCCCTGACAAGTCTAGAGCCTCATAAGCCTTTAAGAGGCAGTTGCTGTTGCATAAAGAACTCACAGCATGTACAGTACAGACTTGCTGCATAAATCTTGGCTGCGTGTTGAAATAAGGGAGCTGTATGACCCGAGAAACACTCCAGTCCTAATGTCATAACAGCGCTACACACTTTTTTTATGCAAGTTAAATATTTCACTGTGCCTGTTCTTGCAAACCCATACTGCAAGAAATACAATATCTTACTTGAAAATGTAAACCTTCTCCTTCAATAAATCACGCCCGGTGATGCCTTACGCCTGAATGTCTTGACCTGTCAGAAACAGTGAATGTCTTACCGTTGTTTGACAATTTGACCTGGAACGCAGCACCAGAAATGAGCTAAACACTGTGATATAAGGTTGCAGAGGCGCTGGCGTTTTCCCTTCCTAGAGGTAACAAAGGATCCCAAGACAATCACACATTCCTGGAATGATAATACCACCATTGTGCTATAAGTCTTTTATTAACACTTCCAGCTCATGTTGTTCTCTGTCTTCCCGTTCTCCTCATGCTACAACTGGACAATGGGATATTGTTATCAAGCCTCCTGCCCCAGGAAAGGCGCTTAATGAACGGGTTTCTGACATTGCTGCAGCGACCAAAACAGACCTGGTTGGTAGGGAAACAAGACAGTAGTCATTACAGATTTGTGTGGTGTTTATTCACCTCAGGGCTGTTGACAGCTCTTGAGTGAGGATTTACCTGGGTGTCAGGCTGCGGCGAGCAAAACGTGCGCGTAAACACACACACACATGCACAGACACAGAGTGTGGTTTGATGTTAACCTTGACTGCACTGCAATCATCAGTTGATATATCAACGCTTAAAGCATTCACACAACGAAAACGTGAGCTTTCGCCACATGCTCAAACACACGCACAGAATGATGGAGTCAGCAGATACAGTATCAGCTGTTTTTTTTACCTTACTCGGCATGGCTCCAGGCTTTCTTCTCCTTAGTCTCCAACAAACATCTGACACTATCACATAGCCTCTTCACCGCATCATGTCTCACAGGCAGACCTGTGCATGCATGCGTGTATGTGTGTTTGTATACAGTGTGTGTGTGTGTAGGTCAGCAGCAGTTTTAGGTCCAGAAAGTGCACACATTTACAAAAAGTGTGCAGACATTTGACAGGCAGCTCACATGATGTGATAGATGATGTACAGACTGACGCTGCTCCAGGTGGCAGTAACCTCTATTCAGTCAAATTACAAGGCAAGTACTTACTCATATTACCTGCTTGTGTGACGTGTGTGTGTGTGTGTGTGTGTGTGTGCGTGCCCGCATCTGTGCATGCATGCATGCATCTATGCATATGTAAATGCATGTAATCTGTTCATCTACAGTGTGGTCTCTTTTGGCTGATCAGATCATCTCTGTTAGTTTAAGATCCCTTATCTATATGAGAACCTGCGCGCACACATGCATGTTTGGCTTGTTCTTCCATGAATGCGCATGCAACTTTCACTTTAGGTAGAATAGAGGGAACAAAAGCAGGAAGATGATAGGCTTAAGAAGAAATAAAGATAAAAGAGGGATAAAAAGAGGAGGTGGAGCATCCATCAGGGCTTCAGCACTGAGCAGGTTGAGTGAGCACCAGACCAATAGATAGGCCTGACGGATAGACTCAAATGTTCCCTGATGGAGATAGAGATATGGATATATGCATAATGTCTAGAAGCACACACCCAAGATTGGATGGGAAGGTTCTCACTGAGATTCTGTAATAGAGCCTCATATTTGTTCTGGTGCATGTGCAAGTAGTGCACCACTAGTTGCGCATTACTAGTAGTCAAAGCCTCCACAGGGTATCTTAAAATTCTTGCTATGACTTGGCTGAGAGACATGTCATTCTACACGTTAAACCTCAGCCAATCATCGTTTGCATTCTTTCATGACATGCATGATGTGTAACGGTGGTCGGCCAGGGGTGTCCAGCGACAGACTTTTGGGATCAGGAATGACAACAACAAAGGCACAGAGCAGGTTGTAGATGTCAAACTTGGCAAGTGAAGTCAAAATGAGATTCGAGTTTTTCCACCAAGGTCTCGCAAGGCTCTCTAGATGCTTTCATCTGCTGGGACACAATACATGGAAAAAATAACTAATTGCGGTGCCTAACACAAATTCTTGTTCCCAAAGCCATTATAACAATGCACATGAAACCACTCAAAATCTTGTGATAAGCGATTGTCTGTTATTGACATTTTTATCAGTTTGCTAAACAAGTCAACAAGTTTAACGGTGCGTCATTAAAACTAACACCATGTAGCATGTTTTCAATTTTAGGATACTACTGTAGCACTTTACACGTGACATGAAATACACATATATAACCACAACCTCAATTCATATCTCACCACTGCTTTCCTGCGTCCTGAATGCGAAAGCTGCAGAACAAAGTAGACCACAGTGGTTTCGCTGTGGGCGACAGGAAGGAAAGAAGATAAGAGTAGTGGTCTTTGTGGTGTAGAGGTGAGAGTCTGGTTTAGGAAGCAGAAGACTAAGAAAGAGATAATATCATTTCACCAGGCGAGCTATCTGTTGTTTTTTAGGATTTCAGATGTGTTGTTTCTGTGATTTACACCGAAGATTTACACATGGGTCCCAGTAAATC
Source organism: Coreoperca whiteheadi (assembly GCA_011952105.1). Classification (NCBI taxonomy): domain Eukaryota; kingdom Metazoa; phylum Chordata; class Actinopteri; order Centrarchiformes; family Sinipercidae; genus Coreoperca; species Coreoperca whiteheadi. Next base: position 9,343,226 of record CM022483.1, read on the forward strand.
TACTGTCAACATCTATTTCATAGTTTCCTTTTCCTCATGTACACACTTGTGTGTCTGTGAAGTTATCAGGGTAAAAAAAGTAAATAATAACACTGTCCTAATATGCATTGAGAGTGACTGATAGCATCATGCTGCAACTTGGTGGGTGGGCCATGTATATATATTATCTGTCAGCCAAAAAAGGAAAGTTTTTGGGTTTATGTACAAGCTCAGGTTTTGATGTGGCAACATTTCAAAACAAATTAGGCAATCCAGTTTTTCATGCTTATTTGTAATTGTCTTAATTAAATGCTTTCGGACTATTGGCCAGTGAGGGCAGGATTTTGCTCAAAACCAAGAACAAAACCAAACATAGGGAAATTAGAAGGCAAATAATAATGAAAGTAGAAATGAAAGAAGTGGAACTTTTGTGGTTGTATACTTTGAAAACTTTCAGTGTTAGCCATGGGCATGGGGAATGAGAGTACCATTTACAGTAATGAAGTTGCCTTCCAGTACATGAGAATTCAAGTGACCATATGAGCACAGTTTCCTCATTCAGCAAGTGTAAGTAGGAATGATGCATGTCATTATTAAATTATTTTATGGTTTTCTGTGTGAGCAATCAGTTTCCATTTTCAGTCTCTGAGATTGTCACATATTTTTTTCCTTCCTGTCTCTCGCAATACAACACCTTCTGGCTAATAAATGATTAAAACATCAGTTTAATAACCTCTTCATTCTGCTACAAAACACTTTGTTTGCACAACCGGAATGTAACATGAATAAAAACCCTTTTGGGACCGAGCACGTGAATGTAGGAAAAATTGTACATGAGATTTCTTTACTCGGAAGTCGGAGCTTATGAGGAGCACTTAAATGCAGTGTAAACCAAACATTTATTACATATACACACTGATTTATATACTGTGGATGTCCTGAGGTGGGGGTAATGCAGTCCTAAAGGCCGTAACAGTTGTGTGTTGCCATCATGCCTATATAAGGAGAAACTCTGCTCCTGTAAAAGCCTCTGTGCTGGCAGGTTAATTGCATGTTATGTTGAGTGCTTCTTTTGTGGTTTCTTTCTCAGAAATGGAATTCACCCCGTCCTTATATTTTTACAAGTCTAAACAATAATACTGATTTTGTGCTTTAGAATACCGGTACGGTTCTAATTAGGTCTAATCCAGACTCAGGAAGCAGGTTCTGGTTTAGGCTTTTTTTGTTTTCTTTTTACTATGAAACCCCTTTTTAAAGTCATGCTGCCTTGTGCCTGAGTATAGGTACACGATGAACCATTGTTTTTTCAGCTTTAACACATTGCAATGCATCGCATGATTTATGGTCTCACGGCCTTCAGCGTCGACACACATCCACATGCACACACACTATAAATATATATTCAACCTTTCAATGCCTATTCAAACTGTCCTGCCTCATTTGAAAACTAGTAAATTCAATATTGCTATGTTAGTATATTATACACAGGGCAACATTCCACCTATACTGTATAATACAATATTTAATTGATCACTATAGAGATATTCTCCATTGAGCTCTGTGTACTAAAGGACCAATGTGATCCAGCTTTTGGTCATGTATAGCTGCCAGATTTGGCAAGGTTATGCTGGTTTGAACCAGGGCCAATTTGGGCTGAGAATCAGCTCGAGCTAGCAGAACTCGGGCCAGCTTTGGTCTAAAGTAGGCCCATAGATGGGATGCAAGTCATTCATCACGATTCTGGGTCTGAGTCAGACAACCAGGTGTGCCAGATTTATCCGTCTGTTGGACCAAGCAATTTTAGATTGGTCTACCTGTAGAGGTTGGTCCTGTGTATGAAGACTGACTGACACTTTTTTCTAATCTCAGTGGTTTTATTTCAGAAACCATTCAAATGCAAGAAATTATTCTCCATGCAAAAAAGTGGGAGAAATATATTTCATCGCTGTGAAAGCATTATAGAGAGGAGAAACAACTACAGAGAGGCAGCAATTCAGCACTGAAATGATCAAAAGTTGAAAGGATAAAAAAATCCTTGGTCTTCAAAATACTCGTTTGACAAACCAATCCCAACTCAACCACTTACTAGCTTTAGCAGTCCACACATCACATAGTCTTCATCAGTGTATGGAGTGAATTTTTTACCTTGGAAATAGTAGGAAAAAGCAATCAAGTAGACATTATGCTGGGATTGTCATCTCCATGACAACTGAGCAAACTCCACCCACTGATGAAGACTGTATATGATGAATAAAAGCTGCAGAAAAGTAAAGTAAGTGGACCTTGAGTTGAGATTGTTTTGTCAAGAAACCTTAACCTTGTGTGGGTTTATTTTGAAACCAATGAAATGACATCTTTATGTGATGACATTTATGTTATTTTATTGGTATAATTCTGTTTTACTAGAATTATAATCTGATTATGATTATTATATTTAGAAATATATTATAATAGAAATATATTTTTAGACATATATTTCTTCCTCTTTATACTTATTTATATAAGCTGCTAAGTTGACTGGATTGCTGCCAAATCAGATTTCATTTTGCTTTATATGCAATGACAATAATGTATCTAATATAATCTAATGGAAGTGACCTGTGACGGACAAAATGGACAAAAAAGCCATTCTTAATCATCAGGTTCTTACCCGCCTCGTTTTCCAAAGGAGTTTAATAGCCACTGCCTTTTTTTGTGTTAAACTGAAGTATGTAATTCACAAACTGTCTTTACTGGGACAGCTTGATAGCTTGCAGCATGGCTCATGTTGGTGAACCTTTGCCTCAGCACTTTACTCTGCACCCTACCTTGCAGTAAGCACAGCTAAAACTGTTGATCATTCATCATTTGATAAGTTATTTGTTGCCTTGGATTTGCCCAAACCATAACAAGCGTTGTTTCACATGCATTAACCCTTAGCTAACCTTTTCAAGTGAAAACGGTGACAAATGCTGCCTCCTATTCATGCTGTCGTCCATTGCTTGTTAGTTTTGGACTTCAAAACTTCTGTGTGAAATGAGCCACCAAATGCGCCGCTGTGTTACCTGCCAAAAGGGCTCCATCCATCACCAATACACCCATCCAACCATGCATTTGAAAACAATGCACAATAGAGCCTGTGTGTCTGTGTCATGCCACACCCTCGCTCAGCTCAAGTGCCACGATGAGACAGGTACCTAATGCCCCATTTGATTCCCCCCTCAGACGCACACACACACATATAGACATGTATGCACTCCTTAAAGGATATGTAAGTCCCTGAGGTATTTCCTCTATCTAAGCTGCGAGGTGACACGCTGTCAGACCCTGGTGATTTAAGCGATGATTATACAGGCAGGTCGAGAGAAAAGGAGGGATGTACACGTTTTCTTCTGCTCTGCAGTCTTGTGTGGTCCAACTCACACCCACGAAACACCGTCACAATGAGGCTATTGTCTCTCATGGACAAGCCTGAGACAGTAGGATTGAATAAGGGAGAAAAGAGTGAAATGGTGTGAGAAGAGGACAGAGGTGGGAAATTAATGAAGAGAGGAAAAGAACAGAAGAATGACAGAAAATAGAGAAAATTACGCATGTGAAGGAGGAATAAAAAGTGCAGATATAAAGACAAATGGAAGGTTTAGTGGTGCAGAGATATGGGATTATGAAAGAGAGGATAGTTTATTTAACAGCTGTTCTTAAACGCTTTGTATAGATTGTTTTGACTGAGTGTACATTTGGCTTAGAGACAGAGCTAATACATAATGACATTCTGTAAATAAGGATTATACTGTACAACAAGTTGTTTGAGCCATGCAGTCTGTCTGGTTAGCAGACATGTTCCAACTGCTGTGGAAAAATGGAAATGATTGCTGTGGTTTGATAAACCAACTACGGACTTTTGATGTAAACATAGAGAAAGCTTGTGGTTTTCCTGTCTTTCGGTTAGCTCTAATTCGTTTGAATGAAACCTTTCAAACACACACCGGTAACCATTGCATAAAAGCAAAACTATCTGAAAAGATGTTGCTAACAAAGGTTGTGCAGGGCGTGCTTTGGTTCTGCCACTTTAGTGCTTAGCTGCATTACCACAGCACCTATAATCACACTAAAGAGCATCCACTTTCAGTCAATTCTTTTTAATATAAAAGAGACTGCACAAACAAAGCTTTAGGAAACCTATTTCATTTGGCATCAGTCCAGAACTCCGAACAAAGAAAAGTCAAACTTGGTGATACAGTCATCTTATACAGTCTCAGTTTATCATTATCGTATGAACATTATGTCTATCTAAAGTGATGGGAGCAGTCTGTAATTAAGTTACTTCAAATGTAAAGACATTCCATTCATATATCATTCAATGAGGGAGCAAAACTTGTTAATGACTGTGTCTCGTTGCACCGCTCAAGGGTCTCAAGGCCAAAACAGTGCAAACAAAGCAATTGCCTATTATATAGGAAGAGATCATGTTTTATCACCTGATTTGATTACAATGGATAAAGGCAGGAAATCCCCGAAAACCATGATTACAAAGAGAGCATCTTTCAATAAGAATTCATAGAAATAGCTCTGGTTTGTATGGCCGCATTCTCACAAATATCACAGTCTCATGAATTACCCCCAGACACCTCAAACTCTACATTAAATGTATTAACTGCAGTGTACATCTTTGATTTCATGAGCATTTTCTTTGCAAGTTTAAAAGCTTCTGAAGAATTCAAACATCCAATACTTAGGTTTGCATGTGGTTCGCAGGTAATCAATCTTCTGCTCTTTTCACTGTATTCTGGCATGCAAGAAGAGACACCAAACATGGAGACAAAACTAGGATTTCTATATTAACCTTTTAAAGGAAGAAGTTAGATGGTAACATTTGTACACTATCGTATATTAATATCTGAAGTTTATGGGTCTCACTACAGCATAGTAAGTGAAACTTTGTCAATCAAGGAATTATTTCCCCATAATATTATAATTGTAGCAGTTCATTTTTCAAATAGAGGAGATGTTTTTGAATGAAAATCTATATTTAAATGGTTTATAGTATACAGACTGCTCTCACAGCACTGAGCCAAATGGCCTGATCCCAGGATCAGAGGCCAGACACGTAGAGTGCTACACAATGCCAAACTGCATGGTCACACCTGAGAGCGAAAGCCGCACGCACACACACACATTAACACACAAACAGACTCAGACACAAACACAGACATAGACATAAATACACAGACACGAACACGCTGTCTCATACACTCGTGCGGGCACACAAAAAAGCCATAAAAACAGACAGACCGAAATACACACACACACACACACACACACTAACACACACATCCATAAAAATAGACAGATATTCACACAAAGAGACAACTATAGCAGACAGAGACACATTGAGCCCTCAAGGTATTCACTGTTATTTTTTCTGCCACATGGTTGCTCCAAATGTGTTGGTTTTACCTAAGAAATAAAGACAGAGCATCACACCAGTAAGAGCTGGTTTAATGTGGCCATAACTGTCTAGTCGAGTTATTTCATTGTGATGGTCAGCTGCAACAGCCACAGGCCGTGCGTCGACTGCAAGACCAGCATGAAAATGTTAGCTAAAGGAGAAGCCTCCATAGCCGACAGACTGGCCAGTTTAGACATGCACCACTCACAGGCATAAATCAAGCTTAAGTAAACTTTAAGTCAAGAAGAGAATGAGTGAAATATTTTGTGTGAAAGGGTGTGCAATACATGTCTGTGTGCAAGCAAGTAAGACACAAACCCTCAGTCAGACCTGACCTACTTCATAATGTTTTCATTTGGTTGTAAGAAGAATTGTCAGCCACTTGAACCACTTAATTAATTATTTTAGTTACCAGTCAGTGACTGATTATACACCTGATAGTGATGCAATTTGTTAAATGTTATTTGGCTATTTTGAACAATCTAAAAGCAAAATGTTGGAGCCGATGCATGTAATATAAAACATTTTGGGAAATATGCGGAATACAGTCAACACTGTTTAATTCAATGCAGACTTTCCTGGCTATTCCCCTGCTTTAGGCTTGACTGCATTCACACAACACATTCAGCATGCCAGGGTTCACTTGGATGGAAACCACCGGCTGTCTGACAAGTTGGACTGATTTGATGTGAGAAATTGAAAAATGCATGACCACATATGGATAGTGCAAGAAAGTGTTAGTTAAAGGGGCAATCCACTGATTTTACACGTTAAGGTTAGTTTATGAGTCATGGGGAGTACTACTTAACTTGTGAACAGTTGTATAATGTCCTCTTTGAGGAGCTTTGCCATGGGTGTGTTTACTAATACAAGGGACAAAAAGCCAGGATATCTTAGGTTCTGCTGCATCAATTTTGACAATTTGTAGCCCCGTAGGGATACCTGCAAAACTATCTGTCTCAGCTATGCTTTGTGTTCAGTACTAATTAGCAACCTTCAGCATGCTAACTTGCTGATCTGAGATGGCGAACATGGTAAACATTAAACTTGCTTAAAATCAGCACGTTAACGTTATCATTGTGTGCATGTTAGCAGGCTAAAGTTAGCATTTAGCTAATGTACAGCCTTTGGCTATAAACTTGCATTAGTTTTTGAATGTCTGTCTCTCTGTGCCCCATCCTCAAGAAGAGAAAAATAAATTATTTTGCTGACCTGAAGTTACAAAGCCAGTGAAACCTTGACCTCTAGCGCAGGCGACCCTAGACCTTCTCTGCCACGCTCTCACACACACACACACTTAAGCATCTATACATACACAAAGACCTTAGTAACTGTTGCTGTTTGGCGTTCTCTTCGTCCACACAGAGCCCACCACCACCTCCAGACAACCTTTGCTCCAGCGACATCTCATTGTGAATGCACCCACTCTTACACACATAAATATACACATAATTGGAGATACAATGGCTGTAAACTGAGACAATCTAGTCATTCAATCATTTTTTTGGTGTGGTCTCCACACGAGTGATGCCTGACAAGCAATTCACTACTTGCACTTTCTCTCAGCATGTGTGCATGCATGCGGGTGTGTGTGTGTGTGTGTGCGTGGACGTGTGTGTGGCGGCAGGCAGGCCCGGGGACCCTGATGAAATCGCTCTAATCCTCGGGGCCGATAAAGCCCTTTTGGTGGCAGTCCGGGAGGCCCCCAGGACGCTCGCCGCCCGGCCCAGCCAGGACCAACCAGGGACCAGGAGCTGTAAGCTGCTTTCTCTGTGTCAGCCGCCACATGCCACACCAAGACACAGCCAGCACTGGTGCTAGTGGGCAGTAGAGGACATGTACACACACACAGGACCAAAATCAAACAGTAATGCAAGAATACAGGCAGAGACGCAGATCTGGAGCATCACAATATTCTGTATTCTTTAAAATTACACAATAAAACACCCTGTGTGATCCTTCCACACTGACACCTACTCAGCACTGTAGTTGTCCTACTCCAGCTAAATTTCTCAACCCTCATGAACCACCTTAAAAACAAAACCCTCCTCTTGGGTCCAGAGCCTGTCTGGAGTCCACTTTCCCGTGGTACAACACTGACACCAGCAGACAAAAATGAAGAACTGCATGCAAAAATCTCTTAAGGTGGGCCGGTGTTGATCATTGACTCTGTTTCAGGCTGAATGCTTTGGAGAAAAACTAATCTTTTGGTTGGTGCTGAAGTGATACCTCGCATAACATTAAAATAATAAATATGGATTTGATTTGACTGGATGAGTTTCATCTTCATCAGTGCAATTTTAAAGGAAGTGATGGTGCTGTTCACTGTTTCACCAAAAGAGGGAAAACGTCCCCCGAGGTGGTCAGAGGTTGTCAGGAGAGGTCAGACGCTAAGTGGCAATGGCCTCAAGGCTCCTCACACACACACACACACACACACACACACGGTCAGACAGCCACATGGATGCCAGGCAAGCCGTGTGTGATGGATGCTGCTTGAGATATATGCCTTCGGCCAAAGTAAAGCATAAAGCGTGTGTATCAGCACAACCCCAGAGTCACCCATACACACAGCATCCCCACAGGGTGACTAGTAGTTGCTGAGTCAGCCATGATTGGTTAGTCAGATGAAACACCTTGGGTGTTTGGGCAGATCGTGTGCGGGAAAAGGTCAACTTCAAACAGGAGCTTTTGTTTTTGTGAATATGCAGAGTAAGAATAAAAGGTGAGAATTTATTCATTCATTCATTGATTTGCAAAAAGATCCCAAAGAGAGGGAAAAAGAAAAAAACTACTGAATAGAGAGGATGGAAGAAGGGAAAACACCTAGAAAGAGGAAGTGGCTGTCCATTCATAGCTGTTGCTGCAGAGACTGCCATACATGGCAATGTTTACACCGTGAACATGACATGAACAAAAACAGAAAATACATGTTTTCTTTTGTGTTGCAGCGATTTGAAAATGCCCTCAGGGGAATACACAGCTTGTTTTTCCAGCTTACAGTAAAGCCTTAATGCCTCTTCGTGTGTTTCTACAGGGATAAAAGATTTTCAAGATCAAGGACATCAAACTAACCACCTGAGGGACCTGTGGGTGAGAGACAGAGAGAGGGAAAGAGAGAGTGAGAGCCGATTAGATAAAGTAGAGAAGATTGGAGACACAATAGCCAGATGAGAGCGATGTCAGATAACAGCACCAGCAAGACACACCGCAGGACCACCGCTCTGACAGGAGAGGGGGACCTGCAGGGGAGTTTGGGGCTCACACACACACACACACACACACACACACACACACACACACACACACAGATGATTGGATGTCAAGGCACCGGAGCGCACACACACACACAGAATATATACCACTAGAAAAGAAGAAACAGGGCTTGAATTAACAATTTTTGTCTATAATGTTTTGTAGAAACGTTCATATTTTGCACCACACTACACGACATACATTACACTTTTTCTAAGCATTTTATAAAGAATAATCACAAGTGCCATAGAATAATAAGAATATTTCAGTTAAGCAGGCATACACAGACAAAGATTACAATTTTTACATTATTACATTATGAGGAACAATTAGAGTTGGTTTAGAGGATTAAAATTAAGGTTGGCAGCCTTAAAGTGAGGCTATGCAACTTTTGAAATGGGAAATAACATTTTCCTCTTACAAACAAAAAGTGCATTTCTTGGTGTTTGTGTTAGCTATTCACAATCGTCTCCTCATCACCCTTAATAATAATAACAAAACACTCACCAGATGCCCTTCTTCTTGATAGCATCTTTATCAACACTTTATTTTATCAAAATGCACTGCAGACTGCAGTGATTGGCTGTGTTCCTGCCACTCCACCTTGCTATTATGTCTACCTGCTCCGCTGTTCCCTTTACCACCTGTACCTGCATCTGCAGTGAGCACCGGCAAAAAAAGGAAGACATAATTTAAAAAGGCTACTAGCAAAAAGACTTTACAAGACTGGAAAAAGCAAGAGGTCACACCTGAGATAATGTCAGTGGCTTTTCAAAGATGGCGACAACTGAGGGACCTCCCGGGGCTGAGAGGGGACACCATGGTGGCTTTATTTTTGCTGAACAGGTAATGTGGCTTTTTTAATTTTGATGGTAATTTGTTACTTTTATGAAGTATGTATTGCTAGCCAACGTGGCTACCTATTTAGCGTACACCCACAATGTAGCTCGTTTGTGTGTGTTTGTAGTTTGTGTTTGCTCTTGAGAAAGAGCACCGACCTCTGATCAGTGGAAGCGGGGTTCACGGGTTTTGGGGGCGTGGCTTTGGAAGGAGCGCTGAAGGGCGGGGGTGGAACTTTTTAAAAATCTAGCTCTATTTCTCAATCTAGTTTTAAGGTTAGATTGAGGTTATGATGTCATTGTAGTCGATGAAGGTGCTTGCAAGTATAATGGCAAAGATCTGTGTCTGTGTGTAAGGCTGCATGTCTGTTGTCCTTTACTGCATACTTCTCTATCATTACTGGCGGTTAATGGGTAATTATGTGGCAGGGAACTGTTGTCTTTTGTCTCTCTTCTCTTTAGTTTAAGTGGGATCAAATCAAAACAACTTAAATCAGCTAGTCCTCCCTTCTACGCCAGCAACAATGCATTGCCTTTGTCCTACTCTGGCAATGAAAAACGTGTCTTTTTCCTCCAGGGAGACATGGGCTTAATGAAAACAGATCACAGTAGTGGAAATACAAAGCGTGTGCCAAGATTTCAAATATCAGGCAAAAACTGATTGCACTGAAATTGTGATTACAGGGACTAACTGGGAAAAGGCTCTGGATTATCGTTGTGTTCTTTATCTCAGATACAGTTGATGACTCATTATGGAGATTAAAACATCAACAAGCAGGCAGAATTAAATGTGTAACCGATCATGGTTTTTTTTTTCCCCTATCATTTCAAGCTGTTATCACTCGGAGAGTACAGCTAAGTCATGTTCAGCATCTTGACGACGGGGCTTCAGCTCAGCGTGACGTCATTCCTGTTCAAATGAGAACGTCCCTTCCCTCTGATCGGAAAACTCAAATGATTCACCAATCACACCACTTCTGGACAAAGAGTTTTGTTTTGACATCAACCAACGTCATATCGTCATCTTGCTAACGTCACAAAAAATTTGAGCTGTCTTTTTGAACTAGAGGGCTGAGCTGCAGCCAAGTCAAAGCTATGATAAACAAGGATGAGAACGAGCCTTGTTACGAGAAAAGAACTAGACAAGCACTACAGCTCCTTGACCTCTTTTGGTTGGTGTTTGGGTTTGGACATTGGCCAGACCCAGCAGTTTGTTGACTGTTATTATTTGTCATAGTGTCCTTTGGGAGATGGGAGTGGGTCAAAACATTACAAAAACTCATACTTTCTCAGTATGTTAACAGCTGCATGGCACATTCAAGCATTTGACTCAGTCATCATGTAATAATTACGTGGGACAAAGCAGTAGACCACAGTACAACTTTCAAAATAAAAGTCCCAGTCACTGGAGTTGAGACTGCCCTCGCCAGACAAACAGCCACAATGGTGTTTTCAGTCCAGTTTCCCTAGAAATTTTGAAAATATATACGATTTAGATCTAGTGCCAACCTTCAGTACCAATGCAGGAGGTAGTGTGAAGTTCATGTAGCAAAGTACGGGTGTGGAGGTCAAGGTGGTGGATGGGTTTGCTTTTTGTAGTTAGCCTAAACTAGACCAAACTTACCATTTTCCATAACCCTAAACTCTCCCTATCCTCAACCATACTGTTGATGCCATGTGCAGGTACTGTAGAAAGAATGTTATCAGTGGTTGCTGTATAACTGTCATTGAACAGACACCTGGGTTTTAGGGCCTCTCTCTAGTTGCTGTGTGAGTATAACACAAACAAGTTTATCCTGACGATGAGAAAACGCTCATCATTATTTAATCCCGTGGCTAGAAATCTACAGTATGTTATATTTTTTTTGGAGGAATCGTTGCTGGAGTTATCTAGATGGAAAATTGGGCACCCCTCTTACCTATTCTAATTCATTTACAGTTTATACCGTGGATAATTCAACAACGGTTTCGCTTGTCCTAACCCTGAACTTCTAAATAAGTTATGCATCAGAAGAGATGTTTTAGGACCAGTAAATGCAAAAGTAGTTTAACTGCTAACTCCCAGTTTAAATGAGAACAGTGTCATATGAATTTGTCTTTATTTTCTTTGATAAATCAGTGAACATCCTTCTTACTGTAACATAATTGAATGGAGTCAGATTTGCCTGTAAACACATGGACACAATGTTGGTCCTCATCCTCCTGTGTTGTGTTGTTGTTGTCTTCCTCTCCTGCTCCATCCTCACTGATCACCTGCCTCCAGATGGGGGGATTTGTTTGCCACGGGGGTAAACAACCAGTGCCTGGGTGGCTCCTGGACTCATGGTCTTTGGTGAAGCCACAGACTTCTTAACCCTTATTTCACCACGCAGGCAAAACTGACCAAGATGCATTGTTATTCGCAAGAGCAGCCTGGAATAATTTTGAAGGAAAGATAACAGGGATTCACACTCAGAAGTTCCCATCTGGTGTAAGCATTCAAAAAAAAACCAGAGGTCAGAGGCCTGGCTCAATTCCTCAAGGGAACTGTTTCTCCTCGTGTGATTTATTCCATAACATAAAACAACAAGTTATTGAACACATTAATTCCATTTATCCATCTATTATTTTTCAGTTGTTTACAAAGCCTTGCACTTGTTGTACACTCTTCTTGTACACTGCTAGGCCATCACATAGACTTATGAGGGGGTTTTAATGGGACTGGAGCATAACAGTTTATGTTGGCCGGACTCTTCTTCATCTACTCACTTCCTCCTCGTATCACATTATTTTTGGCCCTGTCAACTCTCTTACTTGTCCATCCCCCTTGCCTTCCCCGGTTCTTTGCCCTCACGTTTTGTCCCTCTTAACTTTAAATGTGTCTCTGACCTCTCTTTTTTTTCACGCTCTCTCAACCATCCAATCCTTCCCCTTTAATTAAGTCTTTACTTTTCATCCTTCGTCATAACCCATTCTTTTTTTTCTTGCACAACAGACGTATGACAGGAGTGGTTTTTCCACCTTTGCCCACTGAGCCATATTGTCTCTGTTGAACCGCCCAAGTCCATTATCCACAGAGCAGGTCACGGCCCCGTCAACGAGACCAGCTGGGAGGAAGTCCTATCTAAAGTGACTCTTGTCTTGTTGACATTGTCTCTCAAGGTTTAATGCACACACTTTTAAGAGCCTTAAAGAAAGTCATATGTAGAGCCGGAAAACTGTAAAGTAATGGACATTATGCAACGAGGTCCAGAGTGGGGAAGTCTTACCGTAACCACCCTCTCAAGTTCCATATGATTGTTGGTGACGCTGATAAGAAGAAACCAAGTAAAAAAGACAGGATAGCGCCTGCCTGCCCATGTGTGCATTATTGTCTACACATAAATTCATTTGCGTGCACGTAGGCCCTCACTATGTGCTGAGTGTGTGCTCCCGTCGTGTCCTCTCCCCTGTGTCCATTATGGTGATAAGGTCTCCATTGAAGTGTTGCCAGCCCACAGATAAAGAGCCACAGAGAAACTTTCTGTGAACATGCCGCTCCTGCAGACCCCCCCCACACCGCCTTTGCCAGGCTCCCATCAACATCCCCTTCGAAATACCTCCCTCTCCCGCCAGTCTGTTCTGTTTTCCTCTCTTCTGCTTGTACTGTTCATACCAGGCTCTTTCTTTGGAGCTAAAGACGACGCATTGTTACACCCTTGCAAGGCTGAATATTTTTCAGCAACTCCAATTATTATGATCGTTGCAGTCCAAAATGACTGAACTGTTGCCACTGTGTTAGTTGGTGATAGATTGTGGTTAAAAACTGGACGTTAGCTGTAAACAATGCAATTGTTAAAAATAGTACTGTTAATCACAATATATAGTACATTCCAGCGAGGGTAAAAATGTGTTTATGTATCACTGAGAATCTCAGGAAAGCCCCTTCTGTGGGACATTTTGCAGCCGTTATGTGCAGTTAGATAGCTAGGAAATAGCTTTTATATATTAGATAAGGGATGGTTCTGTTTTGGGAAGTTTGAAGTTGTCTATAGGAGAAGTTTGGTTGTAGCGCTGCCTTAGAAGATGAGATATGGAAACAATGTATCTTTTTTTTGCGGAAAATGGCATGTGTGTTAATTCCTGCGATTTCTAAGATTCCCTGGCAGGACTGACTCCTGCTAACAGGGCCTCTATTAAAAAAATCTAATGGATGTCTTTTAAAACGAGCTCTTCTCCTCTCTACTCCTCTTTTCTCTTTCCTAAACATAGTTAAACTCATTGTTACACCCTTGTCAGTGCACCAATTAGTACTCTGTTGGCTACTTACTGTCCACAGATGAGTCCTGAGAGATGACCACGCATGGGTAAACCTTCACAAACACTTTACTCATCACGAGTTTTGCTGTCTTGTGTGCACACACACTCACTCACCCATGCTCATACAGGCCGATACTACAGTATTATGCACATGCACACAGGGTGATAAATGCATTCACTCAAGCAATGAACATTACCCCCCCACACACACACACACCACACACACACACTCTCTCTCGCTAGGTAGTTATCTGAGTCAGATGTATGTGTGTGTGAGAGAGACGGTAGGTGCTTTGAAGTCCTGCCGGGTGGGTTGGAAGCACACTTTGAGGGCACAACAGGGAGGCTGGTGTGCCAGGCTGGTCCTCCTCCATGCCTGTTTCCTTAAAGGACCCCCGAGACCCAGCATGCCCTCTGGCGCCGTTTAGCAAGGCCTGCCAACAATAAGCCATATTAAAGCGCTTAAGGAGGCACAAGACCTGGACTGAATGTCAAATAACACAGCAGGAGACCCTGATGTTTCTCTACCCTCTGTGACTGATAGCAAACAATACGCATTCAAACTTTTTTTGAAAGCTTTTACCTTCAGTGAACCACTGTATGCGTTCCTCATTCCCTGGAACGATGCTCTGCTGCATAGGAACAGATGCATTCCTGTTAAGGTGTAGGTTGGGGTGGATGGTTTTGTATACAAAGTGAGGGACTAGAGACCACAGTTTCCCATCTCCTGCAATTGTCAACTTCTCTTTATCTTAACCACAAAAGTGATCATATCCCTGACGATGAACTTTCATTAACCCTGTTCATTTGCCACTAACTGAGCCACACTATATTCAGACATGAGATCAGAAAACACTCACGAGTCATATTTAGGGACAGACAATAACCTTTTTTGTTGGCCATGTGTTAAAAATTATAAATATGAGAAAGTGAGAATAGAAATCTTAACGTTTTGACACATTTTGACACTGTATCTAGTGTACAGGACAGGTGATTGAAATCGGCACTTCACAGGGGAATCAACGTGAACATAGAAGTAAGGTGGAAAGAGAGAGACCATTCATAGTTGAGAAAAGCCTCCACTGTCGACATGTCCACTATAGAAACCCCTCAAACAAATGAAGTAATATTGTCTAAAAAGAGTATGTGAGTTAAGGTTTTTAGGGTTAAGCAAAGAAAGAGCAAAGATGTACATGTGCAGAAATAAATGTGTAATATCAAGAATGACAAGCAGAAATGACAAAGAATTTAAACTATCTAGATGCGTCTAAGAAAAGCTATGTCTACAAGACGACGAATGCATCCTTGTCAGTGAAGCATCTATAAATCTGACATGCACATTTTTAAAAAGTAAGCAGCAAAAAGACCAGGATGTGTGTTATTCTTCGGAAATATATAAAAAAAAAGGTTAAGAGAAGTCATGGTCTTCATACTCCTGCTGTAACACCACTGATAGGGATGGGGAGTGCAACAGAAGTGAAAGTTTAACCCCACAGAGAGCAGTGCAGTAGCAGTTTAACGCTTCGTCTCATATATAGAACTGTTCATTTCTAGTTTGTTTCCAAAGCTATAATAGATAAGTAAGTGTGTGTCATCAGAAATAACCATAGAAAGCACCCTGTGTCTTATGGTAAAAACACAGAGAAGCTTAGTATGCTATTTGTTTGTTTGCTACAAAAACAGTCTTATTTATGACTGAACGACAGCTATGTACTGCCCCCAGAGAGGATTTTATTTTAATATGTCTCATGATTGCAGTAAAGCCAGAGACACAGCACATTACAGCACAATATGTCTGCAGGCAGGGCCTCTTACTGTACTTTCATGGTTACTTAGAATTGTGAAAACAAGCAAAAGAGTTGAGTTAAACAAAAAAAAAATGTTCTCGTCTTAGTACATGAGGAGTTTCATTCCAGCAACCTCTGACCCCTTTTTAAATACAGCATTACTCCTGGCAGCAATCAGCAGAGACTCTTTTGGCTATCTTTAGACCTTCACAGCATTTTGCAATGTTATGTTATCATCCACACCTTGGGATTATAAGTTAAGAGCATTAGGAGAACTTTTTTTTCCATCCCGCGTGTTAAGGTATATTTTCTTGTTTGACATCAGAGGTAGACAAAAATAAGAGAGAGAGAAGGACAAGTTGTGACCCAGTTAGGGCTCTGCCAACAAAGAGTTTATGGTTTGCTCTGGTTATATCTGTGTGGGATCCTCCGGACCAACGGAGACAGGAGCAGACAGAGAGAAGATTAATGAAAGGGGGCTGGTGGAAGAAATGAGGATCACCATGCGCTCTGTTTGTCAACAAAGTTTCCCCTCCAGCTGTGGTGGTACCCTGGTTGGATTTTTCCACAGCTGTGCATCGCAGCAGCACAACAATCCAAGAAGTGAATTGTGGTGACCTGATTCTTAATGTGTATCTTTTTATCTTAAAAAAAAAATCTATTTTATGTACAACTAATTTGCTTTGTCATGTTTTTGCTACAGTTTTTATTTTTCAGGCTAGGTGGAGCATACAAAGGACTTTGCGTCCTGCGTCCCACATTTTGTTAGATTTAGGTTAAAACACTTTGTTATGATTATTGAAGATTGTGGTTTTGGTTAAATATTGAAAGAGTCAAAGCCACGACCTTTCCATAAATATCGGAGGAAAATGTATGAAACATGCAGCCCCAGTATCCTAGAAAATAACTCCATGTTGGACGATTCTGCACCTAATGATTTATATCCACACTGCCAACGTTCTGGGGGAATGCGGGAAGTAGTCTGCTTTATATGTAGGGAGGAGTAAAGCAAGGGTGTGGAGGGCAGGGTTGTGAATGTACAACATTCCTCTCCTGTCCTAGACCTGCAATTATCATTCACATTTTCATTATGATCTTTTCTTAACCTTACATTGACCATATTTTATTGGCCACCATCACCTTTTCCCTAACCTATAACCAGATATTCCACAAGTGAGAATTGTTAAAATGTTGACTTTCAACATAATCCAGGGTTTGCAGAATCATCCAATATTGATGTTCTTGTCTGGTGATAGGGTTGAATTCTGCTGACAGTGATTGTTTGCATACAAATTGGCATGAACGTTCTGCGTCTGCAGTGAACACTTTGCCGATATGTTTGTAGATGTTGTGTCTTTGTTATTCATCCATCCATCTATTATCTAAATGTGCGTATCCCGGCTCACATTGGGCCAGAGGAAGTTTACACCCTGTAGAGGTCACCGGTCTGTCACAGGGCCAAAGGTATGGTCACATAAGCCTTGCGTTCAAAACAACTGACTTACAATCAGCCCTGTAAAAGGATGCGGTATCACAGTTATGATGTGGGAAATTAAATGATACAGAGGGAGCCCAAACTGGAAACACTGTGAGAATGATACTGCCTTTTCTAGTCTGGTTGTGTAATATTGTAAAAAAACAATGTGATGGCACTTTGCTAGAATATTGACATCTCAATTTCCATTTGCTGACTGTGGAAATTTGTGGTTTAAGTCTGACCTGCCTAGGGGTCGTACAGAAACACTTAACGCATTCTCGAATTTGTCCATTGTTTGGTTTCAGTAGGAGTGAATGGGATATGGAGTGAATATTCGCAAGACGGAAGTATAATGTGACCGTTCTGTTCCTCAACATGTGTGTGTGTGTGTGTGTGTGTGTGTGTGTGTGTGTGTGTGTGTGTGTGTGTGTGTGTGTGTGTGTGTGTATAGAAGTGTTTTCACCTTTTGGTAATTAGTTCACCTGTGTCTCGTTGGCTCTCCTTCCAGAGTGTATTTAGTCTGTGTGTTTTCCCTGTTTCGCGTTTTCCCACTGTGTTGTTTTTGTCTGCCTGTTCTTTTGGATTAATGCCTGTTTATCTGCCTGCCGCTTACCTGGTCACAGCCTGTCTGCCTGCAGTTAGGAAATAAACTAGTCTTCATCCTCCGTCAAGCTGTCTGTGTTTGGGCCCTTTCCCGGTTGCCTGTTTGCCATCCCTTCTGATAGTTCCAGTGCTTATTTTTTAAGATTTGATTTTGCACAGACAGACGTCAAAGGAGAAAAGGCACATTTGGGGAAAAATGGGCACACCAAGTCAATTCCACAACTTAATCATAGAGCAACTCCTGGAATGTGTCGAGAGTAATGGATTGATGATAAGAGTGTCTGTGGGTGTTTTCTTTCCCTTGTTAAAGCCATGTTGCTTAAGAGAAGGGGAGAGTAATGTGCAGAATTTACTCCTCAAAAAGTGGTTTGTCATTTTTGTGGTCTGCTGCACTCAGTTTTATTCTTGTCTTGTTTGAGCTCTTCCTGGGCCCTTCACAAAGCCCAGAGATGTCCAGGACTACAAAATGTGCCTATACTTTCTGTCTTGAGAAGATATCGGCAAACTAAAATCAATCAATATCCTATAAAAATAATATGAGTTGATTCCTTTTCTGACACCATTTAAAAGCTACCAGGTTTATAACACACACAGTTTCTCTGTGTACCAGGAATGGAATGGTTTGGATGGAAAAATCCTCAAAATTCTTCCAGTTAATCAAATTAGACAAATACAAATAACCTCCCCTTTTATTTATATTAACTAAGTACAGTAAAGCCACCGTGATTGCAGGAAATTACTTTTTTTGAAGGGAGGCATATTTTTCCATGACTGCTGAGCGTCTTCTCTCCAAAAGGTGGATTGCATTGAGACCTTCGCTTAGAACTGTTCCAAAAGCAGAAATATCCATGTAAATTACATCTGATACTCATGCGCTCTGCGACCGTGAAAGGAGCAGAGCGTGGCTGCCTGTCATAATATGTCCTTGGAAAAGGCTTGGGTCAAATAATTTTAGTCTTGGCATTTGCTTTAACCTGGATGAAGCTCAGGAATGGTGGAATTTGCTGTAGTCAGATGATTCGAATAGAATCAGGTGGCTTGTCAGTGACAGAAAAATACTATTTACTTCTTATCATAGCTGTCTCACCAAACTCTTCTTTAACTTTCACCTTTATTTAATCTTTGAATTGAAAATGTAGAAATTATTGAATGAACATCACTTAGCAGTTGATTCTGCACCCAAAATTTGTGTCTGGAGACAAACAGTAGTAGGAGTGCTATTTTACAATAAATGCACTCAACCTCCATAGGAACGAGAGCTAGATGTAATAAAAAAAACTAAGTGTGGCGCAGTAGAAGGTGTTTATCTTTTCTAAAGAAATGAGAGTTGTTTAGTAAGTACTTGCATGGGGTGTTGAGGTGTAGTCTGTAAAGGTGGGTTTTCAGCCAACTGCAGCAGGCAGACAGTAAAGGCAAGGACATACTTAAAACGAACTAGTTCATATGAAGTCTTGTTTAACCACATCTAAAGCGTTTACACCTGTTCCAAATGGTCATACAATAAACTGTACAAATGGGGATGACGATGCACACTTTCGGACAGTTTATCCTCGTAGGCACTCTCCGCAGAATGAGAAAAGTGAGCTTGAGATGGCAGTAAAAACCCTGCCTACTGTCTCACCTCAGCATACCTGACTAATCGCTGTGAGAAGAGGTGTGTGCAGGATTGTCTGTTTCGATAAAAGTAACAAAAGCTGTTGAACACAGCCTGCCCAATTTTAACGTTGGGACTGTGTGTGGGAAGGGGGTATCAGGCGCTGTTAGAAAGTCACATAAGCACTTGGTCAGAAGCATACAGACACCTTGTTTCTGCCATGACCTCAATTAATTTATTGGGAACTGGATGTGAGCTGCAGATAAGTGGAGTGAGAAAACTTGAACACCAGACAGGCAGCAGCATTGTGTATTTTTTGCAGAGGTCTGCATCTTTTTCAATGATTATCTCAAATTTCTGGTCAATTTTCCCATCATCAGCTCCATTGTTGGGACTGTACATGTTAAGCCAGCGTTTGACAGTGTTATGGGTAGTGTTCAGTGTGTGCTTGTGTCTGTCTGTGCATCATTGTGTGTCAAGAAGGTGTGCGTGTGTGCATCCATAAATGGTATTCATCAGAAAAGAGCGCGGTCTTTTCCGAGTCTGTTTGTGGTGATGAAACAGGATGAATGTTGAAACTAGAAGCTGAAGGAAAAGAGAAGGGAGTCTGAAGCAGTTTAACCTAGTCTAGTGCATATGGCAGCTATCTGGCTTAATGGCCAGGGATTTCCATTGCTTCTTAGCAGTTTAATCATCTCTCGCCGATTTTTGTGGGCCATCTGGAAATGATATGCTCTCAATTAACTCTCTTCTTCCCCGTTCAAGGTTTTAAGACTTTGTTCCACTTTGAAGTTTCTTCCAGGCCTACAGCAGACTGAGGCTTTACTTCAGCTTCACCTAGGCTGTGATGCTGCAACTCTGTTGTAGACGTAGGAGTTGCTGCGACTACCGCACATCACTTATCTGCTGGCCTAATTTTTCCTCCTCTCTCCCTCAGTTGCACTTTTTTCGTGAACCTGGTCCTCATTACTCCTGAAAGTGGAAAATCGCAAATGATTGAATAACTGTTTAGTGAAGTTTGGAGAGGGGCATTTTTCATTCACTAAGGCTGACAGGTAGTGACGTTTCTCGCAATAAAGCGTGCAGGTTGAGACGTCTGGGGCCTGAGCTTGCAACTCTTTTTTCAGTTAGGTCCCTGTCTTCCCTGAAGATGTTCTCTATTCTTCATTAGTGTGATCGCTTCAGCAGCATTTCAACACAACACTTTTAGAGCCCCTACATAGTGGATAAGTTGTTTTATCACTATCATGCCAGCATGTCTCAATCTCCCAGGGGGAAAGTCTTTGAAAAATGCCAAACTGTTGCAGTTTTACACTTCCAAAATAAGGGCATTTGGACAAAGCCAATATGCCTTCAGTGTAAACAAAGGTGAAAAATGAACATACCTCCTATTGAAAAAGAAAATGGGAGCAAACAGCAAAATGCTCATAAAAATGAATTAACTTCATGAGAATGGAAAAAGTGATGGGTGTTTCACTTTGTTGCGTTTTAGTCTCCGGAACGTCGCCAAGGCTTTAATTTGCATCCTTGCACTGATGTTTATTTAGCAGCAGATGTTTTATTGAAATTTTGGGTGATGCAAAGCTTCAATCCACACAGTCTTCTTAATGCTTCAAATCAATCGTCCCAACGGCCCTGTTTCCCTTAAAAATAAATGAAGGAATGCATATGATGAATTTATTTTTGTCTGTGCGCCCGTGTGTACACGTTTGAAACACATGTGGGATGGTGGAAGCAGGGAAAATCAGACTTTTGGGTATGAAGTCACATGGCAAGTAGCTAGCTAGGTGATGGCGGACGGCCAGTTTCCACCGTATGATGAGAACCATGTATCTGGTGCAACACGTGCAGAGGAAGGTATGGTGTCAGAGAACACCAGCGCTGCTGCATCATCCCAGCAGCCAGACGACCACCTCAGCTGTCCCTGATCCTCTGTCTTTTCTTCTTTTCCTCTGTCTATATTATCTCTTTCTCAACTCTATCACCTTTCTCTTTTCTTCTCTACACCCTCTTTACCTGTACTCCTCTGTTGTGCACACACACACACACTCACTGTACATCGTCTGGTGGCTTCCTGTGCATGTGTGTGAAGCTAAAAGCAGGTCAGGGCGAATCTGGGTAGGCCTTGTTTTTGCATAGAGGTGAGCATGTCACAACAACATTGAATACTTCCTGTGGTCCTTGACACTCCATATCCCCCCATTTCCCTCAGCTCTCTGTTTAAATAAGGGGCCACCCTCCCTCCTTTCCAGGGGCCCCCAAGCACTTACAGCTGAGATGCAGCCTGGAGTGATTATTTGGACGGGGAGACTTGCATATGCGCAGCCCTACTCTTCCATTCCCCCCAAGTTATATGCTTTCACCAGCTCAGCAGTGTGAATCCCCAGTCCCCCCACTGCAACCTCAGGGCCCCTTTTTTGCTGTTTATATGTCACTAACAAGTTATTGTTTATTTACTACAGGATTTATTGCAGCATAAAGTGTTAATGACGCTTGTTGAAGTCTGGTGGAATTACCTGAGTGAGTTATAAACGTAAAAAAAAATTATCCCAGTGGGTTGAAAGCGCCACAATTGTACGAGGGGCTTCACCTTTTGTTAACCTCAATGTTATTGATATTTTTCATGTTATTTATAGAACTTAGAACAGTTTAAATCACTTGAGTAAAAAAGTATTAGCTTCAACATGTGACACTCAGTAACTGAGACAAAATATAACGAAATAACCCCCAAAAAGCAGCAGTTTTATTCCAAGACCAAACAAAAGACTTTGGGGAAAAATCAAGCCGCAATATATTTTAGACAGATTTTTGACTGATCCAAAGCTTTCGTTGTTTCTGCTTTTCATTGAAGAGTTGAGCATTACTACAGCTGGGTTCAGCATGTGTTGGGTCCATGAATAAAACTTTCAAAAAGATGGGTACATATGTAAGTCTGTAGACCTTGCATCCACAAAGTTTATCAGTATTCCATGGAGTAGCAGAACTTGGCAATACATATAAAAATTAAACAGAATAAGTATTAAATGCACATGTCTGAATGTTATCAAGTAGGGTGTGATATCATGACACTTTGGTTAATATACTGTAGCTCTAATAAGCTCATAAGATCAATTTTAAATATTAGGGGAAGAAAGAGTTCCAGACACATTTTTATTACGAGCTTGTTCCTATCACCAAGACTGTTGTGAATCCTGTCTTAAACTTGTCTGGAACTTCTGTGAGAATATAAGGCTGCTCTGATCCGATCTTAGCTTTGGAAAAACCACCAGGATCTGGACTTGGTGGGCTCAATAACAGAGAAAAGGTGATAAATTCCTTAAATGTCTCTCTGATTACCCATCCTTGTTAAATCCTAGTATATATATATATGTGTACTAATAGGACTAAAAATAGGTTAATGATGTGACTTTGAAAGTCCAAAATTAGGCCCTGAAAGGAATAGCTTGTATTTTGGGAAATGACTTTAACAAATATAGAAGACAGCTTAGTTCGCATTTAGCTTACTCTTTTCCATCAACAGTCAGAGTTATAAAAGTACATGAGTTTAAATTGTAGCTGGAGTAGCAATTGGTTTCATTGTGAATGGTGTTCTTGCAGGACCTAACTTCCTCTGTTTCTGTTTAGTAAACGAAACACGTATTAGTTACTTTATTTTGAGATTTATGCATGTAGGCACATTCCCAATCAAAGTGAATATTTGTTGTGGGGAAATAGAGGATCCAGTCCTACACCACAAATAGTAAACAGTTGTTGAGAAAGTCCTCTCACAGCGGTCTCGCACATCCTGAACATGCAGAACTTTCACTCAGAGTAGCCCGACACTCACTTTGATGAAAACCGTAGTGTAATGAGGAATGGCTCCTATAGCCATGACTCACTGTGTTTGTCCTACTTTGTTTTAGGCGCCTGACCTCCAGGCACCACTATAATTTATCTAACACATAGTCAGAAAGAATTACTTTAAAAAAAATGTTTTTGTGATACTCGATTGATCATTATCTTTATGACTGCCACTTTAGTCTATGGAGGATCAAACCTGGGACATTAAACCAACCTTCATGGCCATTAACATGCAAAAAGTGAAATAGACTTTAAAGCTAAAACCACCTCGTGAACCTGAGTATTGATTTCTAAGTCATAATTTTTACAGTATAATGATTATCTAAATGAAGCTACTTTTTCCGTGAGCAACCCTGAATATAACTGGGTGTCATTAAACAGAGATGGCGAACAGAATATGTCCACCTGAGCCGCTGTGGAAAGCCAACACGTTCCACAGATTCCTGCCCGGTTCAAAAAAAAAAGAGACAAGAAATAAGATCATTTGTGGATAATTGTAACCACATTTTCAAGACACACTGCAGTTCTTGGATGACCAACAACATTACTGATCAGACAAAGAGAGTGATGGGTGAAACAAAGGTAAAGCAGCTCCGTTCTATCATTTAATTTTAAGAAGCTTCTACTTTAATCTCTTTTGAGTTTTATTTTATTGCTCCCTATGAAACAATGCCCCATATTCCTCTGACATCCTCTGATCCTCCAGTCCCTCTGTCTTCCGATCTTATCTTTGTCTCTCTGTCATATGTTGGGCGGATGAAGAAATGTACCATTACAGGCTGTAGAAGCATGCTTCTTCTACTAGCCATCTGGCTTCAATGAAATGGTCGCTTTGCAAGCTGCACTAGTAGTCAATGTGTCAGGAGTTTTGTTTACTTGCTACAGAAAAGGCCAGTCAGCAAAAATCACATTGTCTTGTCTCATTTCACGCTGAATTCCTGCAGGGATAATCAGAAAACAGTAAACACTGTCCCCGACAAATGCATATTTTGCTAATTCAATGAATAAATTGCCAACAAATACGTGACTTTGTTTTTCTAATTTTCAAAGCAGGAATGCAGCAGTTAGCTGTTCATTTGTGCAAGTTTTGTCAAATTTGTATTAGTTTTGAGATGTAACATTTCCTCAAGTTTCTGCAAAATTCAACAATTAAGCAGAGGAATTAAAAAATGGAGAATAAAGGAGGGCGGGTAGAGTGCATGCCCCATGTCCAAGGCTGAGGCCTTACTGCAGCGGCCCATGTTCGAATCCAACCTTTTTAAAGTAGGTAGAATGAAGCCCAGAGATGCATCTTTCCCTTAAGTTTAATGGACTCTTTTAATCACCCTGTCTGCAAGGTCAAAACACACGACTTCTATGACTAAACGTCAAATGACCAAATTAGCTGAAAGGTGTCCTGATTCTAAAATAAGACGGAAACAACCAATTTATGGTTAAAATCAGGCTTAAATCCTCAACTGATTTAACTTCTAATCAGTGGTGTATAAGATAATATATATGAACAAAAGACACAATTGGGGCTATTCCATAATTTCATATGTGCATGCATCTCTGAGTGCACTCAAATACAATCTGAATATACGGTCTATACAAATATACAGTCTGAATACATAGGAGAGGATGTATGTGCACATGTGCAAATATACACAAACATGTCAATTACAAACTTGTACACAGACATGTGAGCACACAAACAGAATCCAGGAACTTTTGAAGCTGTTGTCAGGTTTTCTGTGTCGATCGAGGTTTCAGAGGTCCTTGAGCAAATACTTCTCAAAACCAACTTCTCCTCCACAGTCCATGTGGATGCAATTCTTGGGTATTTAGAGCGGAAAGTCTCCACAGGGCTACTGGAGAGAAGTCGAAATTAAAACACAGCACAGTACATCTCTCGTGCTAATTAACAGTTACAAGTCCCTTGTCTCTACTCTTTGACAGCGGATAGTAAACAGAGACGCTCTTTCATCTGTGCTCATTGTCTTTCAGCTGGGATGTGGGGTGTCACCAGACATGTGGGAATACAAATTTGTCCTCTTTCGGTGCTTCAAAGTAGAACCATTCATTCCATCTCTCACTGGCGGAGTGCAGTGAAGCGTAAATGAGGTTATATTCAGAGGATCAAACCCATTGCGGGGACAAAGGAGAGGGAAAAAAGGGCCATGGCACATTGTTGTGTCTGGGACGCCTGCCTTGTTGATGAGCTGCACTAACTTGACCCTGAACTCTGAAGGACCTCGCTTCGATCCTGCTTTGTGCAGACAGTCACATGTCTGTGGCCTTTTGACCTTTTCTCACAAACAGCTGTTTAGTTTTTAAAGCCCAGTCAATTTCTGCCAATTCACTTAATCTATACCAGGCCTCACCCTTGATCCCAAAGTATATAGGCCAGTCTGAGAAAATACAGGGCAGCGTTCCTCTTTGTCCCATTAACAAGAAGCCAAGAAAGGCATCCATCCACCGCCCGTGCCATCGGCCCCATAACTCAACTGTCAGCCAGGGCGTCCAGATCAACTTGAGTTGTGCCTCTACTTTGGCCATGTGCTGCCCTGTCCTTCATCTATTTGTATCCTATCTATTCATGCCTGTCTCCCCACTTTCATGTCATCTGCCTTTCTCTCAGCCCATTTCTCCCTCTGCGTCCTCTTGATGGCGGCGGAGGTTTTGTTAGCTGTCACACTCTATCATTCTGGCCCAAATCTGGGTCTCCGGGTGGAGCTCGGCACCTTTCTTTCTTTCTGCCTCCTCTCTTTTTCTTTCCATCCATCCATCCTGAGGGAATTCTTTTTGTGTTATTTTCCTCGCAAACAGATTCCGGGAGAGTCGTTAAAGACTTAGTAAATATTTTCCGCTCTATAAAAAGAAATTAAGTTTGGAGCTACCATTTAAGAATAAGTGTGTGAGACAGGGGAAAGGAATAAAGTAAATTGAGACACACAGAGGGCAGGGTTTTTTTGTCAAGATGATGCTTTACTAGTAAGTGCCTCCTTCTCATTTGATGTTTGGCTTGAGATAGAGGTACCTGCCATGAATGAATGGGCTACACAGAGCAGTCCTTGTTCCTGTAAGTCTGTGCATCAGCTCTTTTTTCCCCCCTTTAAACTCATATTCCTGTCAGGGGCCTCCCATATGTGCTGTGCAATGTGTGCTTTGTCAAAGGGGAAAGAGACTGAAAGAAAAAGAGAGAGATCTTTAGGGAAGGTGCAAGCTCTCTCAATTCACTGTCCTGCCTCCCTTAATGCTGACTCTGCACATTTTCCCCTCCTTTGGATTGTAATGGAAAATTCTGGAGAGGCTGTAATGGAAGAATAACCTCAACAAATTTGACACATAAGTCCTGCTGCTAATTGAAGGAATGCAGTCAAGGCGGAGCAGCTGCATTGTTTTTGACACTGATTTAAAGCAAAGAGTGGCTACTGTTACTTTAGCAATTAAGATAACATTTAAACTTGGCAACAAAAGAGTCGGTAAAGTGATTAATCCAAACTACTAGATAATGTTACTCTCACGTTTATAGTCCTTGCAGTGTATCGCTTTCTTCTGTATCTTCCAATGTGTATTATACCTGTTGCTTTTGTGTTTAATTCGTGACTTTAGACGATTGTCTGTTGGAGCAGTGAAGGGATTTCTCTGCCAACCTCCACTTTCAGTCCAGAAACTCTGCATTCCACCGTCCCTGCAACCCGATCATCCGGGTTCCAGCACTCAGAAAAACGTGAGCAAAAGAAGCTCTTTCTATTGATTTTTCTTTGCTTTGGAAAGCGATTTCCTTTTTACCGGCATCCTTCTCGTGTCAAGACGTTGGCTCTCAGTTTTGCATTGAGGTGCCCAGCTGAGGTGCCCAGCCAAAGGCACAAGTCAATTTGTCTGTCGGTCAGGATAATAATAACTGCAAAGCTAATATTGCTCCATATATGGAGTGATTCAAGGCTGTGCTGGACACCCTCACAGTTTTCTGGAAATGTTGACACATTTAAGATGATTTCAGGAAGCTCTCAACTTACTAACTATATGACACTAACTTGTTGAGGTTTCAAATGAGGCCTCATTTTGGATTGAAAATTACTGCTCAAGTGGCAATTCTTCAATGGTTTCCCAAGGTTTATACTAATACAGTCAGTGTATAGAATAAAATATCTGATCCAAACTAGATGGTAATTCATGAAATCATGAGCTCTTTGTGTCAACACAGGGAGCAGTCTAAGAATTGGAAAGTTTCCAGAGCTAACAACACCCCTGATTATTGATCTTTGTCTAACCCTTGACCTCAGGGTTAGAGAAAATTAAAGGCTCCAGTCACCACTCAGTAGAAGTGGTCAAGTCTTCAAAGGATTAGATATAATATCAGCATCAAGGTCCGGAGGCTCCAGTCAACAGAAAGTAGCCACTTGAAACTGAACAATTACACTTTATTTGGGCAGTCCAAGACGAAAAAGAGAATTTATTCCATGGACACGGAAAATACTTTTGTCTGATTAGCTGGCAGGTATCCTTAATATCATGTGTCACGACCACTCATACATAGTTGCAGTCCACGGCTTAAATCAGTGTGCAAACTACTGAATATGAAACTGCATGAAACTACACTACAGCAACAATACTTAATATTACTGTGCTGTACAGTTACATTTTAAGATAAGGTTTTTTTAAGGTTACTTAGGTTAAGATAACTCCAGAAATTAATTAAGCCTTTAATATAAAAAATAAAAATATATAAATATGCAAAAGTAAAAAGAGGGAAAACAATATAATCAATCTGTATCATGCTCAGATATTTAGTTATTCACTAAAAAATATTAAGCCCGCATGGACCGACTCTTTTTTTTCTCAGTTGATTTAAACAAGGCCTAAATTTTGAAAACCAGGGGTTTTATAATAAGGAGAATGAGATCTGATGGATATCTGCAGCTGACTCTGAACTGGTTTCCCTCCCAACTCTGCTGAAAAGAAACAGGCAGCCCCATATGACTCCAGTTATCTCAGATTCTTGATTCATGAAAGGAGAACTTTTGTTTCACATTCTTGAACATGATGGGTTTATTTCAACCAGCACTCAAAGAAAATACACAGAAGGAAGTGTGTTTCAGACTAATGTCCTCTGCTCTCTCGCAAAGAAAACGCTGGTCAGGTTCTTGGTTTGTGGGCATCTGTGTATCTACATGTAGGCTTGAGCATACACGCACGTGTGAGTCTGTGACTGATTGCATTGAAATTTGTGCACAACCGAATATTGAAATAACTCCACACTTAAAGAAGATTGTCTTTAGACTGTATAAAATACAGGGCAGGAAAGAAATTCAACAGGAGCAGGCGGGACCGGGAATCATTGATCCGTTGTTATATATAAGTTTGCCGATCTAACATGAAAAACACTGTTTTCAGATTTTTGTCTTCATTGGGAAAGGGATGGGACAGGAACATTTTGTTTAAATTCTGTCATGGGATTGGGACGGTACAGGAGTATTTTTGTGGGAGTGGGATGGGACAGGAATGAAAAATCCCTGCATGTGTAATGTTGCAAGGCAAACAGGAACCCGACTGCTGGAAAGGCATGGCAATGTACACTACACAACCTTACAGGGGTAAAGAAACTGGAGGAGTATAAATACTGAGGGACTAATGAGGGAATGAGATGCAGGTGAGGAGATGGGCGGGGAACATCAGGTGACGGGAATGAGGTGATTGCAGGCCGTGGCTGGATCTGAAACGACAGGAGAGTTAGTGAAATGGCATGATACATAACAGATGAGGGAAACAAAACTATTGGTTGGCTGGAGTGACAGCATGTTTGCACATACTTGGCCAATATAGCTGATTCTTGAGGCCCCATCTACTATAGGGCAGCCATGGCTCATTTTTGGCCCTTGTGTGTTAATCTGGCCCTACCCACAGCACAAGATGACAAAACTTGGGGGTTATAGTTGATCAATAATAATGACTCCTGGATTTCAAAACTTGCTATCTGACCTGTTCACAGATAGAAGTCAATGGACCTTTAGACATGCTGCAGGACATTTGACTAATCAGAGACACTATAACCACAACATGAATCTTTTACAGCTGAAGCGGTAACTTGTATTTGCTGTTTTACAATTCAAATAACCGTGTTCTGGCAGACCGAGCTGCTCAACTGGACTTCATTTGTATGTGGTGACTAGGAGACTGTGGGTGTTTCTCAGCACATCCACCTCAGGAAAGTGTGTAACAATGAGTGGAAGAGTGGTACTGCCCTCTGTTATTGACCAGGGATTTGAATCACACC
Source organism: Coreoperca whiteheadi (assembly GCA_011952105.1). NCBI lineage: Eukaryota > Metazoa > Chordata > Actinopteri > Centrarchiformes > Sinipercidae > Coreoperca > Coreoperca whiteheadi. The sequence goes on from CM022483.1 coordinate 9,372,565, forward strand.
ATTTGGCTCGACATTAGTCAGCCCTCATTACTTCCCCTTTTGTTTCCTGATGAGCCACCACACCATTATAAAAAATCCCCTTTTCTGTTCCTCACTGCGGCCTCCATCCTCTGCCTAGCCTCTCCCATGGAAACGATAGGGTGGTGTGCAGGTGTGATGAGCTCCAGACTGACGTCACTGATGATATTTGAAGGGAAATTGTGGTTGGGCGGTCATGTCACTTCAGGAAGAGGGGGTATTTCTTTGTCTGTTTTATGCAAAGTTTATGACATGAGAAACAAATGTGTCATCAGGGGAAGTTGGCAGATTGGTCATTTTAAGAAGCATTCCCCCTTTTCTCAGTTTTCTCTCTCATAGCTGTTTGTTGCATAGGCATTTTTATCAAAAATTAAAGAGGAAATGAATCTGGGACTTACTATGGGAAACTAATGTTTTATTCCATTTAAGGCACTCTAAATCAGCTGTTTTAGTTATGAACAGCACTTTGTACGGTCAGAGTCTAGTTTTCTTCTCATGAACTCTCGAAGCACTGTAAAATATAGTTTTGATCGTAGCGAATCTTGGACTATCCTCTATAAAATATTCTCTCTCCTCTTATCTCGCTGTCTCTCGCTCTTTGTCTCTAAAGGGTAGAGTGGTTAGGTGACTCCATTAGTATTCTGACTTTCCCTGGGAAATGGGCTCATAAACAGCTGGGAGGCACAGCAGGGACCAGGCACACAATGCACAGTGTGTGTGTGTGTGTGTGTGTGTGTGTGTGTGTGTGTGTGTATGTGTGAGAAACTGACATAATATGCCATGACAAACCAAAGGCTTACAAGTCTGTTACACACCAACCCACCTACGTGCACATGATACACTAAGTCACCTTTTATTCAGTCGGGAACTGGTCGCGTGTGAATGCTGATGTTGTTAGTATTTTCACGATGAGACACCCAGGGTAGCACAGCAGGGCAGTTAGCATCACTAAGTGCAACTTGTGACGTAGTTAGGGCACAAGGCTGGGCTTGAGTCACTAAAAAGACGTCTTAAAAACAAAGTGATATTTCCCTGGCTAAATACCCACGTCATTAAAGTAATGATCTATTAGAAAAACTGTTGGGTGCCGGGTTAACAACTCTCACTGTTCCGTGCCGTGGGGCACGATTTGTGTCGTTTATTGGAAATATCTGTCAGTGGTGACCAGTGGTGGAGAAAGTATTCAGATCATTTACTTAAGTGAAAGTAGTAATAACAAACAGTAAAAACATTCTTACAGGTAAAAGTCTTGCATTGAAAATGTTACTTAAGTAAAAATATGTAAGTATAATTAGGAAAATGTACTTCAAGTGTTAAAAGTAAAAATATGAGTATAAGTAACTAAATGAAGAATAATTACCCCTGTGACTGTTATACTATTATATATTATAGAATTTGATTATTATTACTCTTACATTCATTTAAAAGCAGTTGGTTGAGGAGGAGATCCTTTTTTAATATTTTGTATAGGACTGCAACTAACGATAATTTTAATTATGGATTGATCTGCTGAATTATTTCTGGATTCATCAATTGATTGTTTGGTTTGTAAAAATAACCTCAATTATTAAAAATAAATTAAAATAATAAAAGCAGCAAAATCCATTTGAGAAGCTGGAACCAGCAAATGTTTTTAATGAAAAATAACTTTCAAATTAGTTGCCCATTAATTTTATGTCAATTGATTAAACCTTTCAGCTCTACTTGAATAAACTGTTAGGCAGTTTAATTTATAACAAACATATATTATAAGTTAAGGTCAAGTATCTCAAATTTGTACTTGAGTACAGGACTTGAGTAAATGTACTTGGTTACATTCCACCAATCGACATCAATCTAAGCTCTCAACAGTGTATTTCTGACTTACACTGAAGGGATGGATTCAAAAATGTATGTTTAGAAAATGGGAAAGTTGCTTTAAAAGGAGGTCGGAGTGGTGGATGGATGTTTAGCATTTCCAATTATCACATGGGAGACTAGAGATTGCATCCCCTCACAGACCTGCAATTAATGTTCTTTTAAATTTTAACCATAACTGTGACAATGGTCATCATGCACAGGGATCTACATCCGGGTCAACTTGCCAGCTTTTTCTCTCAGCTACCAATTACCATAATGTCAGAATTTTACCTGGCTTCACCCCTGTGTACTTCATGAAATGTGTGTGAAATGTTTTGTATAGGGCGTGTATTTCAGTAAACATTTTTAAACAATGAGCTACTTTGACCATCAACTTGCCGATGATGAATGAACATGTCATTCGTTTCTTCAAAAATTAACTGAACAGGACAACCCCGAGGAGCACAAGATTTGGGGTTAAATGGAAATTAAAGATTTATGGAGCCAAGTGTTCATTCCAACAGAGTCTAAGTGGGCAGAAGTGGTGACAGCTTGCCCTTTGACTTGGCGTCCCTGGTGATTGACGTTTTGCCAGGTTCAACAGCAATATGGTTTCATAACCAGTGCATCTCTGCGACATATTTACCTGAAACGCTTCACCCCTAATTGAGCCTGGGCAGCAACAGCGACGACTGAGGCCTTGAATTTGTTGAAAGCATAACAGCAATCAGAGGCCTCTCAAACAAATATGCACTACCTGGGTTTTGAAAAACAGCGTTCCTGATGCAGCTTTGCTCTTATCCATTTTATTTTGTTAATAAAACAAATATGAACGTATCCCAGCGCAGTGCAGAGGGATGTTTATTCAGCTTTTCAGCACTCGAAGAGGCTTGAGCCTCTTGAGGCCTTAACGCAACACTAGTTCAGTTAATCAGGGGCCAGCAGCTCCCACTGACAGTTACACTCAGTTTGGGTTTATTATCTTCACACATACCAGGAGGAGGGAAGTGGCCTCTGGTTGTCTGCTGGGTACCGTAACACTAAATGCTGTATGAATTTCTGCCTCATTCTTCCAGCACATTGTCGTTTTACAGTCAGTCTTGAGTTGTTATTTTCCATGTATCCAGTAGGGTGAGAAAAGTGTGAGAAAGGAGTGTTCTGTATTTGAAAAAAAGACAGAACACTCCTTTAGTATAGTGGAAATTTTGCTTCATTGTATTGTTGTTTTCAAAAAAGGACTGTTATAAGACTCAAAGCCAAATTTACAGAGTTGTTATGATAGATATGTTTTGCAGTGCAAGATATAGCACTGGGCAGAACTCCCCATTCTTTCTCATGCTTCAGATTATGTGAGGTATTTGGAAAAAGGAACTAAAATGTGTCCCCAGTGGATCCAGAGTGCGCAAGGGTATAAACTCTCACTTAGGAAAAACACTGAGGATAGGTCATTAAAATTAGAGAGGAAGCACAACAGATGGGAGAGACATCCTTACAAGTTATTATCGAGAGGGAGAGACAGAGTTAACTGACTCCGTAACTCACTCACCTCACTGCTCTCTTCCTGTAATGAATGTCTTTTGTGAGTAGCATCAGTGATCCTCCGACGTCGGCCCGCACATTAGCCACCAAGACACGGCAAATCCTCATGCTTAGGTAATTAGTGTAAATCACGGCAATCAATTACCAAAGTAAGGGAGGTAAGAAAAATAGTCGGATGAGGCCCTCAGTGGAAAACAACTCTGGTGGCAAACACACACATCCATGAATTTCACACATTCAAAAATACAAAAACGTAGGCTTGTCCTTCCATGCATGGCTCCTGGCAAAGCCCACGTGCAGACATGAGACACCATCACTCAGGGTGGCAAAAACGCGTACACGTACATTAAAATGTCTCATTGTGGTGGTATTATGAATGGTGGTCGACCTAGAAGACACACGGTGTGTGTGTGTGTGTGTGTGTGTGTGTGTGTGTGTGTGTGTGTGTGTGTGTGTGTGTGTGTGTGTGCAACCTTTTGGGTGTACAGCATGTATATTTCAGCGTGGGAGTGCACGCAAGCGAGTGCAAATGTGACATCAGCACGCTGACATATTTCGGAATCCTCGGGCTTCTTCGTTTTCACTACCTTCCCCTGCTGGAACCCAGATGCCGATGTAAGAACGCTCCTCTTTCGCCTGTGCGTAAACAGGGTTATATAATTGTACCGCTACAGATGATAAATGAGCAGGGGTAGCGATGGGAATCTCACGGCCGTCTACGTCAGCACAGAGTGAGAAACCCCAGCACCAGACTTCTCCCTGTAAATCAGTTTGTGTGTCTGTGTGTATGACAGAGACAGAGATGGAATGAGAGATGGAGCGGTTGTGTGGGCCAAGGAGGACAACAAGGCATGTAAACCACAGATAGAGAGAAAACCAGGATAAATGAGACAGAGCTAGTCCAAGGACTGATGTCTACTTGACCAAGCCAGCATTTTCCACATTTCACTTTTCTAAAATTAATTCCTCTCCTTCCGCTCCAGAGCTCTTTGCGGTGTACCTTGCTTGTCTGTACATTCTGCAGGCATCGCACAATCTCAGAGATGCTCACCGGAGCTCACAGATAGTTGGCTCGAGATCAGCTTGTTACACACACACACTCAGCACATCTCCTCCCTGCTGTCCAAGCCACATATTTACTCTTGGCAAAGGGAGGTCTTTCCAGGAATGAGAACGATGACCGGAGTGATTGCTCTCGCCTGATGCAGAGGGTGACCTTTTTAACTCTGCAACTTTCAACAATCAATAAATTATAGCTAAAGACAAAGCAGTGAGGATTTCATGTCATGCTATGGGCATCTGAATGTGCAGAAGAGAGGTGACATGAAAACATTTTCCATTCACATGCAATGCAAATGCATGTATATGGGTTCTAAGAGCATGCATGCAAGTTCAAATAACTCTACAGCTGTTGCATTTGCATGAGTTTTCAGGAAACACATGAAATTTGTGGATTTGCAGGTTATTTGTTACAAATGAATGCTGAAATTAATGAATTAATCAATTAATCATTTGATGAGCAGAATGCATCAGCAGCAATCATTTCAGTCATTTATCAAACTGAAATGCCAAAAATTCACTGATTCCAGCTTCTCACATGTGAGGATTTTCTGCCTTTCTCTGTTTTCTTTCACTGTAAAATGTGTTGGGTCTAGACTGTTGGTCAGACAAAAGAAAATATTTTGAAGATGTTACCTTGGGCTGTGGATTGCATTTGTCATTTTCTGACATATTTATAGGTTAAACAATGATTCATAAGGACAGTAATTATTATTTGCAGCCCTAGTGCATATTCTTCTACAAATTCTTAAACCAATGGATTCTGATTACTATTTGTCCCCAATATTACATGTTTCCTTAGGCAATAAAAAGTCATATGCTGAACAGGCTATTAAATAACTTGTTTAATAGCCTGCATTGATTATAATAGTTACCAGCTATCATCCCTGTCTCCTGTGTTATTCACATTTCTGGCTTTTGCTGTAATAAAACAGAATAAAATCTACTGCCTTCAACAGTCAGAGCAGATCTCGACTTTGCACACAAGGCTTCTTTCCTCTCAGAACAACATTCTGTCCAACTGAAATTTCCCCACCACACGCAACTGGGCCGGCAGCAGTCATTGTTGAGCATGAGCTTGCGATCCTGGAAGCCACAGAGAGTGGCGGCGAGGCCCCGACACCCAGGCCAAGAATGCAAGGTGCTAGAGCAGCAATTTCCCCCTTCCCCCTGCTGTCTTAACACGCCACACACAGAGGCCATCATTATGGCTGGAGCACACGCCCACTAAGACGCGGCCCCGGTCCAGGTAGAGCCAGAGATGGAATGAAAAGAAGAACATGCTGGATGCTAAAAGTTTTTTGGAAATAAATAGAAGTTTCTAGAATGTATTATCTGCTAAAAAGGATAGACTCTGCATAATGGTTTGGCCTTGGGTATAATGCTCCTGAGTTGCAAGCAGTATAAGCACACTACAGTATGTATCCGATGGTAGTTCATAATTCTATATTGTTGTGTTTGTCCAGGTGCGTAGCAGCAGTCTATGGGGCTTTTGGGGGGAGTCGAAGGGGGTTATGGGGGGTCTTGTTTCTAAGATAACACCAAAACACAATTAACCCCCTGTGACACATGAGAAGCACTTCCTGAGCCTCAGCTATACCAGCAGTTTCCCCTGCCAGCGCTAGTAAGGGGTTCTATTGTAAAAAGGTGTGTTTACTTTGGCCTGTGCTCACCTTTTTGCCCTCCCCCTACTACACACAGACTGGAGATTTTGCAGTTGAAACCCAACCCTTATTGCAAATTACCAAAAAAAAGTATTCTCCTTGCGCCTCCCATCTCCTTTGGTAAAGAAGATAAATGTTATTTTGCTGAATTTCAATGGCAATTTTTGGTGCGTGCCCCCTGCACATTCCTGACAAAGTGCTGTAAAATAAACGGCGGGCAACTAAATTTCAACGAGCTGAGATGGATCGGGCAATAGAGAAAACAAGCACACGCTGGCCAGAAAATGGACAACTGGCAGGGCTCTGCTGTTTGTTGTTACAGATGGCCACGCTCTTTGCAGGCCTCAGTTGATTTTCTTTCTGAGAGCAGAATAAAAGAGAGAGAAGTGAAAAGTGAGAGATCTATGTTGAAGACACTGGAGGATTTATTGTGTCTGAATTAACTATAGAAGCCAAAAACACAACTCCGTTTAATGATAATGTTTCTCCATATCTGCTAGGTGTGCCAATAAGCAACAATTTGCTAACAAGTTTGCCATATCAACTTTATAAGGTGTCACTTGTGTGCACAGCTTGGTTTAGCAGAGAGGGATCAATTGGAGGAAATTCTATTAACATGAAGCATCAAGCTTCATTACACATATAGACCCATGGAGATAGGAGAAAGAACAGGATCTTCTGAAGTCTAAACACTTTCCTGTGCTGTTAGGGATTGTTACCAACATTTCAGGTGTGCAGTTTAGGCTTTACCTCCAAATAAAATCGTTTGGAGAATCTGGCAGAACTGTTGGTTTGTTTACAGCCTGTCTGACCGATCGCGCCGTCAGAATTTGTTGACGCAATGTGGCCGTGTTCCTAGATTTCAGATACTTTGGTGAACAGAATGTATCATAGCTGAAAGAACTGACGGGCAAAACTACTTACAAAAATGAACAGATAGGAATATGGGTCACATTTCTTCGTCACAAACGTTATGAACCACTTCTATGGGTCATGCAGGTCTCCCCTGTGTTTCTACCAAAGCTGCATCACACACTAACAAACTGTTACTTGCTCCTCTCTCTGCTGTTTGTACCTCAGTGTTGTTTTATGACCGGTACACATGAAGGCATCAGTGTTGAAAGCAGGGTGCTGCAGGTTTGTAGTGAACAAAGTGATGATGGACCATTATTAGATGTGGTTGAACCTCATATTTTACTCAGGACTACATTTTAAACACCATATTCTGCAAGTGTATTAAACTGGTCTGTGTGCGCAGTGTACATTAGTGGATGTTAGTGTGCACATGTGCATTCATGCATCTGTATTTATGCATGTGTTTGGCAAGAGGGACAGAGTGGGAGGGGAGGTAACGGGCAAACAGCTGGCCACAGTTTCACACTCCTTGGAGTCTTCGCCACCACATCGCAGCAGAAACGGCTGGAGATGTCACCGCTCAGATGCGCCACCTTCAGCATACAGCGAGTGGGCGAGGAGAGGGGACGAGTCGAATTTATACAAAAAAAACATTTGGTGCAGCGATTTCCAGAGAAATATATGAACACCGAAATTCAGTGATAAACAAGAGTAAAACAAGTGTAATGGCTGAGAAGAGGTAGGGAGCAGAACGAGGGAGAGGATTTTAGAAAAGTGAAGCAATGGACTATAAAGCTGAAAACAGAGGAAGTGAGGTGAAAAGCTGATAATTCTATAAGCCTATACACGTAAGACCAACATCTGTAGATCAGGACAAAGAGTAAGAAACACAGGTAGAGCTAGCAATAGGAAAGGGAAAGCAGAGCATGAGAAGAAGATACTAAGGATGACTCTCTATGTAGGTACAAGGAAGAGCAATGAGCTCTGAGAAATTGAAAAAGGCTTCCAGGCTGAAGTTCAGGCTCCCCTCCTCTTAGCTCTGTGGTTGCAATTTCCCCTTCTTTACTGTAACCCAAACCCAGGCAGCTCGTATGAAAACACTATCTGTGGGCTTGGAACGCACTTTGACGTCAAAAGGCTTTTCCCATGAGGCCACGGGGACCCTTCTCAACAGCGCCTGCCCACGTCAGAGGTGGGAGCGCCAAATCTCTCTCGTCCAACTGCCAAATTACTCTAACACTCAGGACGTCCCTCTGTGTGTATTTTGCTCCTTTGGGATGAAGATTTTATGGCATCTTATGGCAAGGCACAAGTTCACTTATAGGCCTGTGTGACTGCTATTTCCTAATCAAACACTGACGTTGTGGTAGTGATCAACTGTTCTTTCTGTGTTTTGTTACATGCAGCAAAGAAGTGAACTTTAATATAGCTGAAAGATGAGATGAAACACTTAAGGTTCAGCGTTGCTGTAACGTAACCTTGTGTTCTGGAAGAGCAAAGCAGCAAAAGCCTATAAAGGTCGCACAAGCCCTACAGGTAACACCTGTTTAAAAGTTGGAAACCCCTTTACAAAAAGCAATAACATCAGCAACACAACAATAACAACAACTGTGGCCCTGGCGACCCAGCCCTCTCATCTCTGGTTCGTTCGGTCTGCTTGAAAATCGTGTTGGTCCATGCTACTAAAGGTGGGAGGACCAGCTCCGCTCTGTAATCATGCCTTCTCCCTCCTAACAGACAGCTGTGTAACCAGGTGATTCGAAGAGCTTTCATCCTAATGACAACCCCTGGCTCACTGCTGTCAATGGGGCTAAAGGGGCTTAAGGCCAACTGCAGGGAGGATTAGGAACACGACTGGGAACAGCAATAGGTTTTCCATGCAGCTCTTGGCTTTTGTTACGTAATGAAATCTGCCTTTTTGGAAAGCAGGCGCGCACTGGTGGGGTAATTCGCTGCTGCTGCTGGCGGCCAGTTTTGTCAAATGTACAGAGTGAGAGGCGATATGATCAGCGACGTCGAGGTGTTTTTCGCCAGCCTGAGCAACAGATGGACATCGAACCAGGAGCACATAATGAAAGCACAACATTGAGGTGACTGACATTAAAAAACACACATACTTGAATGTCAATATACGTCTAAATCCAGCCACGTGTCCCCTGATCAATACTTGACACGTCCACACAACCTCAATGTCACATATGGATCCCTAACAGAGAAAAAGTTAATAAATGTGTGCATGGGTGCACAAGTGTAAAAATGTTCACCTCACATTGACAGGGGTTATAGGTGTAGTGCAACACAGGACATTTCTTGCAGCCAATAAATTATGAATCCCCTCAGGGAGACTAAATGTTTCCTACTAGATTTGAGCAGCGTACCATACAAAGTACAGACAAATATTATCGTGATTCTCAGTAGAGTAATCATTGGAAATTAGATCCTTACAGGTGTTATAAAAGCGAAATGTGCATTTGTCTCACTGCAAAATATCAGCTGTATTTTTTAATCGAGTCATTGCAGTTTAAGGAATGTGATAACGTGTTAACATAGAAGCTTCCCGTATGATTAAGATTTAGTATGACTATTAGATTGCCTCAGATAAGCCAGGCATAAGACCACAACCACCACTGAGAAAAAATATGGGACTTTTTTTTCAGACTATTTGCTGAAAAATTGTGCATGTTAGTTATTTATCGCTGGTGTAGAAATTGGGAACAATGGATGAATCTTTTAACTAACTGAAGCCAAGGAAGTATTATCTCAAGTTGTTATCCTCATCAGTAAACATGTCAGTATTAACAAGATTACATGGGCCTATAGCACCCTACATGCATATGGAATCAATATTCAAACAGCCTTCAATCATTAAGTCAATAAAGTTTCAGCATTAAATGTTAATCCAGAGGATTCATTCAATACATGCAATACAAATCAATCATCACACACACATTATATCAAATAAATAAAGATTAAATTGAGCATCACCTATCTTGAACGTAACTAATTTCATAACAGAATCATCAATAGCAGCCCCAAAGAATCATCAGCTCCTGGATGCTGATCAACACTTGCTATATGAGAACAATACTGACTACTCAAAGAAAAACTTTTTCTTTGCTTGCTGATTTTTGTCCCACGTTGACAAAAAGTTACAGCTTGCTTATCTTGACTTTGTCTGTGTGTCAGTTGTTTGACATAGATATTTCCAGATGGTCACACGACATCTTTGCCAAAACAATAACTGCTGAATATTTTTGGCGTTGGTCGTCTTCTGCTGGTGGTTGACCCCGTCTGTTCAGGTGTCACAAAACAGCAGCCATGGCCACCTGCAGATGGATCCACTGGAGAAAAGTCAAAATTCCAAATGGACCAGCGGGGACATATGCCATATTTTAAATTTGCTCTGGGGTGCAGAAACAAATATGAAATCAAAAAAGTAAAAGATGGCCAAGTGGTTCAGTTATCCAGGACTAAAAGCATTATATTGATGGTGTCTGCGTCAGCCAAACACTCATTCTCTGAAATCTGTGTTTAGTTTAATTGAGGATTTTTGAACTTTGGATATTTTCAAATATTTGCACTGTAATCTAGATGTTAGTTGCTTAACTCTGGCATAAACAGCAGGGTCCTGCTCTTGAAGGATCTATCTGCTGCAAAGAGCAAAAGCTTAGTGTCTGAGTCTGTAATGTGAGAGCAGCTACAGGCCTCTGCAGACACCTCCATGCAGCTCAGGCAGAAGGAATGAAACCATACTGCCCCCTAGAGACAGAGAGGAGAACTTTTGGGCAGAAAACACTGACCAGTGAAGTTGAAGTTGTATTATTTATAAGTAGGTTTTTTTGTCCCGATTCACACACATAGACACACTCTCCTTAGTCCATGCAAAGATAAATGTTATCTCCATCTGAGCAATGTTCTTTCATTCTACCATGTTTCATGTTAAAATAAGACTGTCACAATTGCTCAAGTAGCTCCACTCATTTTTTTTTACAAACTTTAATTAAGCAAAGACATGAATTCTTTCAGACCTGCTGACTCAAATTTTATTAAGATTCTTACACTTGTGAACATCCTCTGTCAAGCTGAGAAAACCCATCAAAGCATCAAGCAGCACATTTTGATGACTACTGCAGTCATGTTTTACAAGGTTTGCTGCGTCAGGAGGCTCAGCAGTTTTTCACAGGCCTCATTTTCACTGTGGCTTTGAATGTAGTTTGTCATTGCAGTCCTGGTAGATCCAGTTTTATTATGAACTTATTTCAAGGTGACTATACAAAATAGCACCACTGAATGCAATTTCATTCTCAAATATTTTGTTATCCCTTACCTTTGGACGTTTGATGCAGCCAGTGTTCAAAGGCATAATTCGGTTCTTGCATAATTACATCTCTGTGAAGGATGGGGTGGTTTCCAGTGTGACGGCCATGACAAAGCAACCGCCAGACCTGGGTTTATGATGCAAAGACTTGCTAATTAACTGACTTACAGTTGCCTGCTCAACATCACATCATTCAGCCACATGTGGATATCAGCTCGGGTGGCGAGTTGAGTCCATACAGCCAAGTTTCTTGTGCTGAACTTGCTCCTGCTGTACGTTAAGGCCAAATCTTACCTTGGCGATTAAGAAATACCCATATCTTTGTTGGGTAACACTTTACTTGGATAGTCCGCCTACAGATAGGTTATAGAGTATTTCTAACATTTTAACTGTTTCACTGTTGTCTATAGATGTTTAACAGATTACCAATAAAGTGTGCGTGACAATTCATGAACGTACCCTAACCGAGATGTAGTTCAATTGTTAAATCTCAACTCATAAGCTGTTGAAATGTTACAAATACTATAAACTGTAGGGGGGCTATCTAAGTAACTATTTTGCAGGAGTAAATATTAAGTGTGCTGTGCATCTGTGCATGCACTACATCTTAATGTGTAGAACTAGCTAGGGTCAACAGATAACAGATTTCAGGTTTTGAACTTAAAGGCGAGGTCAGTCAGGGGAGGTCATATTTAGGCAATGAGTCTCAGTTGTGTTGATTAGCTCTCCCTGGCACTGCTCACCTGAGCCACTCCTTCACCTCTCCCTCTCTGCAGCTGACTGCTTGACCATGCCCACCGCCACAGGTGCATAGGCACATTTCTTTTTTAACCTTTGGACAGAGCCAGGCTAGCTATTTTCCTTTGTTTCCAGTTTTTATGCTAGGCTAAGCTAACCTGCTGCTAGCTCGAGCTTCACATTTACCATACAGACATGTATGGGGTGGTATTGATCTTCTCATCTAACTCACAGCAAGAAAGCGAATAAGCCTGTTTCCAAAAATGTCAAACATGTCTGCAGAAAGAGGTTAACTGAATTGTATGCATCATTACATAATCCTAATATAATCATGTAATCTCATTGAGAGCAAGATCTCTTTTGTACGAGATCATCCGCAGTTGATTTCAGATGTAGCAAATACAAAACTTTCAGCAATTGCCACCATAAATGATGAAATAACAGAATTTTGACTAACTGCAGCGAGACACTGTTTACCAATTAACAATACCACAATAACAACTATTAACTACTATGAGAGCTCAAAACATGTTTTATGCTCCTAATAAATGGTTATTCATGGCAGCCGCACCACACTTGCTTTCGTGCAAAAGTCTAAATAGTTTCATTGAATACTTGACAGGCAACATAAAACATAGATGCATAAAATCTTTTATAGCTGGCCATTAGCTGGAAATGTGTTGGCTGTTACAATGCTGCAATAAAGGGTGTTTCATTTTATTGCAAATTGATGGAGTGCTCCATTGTTCAAGCAGCTTGTTGCCACTTTAGGCCCCTTTGATTTTGCACGGAAATGAACTGCAAACATTTGTTAGGCTGTTACTGAGTGGTGGCATTAGTTAGATCAGGATGAGAGGGAAACCACAGAGGCTCTCACTGCTGAAAGGTGCAATTTAGCAAGGTAGTGACGTCTCTTAGTATAGTCACATTCATTCGGGCCATTCAAGCCCAAAATCTATATTTGAAGATGGAGCTCCAGTGATAGAAGCACTTTCTTTTTCTAATGTGTCACTTTCGTCTGTGATCTGTCGTTGGAGGGTAAGAATTGGATCCTTCTGCTTCACATGCCCGCCAGAGTCGTTTTTATCACTATCTCGCGTTTGTATTCGTTACCCTTTGTCAGTAGTCTATCTATCCCTCTACATGTCTCATTCCGTTTTTTCTGCCCGTCTGCTTTTTTACACCTCTTCCCATGGGGTGAGTGGGTAGGATGTGACTGTTAGAGTCATAACAAGCCGGTGGAAATGAGTCAGACATGGGAGCCAGCAGAGGAGCCCTGCTGCTTCGCCCACCTTCTGATGACTTAACAATGTGACAAAACCACTGGTCCTTGTTTTACTGAAGGGGATGTGTGTGCCAACCTGCTGAGGAGCACACAACAAGAAAAGATGACAAATAATACGACTTTGGCAGGAGGTTGGAAAAGAGAACTCAGGTGTGGCGAGTGTGTGCATCCATAGAGCTGTTGCTCCCACACACTGAGGATCACCGAACGGTCCAGAAAGCCTAATAGCACTTCTAGCTTCCTTCCTCTGGGAAAACCCACCGGCCCACTGACGAGTTCAACAGGCAGCAGGAGCCCCCAGATCCACCATACCTATCTTTCAATCGCTATATGTATGTAGCTATTGGTTAGCTTGCTAGAGCTATTTGGCCATTTGACAGGTAAACTTTAAAAAGTAATTCATATTAACAATACTAAGTCAACAGCGAGTATCTCTCTGAGGCATGGGCGAGCTTTGAGTAAATGCATGTCAAATACAGTTTGCAATAACAATGCTAACACGCTGATGTTTAGCAGGTAATGTTCACATTTTAGTTTAGCCCAACATTTTCTAATTAGCACTAAAAACAAAGCACAGATGAGGCCCATGGGAATGTCATGAGTTTGGACTTTGGACATAAACCAAAGTAATGGACAAATTAAAATGTTGATCTGATGATGGAGCTAGATTAAAAGTTAAGGGATCATCAAATTATTACAATTCATCCCGAGGAGAAGAAAATCAACATCAATTTCATGACAATCCATCCAAAAGGTGTGGAGGCATTTCAGTCACAACCAAAAATATCAACCTCATCGTGGTGCTGGAATAAAAGGCCCAGGATCACCGCAGTCATTCGGGTAAGTCGTCTGGGAACCTCCAATGGATAACTGCAAACTTTGACCTACTGGTGGCGCAAGTCAGTGGATCACCAAAGTCATTGGGATCCATCCTCTGTGCCAAATGTCATGGCAATCCATCCAATATTTTAGATATTTCACTCTGGATCAAAGTCATGGACCATTTTTATTTTTGGCACAATAAAACAATTGCCAAATTTTCCAAAATCCTACAAACAAAAAAAAGACAATGTAAAGCACCATAAAACTGAGGCATTTTTTCGCTGCCTAAAGTGGACCCAAGATATATATATTTTTCGTTTTACGTATACATTTGTCTGCCCACTCATTCCATGTGTGGGCAGTGTAGGCATGTAGTGGTGTGTGGCAACAAAATGCAGATGCTGCGTCTACACTGCCGGAAATTAAACAAGAAGAAACAGGTCCTACAGCAACTTTACCACCTCAGCCAAACATAATAACAAAAAACTTTGTGATACTTTTATACTGATACTGACATTTCAACTTTCTATGCAGATATTAAAAATGGGCATAAACACAGCTGGGTGGAAATATACTTTGAGTACTTTTAAAGCAATTAAACTCTTAAATAAATACAGTGAAATGCATACACAGTGCAACAAGAGCCTCTCCGATGAGAGTCTACTCACATTCAGCCCACTGCAGGGGTCCTGCTGTGGTCAAGCCAAGAGCAGGAATGCAGACTGGCTTCCCAAGGGCAGTGGGTTAAGAATCTCTCTGTCTGCTTCTCTTTTTTTCTCTTCCACCCAAAACAGTCCAGGGCCTTGAAATTGTGTTAAAACAACAGGGCTCTCTTAAATTAGCCCAGCGCGATTCAGCGTTTCCTTCACGGTTCAACAACAGATCTCCCTCCCTCTCTCCAAACCTATGCAGAGGTCTTGTGCAGGCCATGGCTATGTAAAACCCAGTCCAAACAGCCAGGTGATGGAGATGGAGGCCTGGCTTAGCTTGACATGGAAGGCAGTTGGCCAGCTAACCCACTTTCCATCTGACCAATTCTGTTCAGGTCTTGTGCTCCGTCTCCACTTGCACAACTTAACAAACAATGCAGCGAGCGTGATGCAACAGTGTAACTGCTTATGAAACCAATAATTAATAACTTCTCAGTGTGTTTTGATGTCTGTCACAAATTTAGATTTAATGTTAGGTTGAATAGTACTTTCGAGCTGTAGCCAGTTTAGTGGCTTTCCCTTCACCATCAAACTTAACAGATGATAGGATGTCTGTTGTTATGGTTGTTTTTATCCAGACTTTATGAACTCAGTGCCCGATCCTTGGAGCGACACTAAGCATATTGTCAACTCATCAAAGACAGAGCAAACCGCTGGAGCAGGCGATCATCTCCAGTTCTGCGATTCTCTACTCTTGCGAGTCTCCTGCTGTCTGTACCATGCTGATGAAGATTGATTTATCTGCTCACCGTGACTGGGCTAAAATGGGACACTGATCTGGCTGATTTGCTTTACATCAAGGCTCGGTCCAAAAGTGTGTGTCTGTGCATGCATTCCTGCTGTGTCTGTCTTTCTCTGTCTCTCACACAGTTGGATACAAACTTGGACTACTCCAACTTTTTCCCCAGCCAAACTGCCTTTGTGGCTTCTGCATTATAGTCAGTCACCCACAGGCTTCTAACCTACCGACCATGAGCCCTGTCAGGCTCTCCATCATCCGCACTAAAGACAGAATGGGGTCGTGACCTTGAAATCCAGAGCCAAAGAGGGCAGATGTAGGGATCCACCTCCCCTCAAGAGTATAACCAGTCACACAGAGTTCCTCTTTCTCTTTCCTGTTCCATGTCTCCCTTTCTCGCCATCTCCAGCCCGGATACACGGAGTGGTGTAATTTTTCAAGTTTGACTCAGGATCCCCAACGTGCACGTGATGTTAATGCAATGTGAATCAATCTCCACAACCTGACCTTGTCTCCTTGTCTCCCACTCTGACACTGAACTCTCATATTGCCAAGGCTCATTACAGGCTAAAGTAGAAGCTGCAGATCAAGGGAGCTGCCCAGCAGGTTAATTTCCTCAACTAACCAAATCTCCTACATCAAATGGATCATCTTTCACTCCACCTAAGCTCTGGAGCTCTGAAGTCTGCGACTGAAACTCGGAGGACCTCCAACTTTTACTTTGAAGTCGTAGAAATCAAAGTAAATGTCATTTGAGCAACAATACCTTAAAAAAGGTATTTAAAAGGAAGATAAGCTTATTAAATGGACTGCAATTTCCTTGTGAAAGAGACTCCACTATAATCTTGAAAGGGCTCAAATTCTGAATGACCCCCCTGTCTCATTTGAAATTGCAGGATTTCTCTGTCACTGTAGCACATTTTGCTGAGTCACAGTGCAGTGCCCATTTTTCCTGCAAGCGGTTGCTATTGTGATGGACTTCCTGACCTCCCTCCCATAGATTTTATGTCCACACCGTAAAGTTTCACTTCCCGGTTGCTGACACTCACCTTCTACAACTGGTCACGTTAATGCTGGGAATAATCGTGGTCTGCTCGCCCTCCATCTGACGCCTCACATCTGCAAAGCTTTTCACGGCCCTCACCATCCCGCCTGAGTGTCCCAGAACAACAACCTTCCTGTGTCAAAAACAGAAGCAGGGGTTAGTCATTCACATGTGAGATATGGGCGGACGTTAGGGTGTATTTAAGGGAAGCATAATGTACAACTTCCTCAGACAGTGAAGCAAGGTAACATGTCGTTCTCACACATCAGATTCAGGTTATGACATATTCAAGTTTTCCTTCCTGGTCTTCCAGAACTGAACAATGATAAGATTCATTAATACAATAGGGTAAATATAGAAAAGAATAAAATAAAAATAGAACCAAAATTAATAGAGCTGAAGAAGTCAGGACAGAAGAATTAAAGTGAGCCAATCTGAGCCGAACAGGGCGTTGAGCAATTCCCACTGTGGGTGCTGAAAGGCTCTTTGAACTGCATTTTAGCCCTCAGTCCACAGACGCAGCAGCAGCAAGCAAAAACCTTGAGTCTCCAAAAAGAGGTCAACCTTCTGTTTGGATAAAAGTTTGCTCCAGCTGATCAATGCTCTTGGAGTAGATGGCAGAAGTCTGGAGATCAAAAGGCTTCCGCTCCAAAAAGTCTGCAATGTGTAACATCTGAAATGTTCCCCTTCTTTTGAAACCGTAAAACCTTCAGACTTTATCAAAAGTGAAAAGTTTTGGCAGGTCTTTTTAGGACCTTGAAA
This sequence comes from Coreoperca whiteheadi, assembly GCA_011952105.1. Lineage (NCBI taxonomy): Eukaryota > Metazoa > Chordata > Actinopteri > Centrarchiformes > Sinipercidae > Coreoperca > Coreoperca whiteheadi. The sequence continues at coordinate 9,389,958 of CM022483.1, forward strand.
ACAGCCAGAAAACAATTTCAAAGGCATGTGAAGAAGTGTTTTTAAGAAATTCCAAACTTCTGAGAAAAGCCAAAGAATGCCTCAATTTAAAAAGCATATTTGTATGGCTTATGATTAGCAGTGTTCTGCATGAACGCATTCAACAAGCGACGGCAATTGAATTTGCTCATGTTTTTGGTGAACGGTGAACTGAAGGTATCCGTTTGCAACTAATGAACACTAACGTGAGTGTCGTTCACTCCTTCGAGACTTAATGACGCTCACGCACTGTGTTTTACGGCACCCGGCATTCTTGGTTAAATAATAAGATTGCTTTTAGTATGTTGCTGGTCAAGTGGGAGTTTTGTGTGTACTTGTATTCTAATCACTACGTGATTCAAGAAATCATTAAAGAGTAAGACCAGGAGACAACAGCCACAAAGTTCCTCCAGCCAAGTCAAACTCACAGTATTTTTTAAAGGAAAAAAACAGAAGAAATTAACATGAACTAGTTCATTTTTTGTTACTGTTTAAAATTCAATATTGTGAACCATGAACATGAACTACTTCATTTTAGTCTGTGTGAACTGAACTTTGAGCTAGCTCTTGTGAAGTGTAAACTTGCACAACACTGATTAGTATAAATATGGGCCTGAGAAACATTTTTATTCAGTAAGCGGACAGGCATTTTAGTCTGCAACCTTCAGATTTTTACAAAATAATGCTGATCCATGAGTCTAAATCACAGAGAAGCTTAGAGAACCACAACTAGTGCCGAGTTTTTTATTCAACTCCCAAGGCATATTATTAGTGCCTTGGACCACAACCTTTCTGACACTGGTACTGGTTGGCCTGTGTGCAAGTGAAGTCTAGAGTCAAAGACAGCCAAAGTGATGGGATGTTTTCACATCTTCCAAGAGCAACTGATGACCCTCTAACATCTTACAAAGCTATTTTTCCTCGTTTATTTCATAATGTGGTGATTTTCTGCATGAGTTAAACAAGACGAGGTTGGTTTTCAGTCCTTTCAATTAATCACAAAATTAATACAATAATCATAAAATGTTGTTGGCATGGAGGCAGAAAGAAATTGTATAATAACCCACTACCTTTCTACAAGACACCAACATGATGATAGCTTACTAAGGCTGTTTATATCCACAGGCCATGTGCTTAACTGCAGATGTTTCACAGGACACATGGTTCTCCACCAGTGTTCTGCACTGAAAATGCAGAACACCCCCCCACTACACAATCTAGATAGAGGAACCAGGCTTATACAGGGAGATAGGCAGTAATAGCTTCCATGTGTGGCTTATCTGCACTACAACCCAACAGAGCCATGAAAACTCTAGATTGAGATCTTTGTTGAAAATAACAAGAACGCAATAGGTAACTGGGCTAATGACACTGACCTACGTTTCAACCCCGGTGATCTGGCACATAAGCCATGACTTAATGCTTCAAGAGGTTACTCAACAGTCACTTAATCACTCCGAGCAGCACCTAAAGATAACCTCGCCAGTAAACATTTGGTTTCTCTAACTGCACCTCTGCTCTGCCACTGGCTCCCGAGCGAGCTCAAAACAGCCAAGGTGTTGACAGTCTTCCACCTCACTGTCGTATACTTCTTGGCAGAGGCTGCTAAGCAGCCCCTATGCCAGCCCCCAGCTCTTAACATCGGCCTACTGGAACTGTGTGCCCAGTCCGGTAAATGATGTCAGAGAAAGTGGCACCACCGGAAAACATCAGCTCTGTAACAAACGGGAAACTGACAAAGACTCACCAGTTTCTCAGCGTCACTCAACTGGCTAATGCACTAATTGCTTGTCACTGTACCTTGTGTCCAGTCATATTATGGGCTGAGATAAAGAGTGACAGTATTGTAGAGCTCAGTCTACAGCCTCAGCATTTTACTTGGTATAACATACATCCCACAGAGTTTTTCTGTTCTTCATATTCTGCATAATCCACTGCCATGAAGGAAAGGAATCGTCCACGCACAGATCGAGTTGAGATTCACTCAAGGAGTCAAGTGGCACAAAATGCAAAACAGGGGAATTACTGCACTTTAAAGTTTGGAGTGGTCGAGTTCGAGGGGGCTTTTGTGTGGGTGTAACTCAAAACCTAAAACTGTGACAGGAAATACAGTTATAGCTCCACCATGACAATCAATGGTGCTGTAATTATCCCTGATGTAGCCCAGGAGTCTAGTAGCCAGAGGAAATGATGATGATATAGGAAAAGCTACGGACAAGACACATGCAGCAGCACACACATACCGTCGCCCCATCCCCCCTTCATCAGGACATCCTTTTCTTGACTGAATAGCAGGTCAAGGATCTCGGGATTGAGCCACTCTGATGACACACAGGAGGAAGACGGGGGAAGTAAGAAGAAGAAGAGAGCGATATAGAGAGAAACAGAGAGAAAGGAGTGAGGGAGGTTGCTTCCCCTCATCAGTTTAAGGTGATGAGAGGAACAGCTGTCGGGAGCTTCCTTTTTGGCTCTGTAAATCCACGCGCCCCACACACACACATCTTTATTCAATTGCTCAGTCAACAGGCCTGAGTTGTCCAAGGTGGGGTGATGATGGAGGGGAATTATGGTGACACCTCACCGACACCCCACAGCTCACCTAACAACATAGATCTCCTCTTCCGGCTTTGTCGTCTCCCTGCCTATAATACCACGCTGCACTCTCCAGCAGCCAGAGGTCACCACAAGGTTGCCCCACTGTCAAATGACTTCCTGACCCATTTGTCTGTCGCCAAGGGTGGGGGCGCTGCACGGGGAGGATGCACTGGGTGTGTGGACAGTGGAGGCATGGGGTGAGAAGGAGGGAAGGGCTGTTGTATTTTGGCTATGGATACCGAGAATACACTTTCTCTTTTTTCCCCTTCTTCCTGTGGTTTTATGGCCTACTTACCGGTAGCAGACTTTCATCTGGCTATGAGAGGGAATCTTTGGCAGATCTGTTGCGGAGATTTTGACAGGGGCTCCAGGAGCAAAGGGATCTCCAGCAGCGCTCCTGTGCTGGACCGGATAGCCCAAGGGAGATCGCAAGTTCTGGGGCGATTAAACACCCCCGGGTGGCCCGTTAAGGTGTGAGTGTTAGGCGGCCTGCTTGTGAGCAACATACTCTGGGCCAGATCATTCAAGGGCAACCATGACTTCAGAACATTTCAAAACTGGCAGGCAAATAAGATGCATTTATGTCAGAAATATTATAATTTTCAAAGTGTCCTGTCAAAGCAAGCAACATATTTAAAGCTGCACTAATTCATATTTTATATTAAACAAATAGTATTTTATGCATAGTCACATTCCTGTTGAAAGTTAGATGAGAAAATTGATACCAACCATATCTGTTCAATAAATATAGAGCCAATTAGCTTAAAGACTGAAAGCAGGGGGAAACAGCTAGCCTGGCTCTGTCCAAATAATGGTCAAAACCCACCTACCAGCACCTCTAAAGCTAAGGCTAGCTGTTTCCCCCTGCTTTCAGTCTTTAAGCTAAGCTAACCGTGTCTCTCAGCAAGAAAGTAAAAAAGGAGTACGTTTTAGCATCTTCCAGCTCATTGTTTTGGTTTTATGACCCGCAACTATACTGTTTTGGTTCACTCAGACCGCTCTCATCAACCCCTTTCCAACTGCAGCAGGCAGCTTGTTTTCAGTGAGAAAGCTCGCATAGAACCTACCTCCCCAGTACCAAACGTCAGAGAGAAAAAGTTAGCTGCTAGCTACAGAACATTTAGCAGCCAAAGAGACATATTTTCCTCTGGACCAAAACAAAGCTAGAAGGAGAGTGAATATTGGACTTAAATTCATGAGGTGGCCATAACATGACTCAAGATGAATGCTAATGTTTCTCTGTTTCTCCTTTGTAAATAGGCAACTGTTTGCTAACACGTCGACTTCATAAGGTGATGGTCAGATCTTGTGTTTAAAGCTTTCTTATTTTTCTCCATTCATCCTGTTCTCATGTATTATATTGGACACTCAGCAGAGTCAGTTAGGGTACATCAACAATCAACATACAACCTGTAAACTGTTGAGCTTATACAGTGCAAGTAAGTTATACAGCACACCTGAAACAAATTAAGCAATTTTCTGAGCAGATAGAGAAAGACTATTTTAACTGTACTAACTGAAAGCATGCACAAGGTAAAGGTACCACACACAAAGAGCAGAAGCACAGACGTTTTGCAAGTTTGCTTCATTAGATAGTTTAAATTCATAGTATCCTAATGTGATCTATTCTGTGAAAATATACAGACTCTGATGTGAGTTACAACTACAACTGGAGAAAAAGTTGGACTCCACAAGCAAGACCAGTTTTGCACAGATGGAACATGTTAGAACCATGTTGAATTAGATGTGACGTGGAAAATTCAAACATGTTTAAGTGCTCTGCAAATTTAATTCTCAATAATGGCATCTTTAATGGGGCTGTTTGTATAAACCAGCTGCAGAAATGGCTCCTATTGTAGTCAGCATGACTCTCAGTCATCAGTGGAGGATGGGTTTCATTACTGAGCAGGGCCACCCAGGCTCAAAGCTGCTAGCTGGTGGGGTTTTGGATAAAATCACATATATGATCTACAGTACATTGTACTATAATGTTGCTATGTAGCTTCCAAAGCCTGCCATTATGGGTTATGGCAGACACTCTATCATCATCTGCTATATGTTCTCCATTTACCAATCATAACACAAGCTGATATAAATGAGGGTTGAGAGAAAAGGAGGAACAAAATCGTGAAGTGTTCAGTTTTTGAAGGACGTTCATTCTTGTGTTTTGCATGGTTAGTTCTTGTTTATTTTTTTAAATGAACTGACAACATTTTAAATTGCGCTCAGAGGAAGCAAGAAAGAAAGATGAGACGAGCGGGATGATAAGCCTTACGTTTTTAATTTTGTAGAGCAAATATGTAAAAGTTCAAACCTGGGAGGTTGTGTGGGAAAAACCTCTTGCCTTCTCTGTAGTCCCAGAGCCTGAGGCGAAAGTCAAGCGTGACATATTAAGCACTGTGATGTGGATCACCTAAGAGAAAATGTGTGTGCGTGCGTGCGTGTGTGTGTGAGAGAAAGCGCGCGCGAGAGAGAGAGGCATGAACTGACATTGAGAGTGGGGAAGAAAGTCGGAGAAAGAAGGCAAAAGTCTGATCTGATCCATGCTCTGTAAATCACGTTGGCATTGTTGTCAAAACATCACTGGGTCTCCATGTGTCTCAAAGCCTTTATGTGTGGGAGAAAGAGTGAGTACTGTAGGTGGCATACTGTGCTAGTGGGTCAGTGTGTGGGTCAACAAACCTCTCCCAGGCAACCTCGTTTTTTTGTTTTCCCTTTGTCGTCTTTGTATCAGTAAAGTGTGGCATTCTGCAGATGAAGGATTGGGATGGAACTGGAATGTCCATGTGTTATCTCACATCTGGGATGTACCTGGAAGTGCTGCAACCACTGTCTAAAATGTGGTATTTCACTCAACTGCCAAAGAATAGAAAACAACAGAAATATTACCTACCAACAGCCATTTTTTAAATAATTTATTCATGGTTTTCATGATACACAAAATCAAGAACTTAATTTTGTGTTTTTTGTTTATTTGTTTCATTATTAGCAGTGGCACGTACTATCAGTCCAAGGGGCAGGGATGACAACAAAAAAGGGCACCGCTTCTGCATGTCTATCTGGGGTGATTTTTGATTTTTACCACAAGGTCACACCAGGTGATTTTAGGGAGCACAAATAAGACATTTTGGCTAATATTGCAGCACCTGGGCTGCTCAGATGCCCCCTTTTGACATGAGGGCAAAACTAAACCACAAGATTTGACACAAATATTAAAGGGGCACTGCTGTGATTTAGTATTGCCTTCCCATCAGGTTGGGGAACTCACAAGACACAAATTAAAAGAGATATCAAAGACCAAAGCAGCAGGGGGTTAGCTCACTTCGTAAAACTGCGCGCCCCACGTACGAGGCTGTAGTCCTCACCGCAGAGACCTGGGTTCAACTCCAGCCGGTGGCAAAGTTGCTATATGTCATCTCCCCTCTCTACCTCCTGCATTTCCTGTTTCCCTTCAGCTATCACTGTTAATTAACTAAAGGTGAGAAAAATATACTTAAAAAAACACAAACAAAATCAAAGCAGCACTGCAGAGATCTTAACCTTTAGGCCCTAGTATGTGTCAGGCTCCAAAAACGCCAGATCCTACATTTACCATAATGCAACCAACAACATCTTTTTGTTAGAATGTCCATGTCTTCCACACACCAGTTTAGAACATAGAATTACTGTTATAATTTTTGGCCTCAAGGCCCAGTCAAGATAACCCTGATGACATCATCAGGGTTTTTTTTTTGTCAAACTACTGTTTCCAAGATCAACAATGAAGCTTCTCAATGTCTCAGACTTTTCCTGGTTAAACAAATGATTCAGGAAAGTACAAGAGCTACACGTTGCCTGCACTGTGTAATTTATCATTGAAAAATACACTCGATTGTTTACTTTTCCATTTGACAGGTGTTTGTTTGGGACCTTGCCTGCATCCATTTGGTTTTCGGTGAGCCTCTCTACCAAGCGTTTCAGCATTTCCCCTGCTGGTATACAGTATATAAACATTTAGACTTCATTGGGTAATTTTCCTGTCAAAGACAGATTATGTGTCTGCTCCACAATTCCCTTTGGTCTCCTCAGAGAAGTGTGTCACCAAAAATGGATTCAAACGGAAATCAGATCACTTTTGTTTTTCTCAACAGTGCAAATATTTTGGGAGTGGGGAGATTGGGTTTCAGTTTTTTTGCTCTCGTTCTTTCCTTTTTTTTTTATCCGCCCATTGCTCCAAATTGTCGTATTGGAAAAAATCCTCCATGTGGAGACTGAGCCAGGAAAGTTTTCCCCCGAGCTGCAGACTCTGTCTGTTTTTATGGTGCGCTGGGAGGCTAATTGGCTTTGCAGACGGCCTTTCCCCACAGTGACCCACAGTGCTAACAGCCTCAGTGCTCATGCAGGCAGTGACAGCTTCACTTTAGCTAGCTGACTGGCCTAGGAACCTGCACTGATAGAAATGGATTAGCGTGTTTCTGTCTTTGACAGATTTTAAGGCAAATCATTTCCAAACCTCCTACGTGCAACTGAATCACTACTCAAGAAAGACCTTTGCAGTTCGGGAAGGAGCAAGATTTTAATTTTTTATTTTATTTGCTTTAACTGTCAGACTCCCACAGAATACTGACACGGTGGTGTTCTGCAATAATCCTATGTGGGAGGCAAACATGTGCCAAATAATATTTATCAGCATTTCTTAGCATTGAATTTTTAATGGTAACTAACCATTTACATGATAAAATAACCAACTTACCTGCCACTACATGAATTATCATTCAGTCCAAGTTTGACGGTGGGGGGGGACGACGACACGTGAGCAGGCCTGTGACTCCCAGCCCAACAAAACAGTTCACGGGGAGAGAGTGGGAAACACAGATGGCCTCTGCAAATGAGCTGTGACCTGAGGCCGCGGAGAGTTGGGAGTCCTGTGAGGCGATGTGGGATGTGGGCCATACGATGGCGGGGGGGCTGTTGATGGGTGTGTGTGTGTGTGTGTGTGTGTGTGTGGACACATCAGTCTGTAGACTCCCAGCTTTACATAGAGAGGGAGAGAGAAAGTGTGTCTGTGTTTGTGTGTGTGTATATATATAAAATATATGTATATGTTAATCCTCAAAGACACCCTGTCTGCACTTGAACCGTCTTTGCTATTGTTTTATTTAGTTTTATTTATTTATTTAACCAGGATAAAACTCATTGAGATTAAAAATCTCTTTTGCAAGAGTGTCCTGGCCAAGACAGATGCAGTAGAAAGTGATAACACTAGAGAGGCTTTCCCAGGAGAACATCTTTGACTTTGCTATATTACATTTTCCAAAACACAGCAAATATTAACTTTTGTACCAAAAGCATTACATAAATAAATTGTAGACATAATTTGTCACATTTTAAGCCACCAGGAAGAAACTTAGTTTTCATCTAGGACCTATAACTTATAATATAACAGCCACTAGCTTGGTCCAGTGGATGCCTCATCCCCAAATCTGACATGACATGACATGGTATAAATGTTTATAATTATACAAAGGAAACATGTATTCTCTAGCGGCATATCGCTAGTGTGGCTGAAAAAACTACTTACTTAAGTAGTACGTAGCATGTGCATACACCTGCACACAAACTCGCACTGCACCCTTTGTGAGGCACCTTCCCTTGACAGCAGTCGCTCCCAAACCCCAAACCCACACTCTAACCATAACCCTACACCAAACCACCAACTGTAAAATAACCTCTTCTCAAAGTCAGAACCAGCCAGTGACTTCAACGTCCACCATAAGAGTTCGTCCAGTTCACACAAATACTAACATATCCAGAGCACAAATCCAGCTGTTTTCTATTCTAATCGACTTTGTCCAACTATATTCATCAATAAAGGAGCTTTTCCACACCCTTTTCTCTCATTATTACCTTCTAGCATCGCCACAACAACTGTCAACAGTCGACGTCTGGGTCGGGCAAGACATTGTGTTCAGACGCAAATCGGCCTCAGCTGTTTGTCCACATGTGTGTGTGTATGTGTGTGATGGCGAGAAAACAGGGCTTGCGGTGGTGTTTGGCTCATGAGTGTTTGCAGTAGTCATGGCCTGAGGCTCCGGCATATTTATGAGCTTCTGCTCTGTGCTGAGCTCATCACCTCTGACCAAGGTATCCACATTAACATGGTTAAAGAGACGCACACACACATCCAGATAAGTCTGCATGAAAATCCCCTGAATTTATATGATTAATGTTGCTATATCAACAGCAGAGCTACACAGTATCAGATAACCAGAAGCAGACAGCAGACCAGTGCTGACTCTGCAGACTTGTTCATCATGGCAACAGTTACTAAACTGGTAGCTCTGTTCTGAATTATCATATGACATCATTAATTTAAATCAGTGGTATTTATATGCTTTTATAAAATGTAATTTTATAAAATTTTAAATTTAGTTTTTTGGCAGAAATATTCTAGCAGAAGTCTCTGTTTTGGCTCTAAACTTGATCCTAGAGGGATCATCTAAAAGTAAGACAAACAAGAATGACAGGGAATAGCAGGACAAGATATGTATTGCGCTACTTTAATTAGCCTGGTGACATGGCACGATTACTATGTTTGGTTTTAACCTTTACTGATTTGAATACAGTCACACCAGTGCTTCTAAGCTGGAGTGACTATTCGCAGGAATAGAGCTAACCACTGTACGCAGCTGGGACATGATAGTGCCATAGTCAGTCAGCAGCTCTCTGAGCTATTTTCTGTTTTCTCCGTACTGAGCCGTGAACTCTGGCATTTTGTTCTCAGGATTGTACATCAGAATTATTAAAGAGGGATTGATGGGGCTCTCTGAGCTAGCAAGCTTACTAACTCCTTTAAAGGAACATGTGTAGTGATAGCAACCGCAGAACCAGCCGATGTCAGCATCTGGAAGACCACCTGGGGCCTTTTAAAAAAAAATCATATTTCGCCTGTAATTGTAGCCTTTAAAAAAAAGTCCCACAGAAACACACTAGTCAAATATCATGGTGAATCATACTAAACCACGAGTGATTCATAATGGAAAAACATGTTCCACTGCGCACAGCACTGGTTTTATACATAAGACATATTAAATTATCAGTAAGTCAAATCACTGGTTATTTTGAAATCTTGGTTTGCCTGTTCAGATGTTATCAATGACAAGTCTGACATATTTGGCTGTCAGATGGCTGTAACTGCAAAGAATTAAGAGATCTTGTATTGCTAACAGGCATAAACGTCTGGAAGCAACACTGAGAGCACTCCTGATGTGTATCCGTGCACTCTAATTCTGTTTTGGTTCTCATGAACTTGATGCTGTCGTCTCACACTTCAGTCCAATCAATCCAAGCACCTAATCGGATTTGAAACATTGTTCACTGCATGACCAGACAAAATCAAACAATGCTCGTGTTATTATATTTGGCCCCTCCTCATTCTTCTTTCATTGTAACTGTTTAACTGGAGCTCAAAGAATTAGGGCATGTTCATTTTTTGGAAGATTAATTTTTTTTTTTCTGTTGACACTCTGAGCCCGAACTTTAATTGGCTGCCAGATTATTGAGTAATTTGAGCAGTTTAAGAGGCTAGTTATTTGTTACATAAATCAATCATACTCAACTCTTCAAACCCAAAGGAATGAAAGTGCTTGGTGTGCGGCCTGATACTGTATGTTTGTGTAGCTTATGTCCACTCACGTGCATAAGGGCACCCATGACCCCCTCCGAAGCCCCAGAAACTGTCCAGCTGCTTAACACTCCCTCACATCTGGGACGAGTCTGGTAATGGTTAAGATGTGAACACGTGCAGATACAGACACCCACACACTCACACAGACACAGTAAATCCCCCTACACATCCATACATACAGAAGACATTTCCACTTTCCCGAAAATGCCGACCTCAGCGATGTGCAATTGTTTTTGTATCGTGGCCTTGTTGTGGCCCGTGACCTCCTTTTTTCAATTCTGTAAAATGTGAACAGATTTCGAGGAAAAGCGGGGAACCTTCCCAGCGGAATGGGGGTGAATAAACACACCCACCAGACTTCCCTTTCTACTCTCTGCTTCTCCACTTGTTTTTTCCATTCACCTCCTTTTACCTATACAGCTCCATCAGTGTTTGTATGCTCCAGTGAGACTGACCCACTTGGCAGAGGATCAGCATGTGTAGTTAGAGCAGGATAAACACAATATCCCTAACTCACTCACACACACACACACTTCAAAGACTTGCCATCAGGTACAGCCTTTATTCGAAAACTGTTGCATTGTTTGTACACTGACTTGCTATTTTGCTGAGTCTTAATTTTGCACTGTGGGTGCAGAAGTCCATCACATTTGTTCTAAACCGGCAGCTACTCTCTAGTAAACGCACACTGTCTTCAAAGTCTGTTAGAAATATAATTATTACTGGTAGTGTTTGTTCAAAACAGTTAAACAGTCAGTTAGCAACTAGCTTGCTAACAATGGACACACACACGTAGAAAGGCTTGGTTGCATAGACAGACACTCTGACACATGCTGCTAACTAGATACACAAATGCACATGCATAAACTAATACTTGAACACAAACATGCATGCACACACTTAATGCTCTACTACCGTCTTGCTACACTCATTCACCCTCTCATCTGAAGCAGAGGGTAGCCTGTCAGTGTGTGAAATGAGCTAGAAAAGAGCAAAAACAAGAAGAGGAGAAACAGTTTGAGAAGAATTCATCAAATCCTCCAAAAACGGGCACATTTTTGCCCGACAAAATCATCTTGCTGCACCGCACAGCCAGCAGCGAGCTTGCCTTGCAGGAATACAAATAAGCCTGAAAATGATCAATGTGGACACTTTGGAGTGGCGATGCACAGGGGCTCTGAGCAGGATGTTGGCCTAATTGCAGTGACTTGCCATATGCTTTTGAGAAAGGAGTACGATACATCATCCCTGGACATATGCATACAAACACACACATGCACGTGCGAGCATGCATGCTGGATTTGCTGAGGCCTGAGCTGTGCCAAGCTGTGATAAATCTACTTCTCCTCTACGAGGTGTGTAGCAGGAGAAAGTTTTCTTGCCTGTCACACCAAATCCGCCCTGCTCTGTGTATATCTCATAGGAAATACTGGAATAGTGTGTGTGTGTAGGGGGGGCTTTATAGGGTTGTTTTGATTCTGGTTAGCTGCCAAATGGGTGAACATTTCCTCACAGAATAACACAATGAGTGCCAGAGAAGTTTCAACAATCAGAAAAGTATTTGCAAGTCAGTTTTTTGTTTATATTTCCCTGATGCGGGAAACACTATGAATCTTGTACTTGAACGAGGTCAAAACAAAGTAAAAGCATGTGGAGGTGTGTGTGAGAGAGAGAGAGAGAGAGTGAGAAAATGATTGAATGAATGAATGAAGCCATTATGCTTATGATGCTCTATTCTGGGCATTGGGTGGTCACACAGGAGTCGCAGTCGTCCACCGCCTAGCCCCCCGTTCCTGCTTTAGTTACACTCACACAGCAGGCCGTGTTGTCTTTGGTCGGACTGACGTTGTCACACAGCAGGAGCGCAGCGCGTTGCTAGCACTCATTTCGGGGTGGAAAGTCACTGCTTTCTTCCTCTCCAGAGAGAAGCCAAACAGAAATAGGTGATCCCTGCTGCCAGAGACCCAGACCTAGGTTTCCCAAAACCAACCCTTCACTGAGGACACCACTGTTCTTCTGTAAGTCAGTGAGTGCATTTGAATCAAGGTAATATTCTAATTTATTCAGGAGAGTTAAGTTTTGGGCTTTGTCCCATTTACAGGATCGCACAGAGCTCAGAACCTCGATTTGCTGGGATTTAGTGATTGGAGTTGGGATACTGGCATGTAAACACAATAATCGGTTACCAATTAGTTGTGTATCTGTAGTCATTTTCAAAATATCCTCTTGATACATATCGGATACTTGTGGTTTACACTGCATGTGCTGTAAACAGTCAGTGAACAAAGAAAAACTAGACTCAGACACTAAGATGTGATCAGAAGGCAGAATACTGTCATTGATGAAGCATGAACATTAATGTTAAACATGTGGTAAAGAATTCTTCAGTGGTAGTTTTTATTGACTCAACCTAGACCAAAGGCCACACATGCAACTTGTCATTGATTATTAAGTAACAACCACGATAGTTGTGTCAAACCTGTAATCCAGAATAGTATAGCCTTTATGATGCGCTAAGTGTGGCAAGGCACACAGTTCCATCTCTTACAGTAGGTCACATTTACCACATGCTTAAATTTCACACACATTTATAGGTCAGTTATGTGGGCACAACTGCAGAAAAGAGCAAAAAAAAAAAACCACACGAGGCGGCCAAGCGCCAAGCTTGTAGTCAAGCCACCCGGTCCTGACTGGAAATTCCCAACGTGAACTTTCCATGGAGGGTATACAGCGAGGCATTAGTGCTACTACTACTGTGATTCATTCTTCACCTCAAATGGGGTCACGGTTGCTAATATAATATTGGACACAACCTCTCTCCAACCTCAGTTAAAAGTGCAACATGTAGCGTTTTTAAACAGCAATATATCATTGTCAAATTAGCTGTAATACCTTGGTGAAATTTCCATAAACAGATGAAATTTGTAGGCTTTTTTGTGCCATTGGTATTGGTAGTTTTCCTTAAAAGTAAGGCCAAATTTCCCATAAACCCTTAAATCTGGTGACACTGCCTGAGTTTATTTAAGGATTTGCACCCGATTTGTGTGTTTTGTGCCATAAAGCCACATCTCTTTGTGCTGGACAGCAATGCGACAGATGTTTTGTAACAGCAGCACACTATTGTTTGAGATTTTTAACATGCGATCATTCCATCTTTAAAAGAAACAGTAGGAACAGGATGGAACATGTCTACAGCAGCAAGAAAAAAACAAGCTGCAGCCTTTGAATCTTAAATTCTTTGATGTCTCAGTTATTGTTACTGGATCATACCTGTGTATTGTCTCCATAAAGGGCCTAAGAACCCTGACAAAAAGATAGCCATGCAAAGAATGGTGAACAGACGGAGAGAAAGGAGAAGGGAGAAAAGTTGGGTGTATTGTTCACACCAATTAAACTGCCTAAGCTGAGTCGTAACTGTAGACTTCATGGTCCAACTTTATCTCTTTCTGCATCATTTGTTCCTTCGAGAGGTGTAGAAAATGAACAGGACAAGTTGATCTGACCTAGTTCACTGCTTTAGAGAACAGAACATCACATCCTGACTGTTTCTGACCTCAAAGCAAACATTCGTTGGTCCTCTCCTCCCTAAAAAATACCCTGAGCAATAGAGGCAAAGTGGTCTCTCTTTGTTTCAAACTGGTTGGAGGAGCAGATGGCTGTAGCAAAATACAAATCCAAAGAGAAGATTTTATTCCAGTTGATTTAACTTCCCTGGCTCTTGAAAATACATAATGTGCTCACAAACAGCTGCAGTCACATTCACACGCTTCCTCGTCGTCTCATTATCTTACAACAAAAACAAACCCAGTTAGACATTCAACAAATCTAACTAGAGATACGTCCACACGGTAACATCAAAGCTTATCCCCACCCTGTCTGTTCCTGTTAAAGATTAAAAGCTAAGCATAAATAAAAAATGTATGTATATGTGTCGAGGCAGTATATCTGCATGATTAACCACATCCCAGCAATTAGACAGCCGAAACGTGTTTAAAGCCATTTAACTTTGGTGTATTCCCAAGGATAGATTCATCAGGCCTGACAGGAATGAAAGAGGGACAAAGGTGATAATGGAACAAAGTGGTAAGAGTGTGTGTATGGTTATACGCATGTGTGTGTATGCTGAGCACTAGGGCATGCTTAGGACGAACCTATTGTATTTATTGGTGCTTTGCTGAATGTAGGCCAAGTACTGGGTTTATGGACCGCACGAACCCACACACACACACACTGTTGGCATCCTAACGACCCCTCACCTCCCCCACTCTCTCCTCCCATGGCTCTACTATACTGCAAGGCTGACTCTTAACAGTCTACAGCTGTTTGAGCCTGTGAGCCCAAAACAATGAGATGTGCTCACGTGACCCCCTGATAGCACACACACACACATACAGTACACATGCACAAGTATAACTGCACAAAAATATACTTAAATGGAAACAGATTCATGCATAAACACACATACAAGACATTTAAGTCAAGGAATTCACCATTTATAGCAAGCAGAGCAGTGAGGAGTGTCAGGTTTTAATGGCAGTACTGTACAACTACTTGAATATGATTGGACATTACTTGTCAGCTGGTACCCAAGCAGCTGATGAATCAGCTAATACAAGTGCAGTTTCAGTGCTTTGCCTAAACTAACGCTATGTTCCATCTTTGCTGGTCTTAAGGCATCAGCATGTTTAAATAGAAGTGCTTGTCAGAGAGTCGAACACAGTCTGAAAGCCCCACTCCCAACACCTTACCAACCTCAGAATTAGGGGGGCTGCGTCCAACAATCTTTGTAACTGTCCAAAATGGACAATCTGATGTTCATGCCCTCTTTAAGCAGCAATTGGCTGGGTACTACTTCTGTCACTTTTTGTACGTACAGCCTAGTGCAATACTATGAAGGCTTTTGAGGAGAGACCTTAAGTGTGCGCCGTAACCCCTTTTTGAACAACTGTCACATCTTGCCCCTCTCTATGAGGTTAGGTTTCTTATCCCACCTTTGGGTGTGGATATTCTGAACCGCTTTACGCACCTCTTTTTTCCAAGGCACTGGTTTAGAACTGAAGTTGGTCCCCAGCAATATTTCAGCTTTGTGACATTAAGTTTTAGTGTCGTTTCCTGCATTTATATAACATTTCTTACTGACAAACAGCACCAATTTAGTCACGTTACTGCAGTCATCAACTGTACTTTCTACTTTTACAAAATTCCAAAGCTGAACTCTACCTGACGTTAAGTAGACGAGACAAACATCACTAGCTATATTCCTTAGCTTTTATTTACCAAAGATGTCGACTTAAAATCTTTCAATCTGATTCTGGCGAATGGTTCCTTAATCGGAAATTTAAACCATGTCAGTTGCTGAATTAGCCTAATGTAAATGTGGGGCAAACTTGCAAATCTCGTTCACACTGCTCTGACTGCATGACTCCAGTTTTCTAATTCACATCTTTTTCTTTCACAGTAAAGGCAGAATACTCTGGATGTATAGCCAGCGCTCTTTTGATGAAAACGTGTTTCATCTTTGTTTTGTTTATGTGAATTCTGTCACATTATATGAGAAGCTTGACTTTTCTGATTGTGGGTTTCCCTCTGCAGCAGTCAATTTGAGGTTGGAGGGCTACAGAGCTGCGGCTCTCGCCTGGGTTGCCTGTTTTCATGGGTGACTTTTATAGGAGGGTTATTGGATTTTCCTAGGACGCTAACTGGCCACTGACTGACACTATGACTGGCCTGTGTGGTCTGTTCTTCACCAGGCCTGGGCGAAAAAGTAACTGCACAAAATTCTTAGTGTGCGTTTATATCTGTTTTTAGTAGCAGATGGGTGTGGTTTGCAGACACTACATGGCAGCAGCCAAAAATACCCAGAAAATATATCAGAAAGTCTGGTGTGCATTCACTACATTTCAAAAGCTATGACGTAACATTAGATTGTGAATCCAGTCAGAGCCACAGATGTAGAGGAAGGGGAAGTGATGTGTAAAAATGTCTAAGCTTTGTATGCTCATTGTATGTTAACTCATCAATCTTGGGAGGCTTATGAAACATTATTTGTTCCATCAAAGAAAGCAAAACTGAAGCTCGTGGCTGGTCTGTCAGATGGTGTACACCTTTTGACTGTCTTGGCATGGAGGCCTCAATTTGCCAGAAATTGAGATGTGGCAAAACACAAACTGATGTGCACTTGACTCACCTCTTCATCTCAAGTGTGTGATATAACACTCAAGTCTGCTAGGAGTTGGGAAAATGCATGCTGGTATTGTTCTATAATTCTGGGTCTCCTGGAAGAAACCATTCAGTCCTCTATAATTGTTTCTCAGGTGGAAAAGGATAGTGAAATCATTCTCTGACTTTGGTCAAATGCTATTTTCACCAAGTAAGCAACAATGTAAGTTATTTTCACCTTTGTCCATTGCCAAAACGTATTATCTATAACATAGGCCTTTGTATACTCTGGAAACAGATGGCTCTAATGTGAAGTGTATGCACTTTATACTGTAGTCAATGGACAAAAGCCACCTGTGTGGTCTTTCAATGCCATTTTGAGAAAAACAACAATCTACGACAAAATGTGACACTGAAAGACTCCTCTCTCTGGATAAATTAACCGGCTAATGTGGTCAGAAAGATGGACTTGTTCAAACACTTGTGTAAAGAGTGGAAATAAAAGAGTCTCCAGTGCAGTCGGCCAGGGACTAACACCAGCAGAGCTGTTCACTGGCCAACATTACGAGACTGTGGTTGTACTGGGCAGCTCCCAGGTGTGAATGTGGGTATGTGTGTGTGTGTGTGACCCCCCCCTGCAGCTTCTCCCCAAGGCTGTTCCTGTTAATAAGAGTGTGCTATCAGGCAACATAAAATAGGTATACATAGTTACAGCTAAATAAATATCTTAAATTTTCAATCTCTGCTTGGGTGCATCAGCAGCTTGCAAACGTCCGCAGAGCGGCACAGTTTGACAAGTTGACGAAATCCTCCGGTCCCGAAAAGCCTGTCTAGTCCAGAAACGCAGCAAATCACAGTGAAATTAAATGTACTGTACCAAGACAAGGATTAGCTGTGGCCTCTTTCATCTTTCGCTGTGCTCGCAGTGATAAAATCAGATGCTGACTTGCCAGTTACTTTGGTCTTGATAATCATCACGGATAAAGATGCCACTCTGACATCTGAGAAAGGAAATTAAAGGGGAGACGAGGAACTAAACATCCCAGTAACATCAGTCTCTATTAGCATCAACGCTGGAGAAAGTCTCAGCAGCGAAGCACTTGCAAATCCTCCTGGCTCGGGACACGGGACGTACGCCTGTTGTGAATTAAAATGACTGCGGTGCATCTTGTGGCTTGTAAAAACTGAGCGTACGATGACATTCACAGTAACAAAGCACTAAGTAGGACCTACGATCACCACAAAAACATACCCACACTGAGTATCTTCATTACTGCACCTGTCTGAAGTTGCCCAATATGCAAAGTAAGGCCCATGTGGTTGTGGTTAGATGTTGTGTACGGTGCCTTTGTTTTTTTACCTTCACTGCTGGTTTGTATTTGGGAGGTATCTGCAGGATTAATGTGAAGAGCAGGAGCTCATTATGATCACAAAAGGAGATACTTGTGAAAGAGTGACAGAGTCCGAGAAACAGAGAGAGAAAGCGAAGAAAGAGGGGAAGGATGGGGTTGTGAAGATGTACACTGCCCTCCAGTGGCAGTGGATAGAAATCCCTTCAACACCCAGTAAAGCAAAATTTTACAGCACATGAGTGTTTATCTCTCATGCAGAATATGTCTCAGGTAACAAAATGTGCTTTTAAATAGTTGACATTTGTCCAAGCTGTTTCCTACCTCGACTTGAATATGCTCCCAACCACCTATGAGCATGATTATCATTAAAGTGTTGATTCTCCCAAATTACAGGGGGAAAAACATATTTTCTCACTTAGCTGTATGTATGTAGCCATTCAAATAGTTTGGGTTTTATTGAACCGCTAAACTAAGATGGGCTGATGTCCGAAATCACTCCATATTTAGGCTATATTTAACCTGTGCCATTTTATTTAAGTGTCAAAATGGCCATGGCACGTAGACCTACTCTACTTTCCGCTAACAATCCCAAAATGCAAAGTGTTAGGCTATATTTAATTAATTCGATAATTACTGTTGTGCAACTCTACACCACCTATACATGTCCAAAATCTCAGTTTACTGCTCAATATAGAGTAAACTACAAGGCGTCTTATATTGGACGGAGAGAGTGAGTGACTGAGGGCGTGACACAGCCTTACTGTGGCAAATACTAGGCCTACCTGCTAAACAGCACGATAGCCTACTCATGTTAGCATTTAGCTCAAAGCACAACCTGAGTCCAGCCTAGAGCCGCTAGTATGGCTGCAGACTCTTGTTTTGTTTCTTCATTGATCAAAACTCATCGCAGTTGTCATTGTTTTAGTTCTTTTTAGATGAGATGCCTTATACAGTAAGAACAATTTGTTTTTGCCTTTTAATCTCAACAGCACAATACTTTTTTTTATCCATGAATGTAAAACATTATGCTTTGTTACCGGTGCAAATTAAAAACTAAACAAATATTAATTTTCAATGATATTCAGCTCAGCTCCAGTCTACTGAAGTAATGGCACAAATCCCTAAAACAGAAACTGCAAAATCTACATGGCTATACAACAATTGACAAAATATGTGTTTGGTTGTTTTGTTTTTTTGTCATTAAGGCTGACCAAATGAAATAGAGAATGAAAGAGTGTATGAATAAATATGCAAATGTGTATCATCTATGTAAATAATAAGTCACACAGTGATGAAACACAGTCTTGTACTTTAAGTTCTCCCTGTTTTTATGCTCCCTTAACTTGAAATGCAGTTTTGTGCATTTTCTTCTTCCATTCACTCTATTGACACTAGAGGGAGGCAGACCATTTGAGTCTGTGTGAGTGTTAAATTGTATTCACAGCTCTAGTTTCAAATCATATGTGTTTGTCAGTCTGCAATCCACCAGACCTGGTTCCAATGCTTTTTCCAAGTATTTGCATTCAACTTATTTTATCTGGGACCGGTGGCTGGGTGGTGTTCAGTGCATTATGACAACTTCGAGATAAGACAATGCAGTGTAACGTACCTTCTATATGAGTATCTAAGATTGCCTGAATGCTTTTCCTCTCTCTGACAAACCGGTGCCAAATGTGCAAAAAGCAAACACTTAGAATTATTTGCACATAGTGTTTGCTCTCAGTCAGAGTGCTGTGCTGAAGGCTTTAAACTGCACAGTAACAACCTTGTAAGAGGCGTAACAAGCTTCTGCAATTTGCTGAACTCTCCACTAGGGGGGAGAAGAGAACAGACAAAAGTGAGGCCTCTTTATAACTTTCCAAACAGAATGTATAATGAATGTCATGATTAATCTCGTTTATCTTGAGGTTCTTCGAGTATTTATTAAACTCTTTCTGGTAACTTTCCATTGCACTCGTAGAGAAATTTCAATGTTTTAAACACAAAGAAAATTAACATATTGCAGAAGACGCCAGACTTTGGCGACAGATGTATAAATTACGCTGTGCTTTCAGATTCATGTGTTGAGCATTTTGTGCGTCTCTGATGCAGTCTGATTTGTAATTGGTATGCGGTGTGTGTGGTATGCGTTTTCATGCACACACATGCACGCACAGATGTTGTGTCTGATTTCTCGACATGCACATTCCTAATGCCACACTAGTCATCTTGTGTACAGTCACGTGCAACATGTGACAGTAAGAATCCCAGCTGGGAAAAACTGGCCAGGGAAAGAGAATGAATAAAGCCCCCACCATTATGGAAATGCCCCTCAGCACGGCGCTGGACCTCTGGGCAGCTCTCGAGTGGGAAAACATGATGCCATTGTGTTTCTTTGCGCAGCATCGTGGATCGTTTTTCCATGTGTTAACAGACAAATGTTACAGAAACTTTTGTCAACTAAACAAGTTTAAAATCCAAATCAGACTAACCTAAACAAACCTAAACAAATCTAGGATGAAAAGTTATTCTTTAGTGTTTTTTTAGCTTGGACAGCTGAGTTATTGATTGATATTCCATCCAGGTTAAAAGTCTATTTGGTGTAACCCTCCTTTAAAGCGGTAAGCCTGCCGTTCTTTGTTTTAGGTTATTTGCTGTGTTTGTTCTGTCTGGCACTTGGAGCTCATCCATTTCTGGGTGTTTGCATTGCACTTCCCAGAGATCACTCGTCAATCAAATAGTGCGAGCAGCGCTATGATGTGTTTTTCCTTGGCTTTTGTGTTGATGAAGTTTTGTCTGGTAAGCTTTGGTAGCTCTACTGTACTCCCATTCATTCCACATACATTATGCTCACACTGAACAGTAATGTCATTCCTTTTGACCAACCGAGGCTAGGCGTTGCACCAGGATGTCCCATAATCCACATGCAGGTTGTTATCTATAACAACAAATTCATCTGTGACCTGGGTGATTGGGTTCTTGTGCATCTGCCTTGACTGTTGACTTGGTGGACACAGAAACTCAACCTACGTGAGGGCATGATGGGAAAACCAATCCAGGCACACAGCAAGCACAGTTAGACTTGCAACTCGGAATAATAATAAACTGGCCAGGCAAAACCACTGCTGTATTGTATCACGTAACTATTTAGAACCGTTCTATGAAAATGTTTACTCCTATGTTTAAATACTAAATTGCCTTTATTCAAACATGTCAAATAGTGTAATAAACTGGTATTGTCTGTTAGAGAATGTGTGTTTTCCAAAGTAAGCCACTTTAAAATCTACATTGGAACAGCGTATTAGTCAGTAACCCTTCATTCCCATTGTGACTAACAGCTGATGAGTCCTCCTCCTCTGACTGCTTGTGGGCAGTACAATAGGCTCTGATTGCATCTATGTAATCATCTACACATCTACACTGTTTTGAGCGCTGTAAGTTAGTCGTGTACTTTCTGCTGCTTTGCTTTTCAAAACATTACAGTGTTTTAATGAGGTTATATAGCTAGGGATGATTGTTTGCAGTAGCTTCACTTGAAAATAACAATCACACAGTATCATTGATGCAAAGCATCCGATAACATGCCCAGCCAATACCATCCAATAGCAGAGCTCCAGTTGCAGCAGAAAAGCAACAGCAGCAGTTTAGAGCTGCAGATGTACCATATGTTGAGGTGTGCCATCTACAGGCAAGAAAATACTTGTGCCCCCTGCAGGGAATTCATTTTACAACTGGGTCGTAGATGTTTAAAATCTTAAATTGACAATACATTTACATTTCCAAGCTAAAAGCCGCATTGTATTTCCATCTGAGTATTTAATATCCAATGAAGGTTAGTGTTATTTTGTCTTTTAACTTCCTGTCTGCAACAGAAGTGGGAATGTGTTGCATTGTGTAGACTGACATCTGCTGCGTGTGATCACTGCGTGCCTACACTGACCACTTTTATAAAATAACGTACAGTGTGAAGGACTGACAGGACCAGAAGAAAATGATAGACTTTCTTCTACAGCAGTCTGACAAACATCGGCAGCTATTTACACAGCGGTGCTACTTAGAGCACTTCTCCCACACAGCGCCGGACGGTATCTTACTGTTAGAACAGTCATGGTGACTGGTCAGAATGTGTTGGTATCTGTTTTACTATGTGTTTGCAACAGTATGATATCATAACAGAAATTATCTGAGAGGCCGTTCAAAAAGTGTGCTAATGCAATAGTTCTTCAACATAGAATTAAGCTCCTGCTGCAACACGCATTAATCTAGTTAAGTTAGTTGTAAGCCAGTTGTAAGGTAGTTAATGCTGCATGTAACTTTGCACCAAACATTGTCTTTTAATTTGACATCTGTGATGGTGTCAAGGCCATATGCCCTCTTCTAAAATGTGGACATGTGTTTCCCAATCTGAGAAATGTATAGCAGGCTCTTTAAACCAATCAGGACTGAGACTTTTTCCTCGTATTTACTACAGCCAGCAATGGCAACCGGATATTAAGAGACAAAAGCGGAAACGGAACCAACAAAAAAATCATAAGGTCAATAGGTGGCATAAAGTTGGCGTACGTTAAACCTGCCTGGCAATGAGTAAACAGCTTCCCCTTGTGGGAAACCTGCAGCCTGCTAAAATCAAAAAAACAAACTTTTCAACAGTGACTGTGACAATTGCAGCAGTAGCCAACCTTTCTTCCCAAGCTTGCTGACCACCCACACACCAGCTGAGTTTCCCTGGTCACTCATCTCTCTAGGACAAGAATGGACTCCTGGTGACTTTTATTGTGTTGTCTGCAGTGTGCTTGCAAGGTTGCAGCTATAATGTATTGAATTAGGGCACATATTTTGCCCAAGGATGGTTTGAAGTTGGACTGCGCTCATCCCAGGAAAAAATCAATATTTTCTCCAATTAACTAAACCACCCTTGTATATGACAGAGGAAGGATTCCCAAGAATCAACTCTTCCAACATGTCAGCCCTGAAGCATTACAGCTTGCTTTTAGTTCAGTCAATTCAACCTACAGTTCACGTGATAATAGAAACTTCAATGTTTATAAATGTGAACCTTCTTTAACAAAATCCTCCTCTAGAACTACTGTAAGTGAATTAAAGGGAACTGACCCCAGCCCTGCATGGTACCACTGTTAGCTTGTGATAAGCCCCGATACCAACACCATTTCCCCTCCTCAGCCTGTGTGGAGGTGTGAGAGGGGGGCCGTTAAACCCCTCTCTATTTGCTTTCCCCTCAAAGGGACTATGTGAGGAATGCCGGGAATTTAACTGATCCCGGAGCGTCCCGGTATGGCTCCCAGCGCTCCTGCCCGCTCACGTTCTGCGAACAGCCGAGCTACCTGAAACTGGACACCGGTCGACCACCCCGCCGTGGGAAAGCAGGCAGAACGAAAATACATTCAAGAAAATGTCTCAAACACATTTCAAGCCTTACTTGTGGAGTGCTTAAGATCACAGAGTATTTTGCAGCGACTCAGCAGCCCAAATATCACTCAGCTCACCTAGGAATTCACTAGAGACACGAGACACTATACTGGAGAAAGTATAACTTGGAATTTGTTTCTTGGCATCTTCACCTGAGAAACTCAATATGCAGGCTCTAAAAGCACAGCACAATAAGCTAAAGCATGTGTTTCTCAGTCATATATTTTGCCTTTGGCACTTTTTTTTTTCCAACAACAAGCCATGAACAAAATTACTTGAGGGAAAGTGGACACTCTTGCACCACTTAATAAAACAAAAACAACAAAAAAAGGCTCTGTTCAATAGAAAACCTCAGGGCTGCAAACTAGTTAGAAATGATGAATTTGTTGAAGTGATGAAGATGTGACACGAATCACTGTAAATTAAATTAGGTAATAGCTGAGCTAAAGCTGCAAATGAGGTTTAATCAAATGTTGCTTTATCAGATCGTTTCACTTTATAATGTTTTTTTAACTTATTTAAAGAACAGATATAGCCCTTGACTATATAGAGTCCCACAAATTGTGCTGTTGTACATAGTGAAGTGAAAAAAAGAAGTACAAGTATGTATGTATGTATGCTATATAGCATTAGGTGTGTGCAGTATGTCCATGGGGAACTCCAGGCCAACAGGTACAAGGAGTGGATGATGAGAATCCCGCCCCAAGGCATAATGTTTACCGTGGTCATCATCATTGTTTCGCGTGCTAGTAGACTACCTCTTGCTAATTAGCACAAAACACAATCTGCAGATAAGGCTGATGAAAATGTTAATCATTAATCGCTGGTGCTAGAGGAGAAGTTAGAGGACCACCAAAGACATTAGGCTTTATTCTCTGGGGACCATGAATGTCTGTACAAATGTCATGGCAGTCTGGTGGTGGGCCCACTGACAGGCCGCTAGCATGGCTAAATAGAAATATTGAAAAACATGTCGGCTGTATACACATCGACCTATATTTCTCTATGTACATATCAATGCGTTCACACCGTAGAAATTAAATCACACTCTGACAAAAGTTGTGCTCCTATGTCTTTTACAACACGGGTAAGACAAGCGTAAATATTTTTTAGAGTTCTGGCGCTATAAGTTTTTGTTGTTCTTCTCTGGATTCACAGTTGGTGTTCTCAGTCTGTTCACCTCAACTCACATCCTTGAAACCTGCTTTTTTTCCACGTCTTTGTCACAAAGTTTTCTCCATAATTATCGCTTCCTGCCACAGTGGGTTTCCTTTCTAAACTTACTCTACATCCGTCTCATCCTGTCACACTTATCACTTATAACTTCATGTCAAACTAGAGTATCACATTATCTCTATACGTTTAACAACAAAAAAACATCCGTATTATGTTCTTTACACACACACACTCCTCCACCTGCTCTTTGACCTCTTCACAAACCTCCTCATCGGGTCACATTCAGAGACGGATCGGTAGGGTGGGGTGGGGTGCAGCAATGGATTGTGGGTAACTGTGGAGAGGCCAATGAGAGCCCTCCAGACGGATTGCTGCCGGGCATCGCCACCCACCTATGACTGCTCTCCAGCCGTTACCATGGCAACAGCAGTGCTTGATGGGAGAAGATCCTACTTTCTAAAAGAGTAGTGTGCGCGCATGAGTGTGTGTGTTTATTTAAATCGTGAAAGCCAAACTCGTCACTGTTGACCTTGATACTTAACAAAGGGGAAGAAGCACATGTCCTGACCCCCAAGTTAGATAAAGTTAGAAAACAAAAAGTCCAATACTGTATTGATTTTTTTTTTTTTTAGAATAATCTTGGGCACAGGAGTGAAACTGATGTGGTTTCAGCATTCATAATGTTTAAAACCTTACAGCCATTGTGTTTATATGTGTGTTTATGTGCATGTAGGACAAGCGAGTGTGTGTTTGAATCTAACAGTTAGGCACAGAGAAAGATTGACTCTTCGAACGTAAACTTTGAGAAAAAGAGTAGTGTTAGTACATTTTTAGAGTTTTCTTGCACTGCATGGGTGTGAGTGAGAGAGACAGAGAGAGAGAGAGAGAGAATGTGAGAGGGATAAGAGAGAAAACATTGAGTGTATGTACTGATATGTTTATGTGTATTTAAGAGAGGAAAAGGGGATATCGGCGTGGGCTGAACTGTTCATGTTTATTCATAGCAGTGCTGATCTCTTCACAGGTTTGGCTATCATTTGCTCTTTTCTCCTGTCTTTCCTCCCTGTCTGTTTCTCTCGATCTTTTTTCTAATCATCAAACCCTTTTATTTCTCGCTC
Organism: Coreoperca whiteheadi; assembly: GCA_011952105.1. NCBI lineage: Eukaryota > Metazoa > Chordata > Actinopteri > Centrarchiformes > Sinipercidae > Coreoperca > Coreoperca whiteheadi. The sequence goes on from CM022483.1 coordinate 9,415,448, forward strand.
ACTCGGTTAAGTCAAAGCAACAGCAAATTATCTGCCGTTTTCCCATCATCCAAACGCTCTATGACTCTGCTGTTTTCACTCTCTCTCATACACACACATACAGGTGTGGGTAGCTCAATAGGAGTTTTACAGAGCCTACACACACACACACACACACACACACTCATTTAGACATGAGTCGTGACTCGTGTGGAGTTGACTTTGCAAGGCAGCTGAATGCGCTCTTGAATGATCCTTAGAAAAAAACTTTCAGCAGCCAGAATTTAGTTGTTTTAATTAGAGAGGCTTAAAGGTAATATAATAATTAGGATAACTATAAACAAATAAAACAGTCCATGAGAAGACTGACAGCCTGCATGAGACTCTAATTTCGACATTATAAACCAAAAGGGTCAGATTTGGAAGGTATTCTGCAGTTTCCCTATATGTCACAAAACCATGCTGTGTTTCCAGCACAAACACAGCTCAAGTTGTTAGAGTATCATCTAATAGCAGATGGAACAAATCCCTACCAATGTTTCTATCCTCTTCAATAAAGCCAAAAACAAGGGAAGTTGGGGGGAAGAAAGGGCACAGATTAGGATTATAGGAAATGTAGTCAGAGGAAAGGAAAATTGGCATCTAATTAGCACCAACAGGCTCTCATTTGTTGATGATTTATTTTTATATATTATATATTATATTATTATATATTATTATTATTATATTTAAGTAGCACACCAGACTTTTAGCTCCTTAACTGCAAATCAGAAGCTGTCCATCCATTGCTTTTCGTTTTTCTAACATATATCTAATACGTTTAGCTGTTTCAACCATGTATCCATTACTTTTAGCTAACTGTTTGTTCGTTACTTTGAGCTTCTTGTTTTAGCTTTTGTCCGTTTCTTTTAGTGGTTTAGACTTGTCTGCTCACGTCACATGAATATTGTATTTTCTTAATCAAATCATAAATTATGTTTTTTTTTTCAAATTAGTTGAGTTACTCCACAATCTTTTCACGCCCTGGCAACTGCAGAGGTTTCAACCTGGGATACACGTACGTACCTAACTGATTTCATCTGCACTATATTACCTCATGCCAATATAACAAAATAAATGCAGACTTGATGTTCACTGTGGATTTTACAGGCGAGTTTCAAGAGTCTTTTTATTTCGATTTTCATAATGTTCGGAAAGGAATGGCCAATGGATGTCTGAAATGGAAAGAATATAAATCACAAATCTAAAACAGAGCAACATAATTTCCAAATGCTTTGCTATGATGAAGTAAATGGACTAAAATATGCAAAATAATACAATTAAAGATTAAGATGTCACAAGAGCAACCTGAAATGTTCATTTCTAGGCTACATAAATGCATGCATTTTGTACAAAGTACTTCACTAAATCAGGCTTACTCAAGTACTTTTTCAGTGTTGATCCTGTAGAGTCACTCGGCTTTCCGACTTTCTGACTTATTCATCTTTGGTCATTTACATGATAAAGTCAACCATTCATTCATTCATCTGATACTGCAGACTGCCTGATTGTTAGATAATGTGCCTTAGCCTAAACGCCCCAGCATCAAACCTGATCTGAAAACAGTCGAGGAGCCTTTCTTCCTCATCACCTGCCTCCTCCTCCTCCTCCTCCTTTTTTCCTCCTCTTCACCACTTCCACCCACGCTCAGCTTTTGTTGACTCTTGTCCTAAGTGAGTGTGTACTTTTGTGTGTGTTTGTGTGCAATTTATTATATTTCACCCTATTTTACATAGTCTTTGACATATTTTATTAAAATGTCTTGCAGTATTCATAGTTTTTGCTCTTAAAGGTTTCTTCCAGTGAGGATCTGGGAGCTGCCCAGGTAGAGGAGGCGATTTGCTGCCATGTTACATTTTGCTGGCAGAAGAGAAATATGCAAATATGTTAATTATCATCCTTAAAGAAGCAAGAAAAAAACTGTTTGGATTTGGTTCACCAGCATTCTAAATATATGGGATTTAGATGCAAATATACACTAGGAGTGGGTGTATCTCTCCTCACCCTGTCTGAGAAAACAAAAGAAGTGTTGGCAGGGTTTGAAAGTTTAAAATGTAATCCATTACCTTTTGCTGATTGGCATATTAAAATGGGATAAACAAAATGTTGCATTTGTCCATATAATCTTTTGCTTACTTTTAGTTTGCAGTACCTCTAAAATCCTTAAATAAAATGTAATTTCCAGCCCAGTTTAAGCAGAATGCTTATGATCATTAATAACAAGAATTAACAGATTTTTTTTCTCATTGTGAATTCTCCCTGTATGCCAACAATGGATTGCTTTTTTTTAATTGTAATTTGATTTATCTATCTGCATTGCGTTGGCAGATTTTTCTTAGCAATTGCAGCAGGATCCGTGCAGGAATTAACCAACCAATTTCTGTAAAGCAAACACACTTCTCATCAGCGGGATTCACACTTGACTGTTGCCATGGCTCTGCGGATCTGCCGATGTCTATCCGTCAAGGCCAGAGTGTTTGACAAAGATATTGTCTGGAACGATGATTCACTTTGCACTCAATAGCCAAAGTGTGTGTGTGTGTGTGTGTGTGTGTGTGTGTGTGTGTGTGTGCCAGAATGCAGACTGTTCGAATTTGTTTGTCCACCCTCTCAAGGGAAACAAGCATATGAAAGTTCAACACAATGTCTTTCTCGACAAGCAGGGGCTCCAATAAAAGAGGATTAGTTGAGGATTTGGCCTTTAAAGTTCCGTAATTCCAACTGTTCCACAAGGTTACCGCTCAATGCACATAATTCACCCAATAAAATATATTTCTGAGCATAATGAACATAGTAGTGCAGCAGTCTTCAGTCTGGTGCATTTCTAGCTGTCAAGTGTTAAAAGTCTTCACGAGCAAAAATGTTGGTATTTTGAAGAGAATCCAAAAAGGAGCAGGTGCTGCTCGTTGTTTTTTCACAAACAAATCCATCAGAAATCAGATTGACTTTGTGACGGATTCATGACATTCTCAGTTTCATGCTGAGAATCTTACTGGCAGATATGAAATGTGGCAATTTTTTTGTCTTTGTTGTAAAGAAGGCAATGTGTCTGTTCTTTGCCAGAAGACGCCCACGTGCCCCATGTGTTCTTGTTCGCTTCTCTTGAACACAAGATGCGCGCACACACAGAGAAAGGCTTCAATATACATGAAATTCATATTCTGCATAGAGACAAATCTGTCTCCGTAATGGGAGGTGATGAATTTAAACAATACAGTAAATACTCACTGTATCGGAGCATCAATCTATCTAGTTTTCTTTAAAAGTGAGACATTCCCTGATATTCCCTGTCATCTTTGGAAAGCAAGATGATGCTATTAAAGTTTTATTAAAGTAGCAACACTTTAACTGACTATATCATTTATACTGAATGCACTGAAAGATGAAAAATAAATATAAAAATCATAAAGTACAGTATGATACATGGCCAGATTGACCTGTTAGGTCAATTTAAGTATGGGTAACTTTGAATCCCCACCCTCCACCCCTTCCCTGGAACTCTGGCCTCTGTTTTTTTTATATTAGATTTTAAATGTATCTACTTGTGAAACTGTGACTACCGATTTAAATCAGCAGGGCTGATGTAAAAGAAAAACTCATTACACACTCTTATTTCTAAAATATACTGTACAATATCACATTATACTAGTCTCTCTATTGCCAATGGCACGCATCAGGTGTTGAAATACAGCCCAGTGTCCCTTGGAATTTTGTTCATATTGGACAATGATGCATCTCACGCATTACTAACAATGCCAATGTTCATTCCCAGTGCAGGAGGTAGTGTGGCTTTTATGTAATAAAGCAGAATTTATTGGCGTCAGTATTCTTCAATCTAAGTGCTTGTCAGATGATCGAACAGCGTCTGAATATCGACATTGGAATTAGAGAGGGCTGTGTCGGGCAATTCTTGTGCCTTTTCCCGAAACTAGCGACAGCATATCGTACAAACTAGTCGAGTTTCCGTCCTGTTACAGACTTAGAATGTTCCCTTTTTCGTATTGCAACCAGGACCCTTCCCCATCCTTAAACATACCAGCCATGCAGATACTGTAAAAACAAAGATGTTTTTTAAACATTGTCACAACGTTATTGTCGGGCGACAGGGTTGTGAAATAACACACAGTAAGAGTAATCTTTAGTAAGAATCAGTGCTAATGTTATAACGGGTCAGATATCCTAAATTGCTAACTGAATATAGCTATGGGAATTTTCCAGTTAGTAACGCACCACGGAAGTTGCCAGTCTATCTAGATAGGTGGAAAATGAGGAATGGTATACATGAAATAGATGATGTTATTAAATGGTAAGTATCCTCAGTCCATAACTGAGAGAGTAACACATTTGCATAGCTATAGATCCTTTAAATACATAAACATCACGTCATGATCTTTTGTCCAAAAACATTATGTAGTTTTAAAAGAAACTCTTCACTCGCTCTGTATGAAAACTGTTTTTACATCAATAATTATTCATGTTGAGTGTTTTCAGAGCAGTGCAGACTGTTTGCTTCAGTCCTCACAAGCTATCATCACTGCAAATCTAAATTGTTTACTGCTTTCAATTAATCCATTTAAGCAATCCAGCACTTTTTGTTCATTTTAGGCACTTCCATGTAATTAAAAGCAGAATTTCCCTACCTCTATGTATGTCAGCACACATGCTCATTCGCTGAGGCTTTTTTGCCCGAGGTGGATGGCACATTCCAATATGTTTATGCACCGTCTGAACGTGTTCCATTCTAGTTTTGGTTAACAATCCACCTTTGCAACTATAAAGAGTAATATATTTAATCCTGGTGAATGAAATGCTTTGATTCTTTTGTTTCATCTCTCACTCAGCTCCTCTTTCTGTTCATCCAGGTTTGGGTTGTACATAGGTGCTCATTCTAGTTTAATGCTCCATGGGACAGTAACATTTCTCCTGTCTTCAGATATTATTAACTTTTGGGAACAATACACAATGCACACTTTATAATCACATCATATGAGTTACCTCCAACAGTAGATGATCCTGCTGCATAGGTTTGCATATGATAAAGAACAACACATTTAATAATTAAAAAATCAAATCCTGGAAGACAGTACACATTTATCTTTGCTGACTTTATACTCTTACACCTGGCATACTGTAAGTTAAAAGTACCACCAACATACACACAATGCATACATTTACATTAAACTGCATTTCTCTCCCCAACTGATACTGTATCCAACTCATTAACACTTTTAGCTGATGATCCATCCCTGCAAACAAAACTTCAAATTATGGAAGAATATTGCTCTCAAAATGCTGCTTCATTATGACTTCATGATGGAAGGCGCAGAGTTCATGTTAGAGTTTGTCTCCCTTCTGATGCATTGTGAGAAGCAAGAGGCCTTGAGAAAAGGTGACACAAACACCAAAACGGTGGGCATGTCTGTGATTTGTGGAAAGTTGAGGGCTCACCACAATATTTCCAATTCATCCTGTAGGAAAAATGAATGTCTGTATTTCATGACAAGCCATCAACGGTTAAGATTAAGTGAATGCATTGACAGTTTTAGACTATGCAAGCATTGAACAATGGAGAAAAACTGCAGCATTGATCATGTGTAGACAAATTGACATATAATTAGTTTATTATTCTCCTATTCATAGTAACATAGCAAGTCCATTGGTTTTCTTGAATACATCTTTTTCAACAGTATCCAGTTATTTGAGGAAAAAGCTACTATTCTCACTTTGAGCCTGTTAGCATTAGAAAAGTATGTGTTTTCTGATTTCTGCTATGTTGCAGTCAACCACATAGACAGAGCAAACACAAATAGAGCACATGTAAGACGATGTTTTGAGATTAGCAGTGGTAAATGAGCAACTTTAATGGGAATGTAGGAGTAGGGGAGAATATGTATCCTGCTGTTGTTTCCTGTTTCTTAGCTCTACCTCTCTGAGTGTGCATTTACATCACAGCTCTACCTTTAGCTTCAACCCGAGATCTTCCATTTGTAGATCCACCAGATTCATACAGCATTATGAATCGGGTGGACAGCTTCACCTGCCTCATCTTGGAAGACAAACACCACCTTTTCAAATCTGTGATTTTCAGATTGATTTCAACAGTTCAATCTAGAAACACACGTGATAATGAAAAGTTGGAGACACATGAAAAGATTGCGAAGCTTTTGGGAATAATTAAAGACATATTTCTCTGCAGAGAACAAAAAGATTTGATTGATATTATTTATTTACCTGCGAGCGCATGTTTGAAACTGCTTCCTCCAAGGTCAGTGTTCATTTATTCAGCATGACTCATTTGCCTGAAGCACAAATTCCTTGAAAGTATGAACTCGTGTTAAAATGAATGTTACTGCTCTCACACTCGCACCCCCACAATCCCTCTGCCGGTTTTCCCACACACACGTAGACACGTCAGGCATGCATGCCCGCGCACATGCATACACTCGCTGTACATGCACGCTCACACACACTTACACAAACACACACATGTAGACTGTGTGTGGAAGCAAATGTTGTTCATGCATGTCTAGTAGAGTTGAGCTATGTGGAGAGGATCTTTGATCTCAGCCAGGCAGCCAACCAGCTTCTCCACTATTTGCATTTAGTCTCCTGGGTCTGTTGGCTTCTTGGCCCCTCACTAGCTTCAGATGCAGGTTACAGAGGTAGCCAGAGGGAGATTCCCACACATTCCTGTTTGTCAGAGTGTGTGAGTGTGTGTTTAAGGTTTTGTGTGTGTTTTGTGTGTGTGTGTGTGTGTGTGTGTGTGTGTGCGTGTGTGTGTGTGTGTGTGTGTGTGTGTGATTTTGTGCATGCATGAGCTTGTGTTGTTGCATATGTGTGTGTGTGTGTGTAAGAGAGAGAGAATGAAGAAAGAGGCCAAGCGAGAGTACCTGGGCCAGCACCACATCAAAGTACAGCAGCCTGACAGAGCGAAAGCAAGAGAAGCAGAGAGGGGGAAAAAAGCATCGAAATATAGAGAGCGAGGAAGAGAGAGAATAAGATACAAACTGAGAGAGCGGACAAATAGAGTAAGAGGAGAGGAACTGGGAGAGGGAGAAAGAGAATGAGGCCTCTCCAGGAGGTCACTGAGTTTCTGGATCTCCGCTCCTTTTGTCCCACAGCACATTCCATAGCCGCAATCTGACCAGTCAGCCAGGGAGCCACAAAAATGAAAAGAAATATAGTGGGGGAAAAAACTCATAGCCCACCTCAGACTGGTATAGAAGCACAGATTTGGTTTTAGCCTCTACTTCCCGAAGGCCACAAAACAAACTATTCCGAATTTCATTAGGCTTGCTTCAGTGGTATTTAGATTTCCATTTCTTTGAATTATTTGTAACTCGCAGTGCCTTGAAAGGATTAAAGATTGTTATCACCCGATATTAACTGTTCACTACTCGTAAGTAAAGTCATTTTCAAACTTTGGAGTTCTTTTGAAAGCTAATCCACAGAAAAAATAAAACAAAACATAATTATATCGCAGGATAATATAAAGGGTTAAACCACCCAGTGAAATCTTCTTTGCCCCTGCTTTGATTGACATTGTTTGGATGGATTTAGTGGTTTTGTAGTTATTTCTTCCTCGGGTGTTTGGGTGGAGCGCTTCATTGAATGCTTTGATTTCAGTTACTAACAAGTTCTTAGCTGTACAACTATAAACCTCTAATAAATCTTAATAATAGCTCCACTTAATTTATATAATGTTGAATATTGCTTAACATAGGCACTTTTAACACATGGACAGCTCCAACCTTTAACACTCAGAAATCAAATTAAGTGATATCACTAAAGCTCAAACAGCACATTCACCTTCTGTCTGATCATGTGATCTCTTTAAACCAATAAAGTTCATTCAGAGATTGCTGGGTTGTACATTATTGGCACCATGCCTGTCAGCCCACAACTTTGGTCCAGAGTGAAATACCTCAGCAACTCAATGATTGCCAAAAACATTCAAGGTCCCCAATGGATGAATTGTAAGAACTTTGGCGATCCCCTTCTTTTCATCGAGCCACCAAGTTTTAATTTCTCGTTCAAGATTAATATCTGCAAAATTAATGACTTTTCCAATAGTCTCAACTTTGCATTGTGTATAGTGCTAATGAGCAAATGTTAGCATGCTAACACGCTTAACTGATAGATGGTGAACATTGTAAACATTAACGCACTGCATTAGCATTGTCATTGCGAGCATATTAGCATGACGTTAGAATTGGCAATAGTGTTGCAGACATCGTTGCTGTAAACAAAGCTTGTATTTTGCTCCTTTTAGAGATTTTTTGTGAGAGAGTTTTTGACCTCTAGAGGCACTATGGAGCAATGGTTTGATGAGCTATATCACATGCCATGCTATTTCACTGATTGACAGTTGGTGGCGCTAACACGCCAATAAATGTAGCAATATACCTGTGGGGAACAAGAAGAGTGCTAGTTTGTGTAAACAATCCAGGTTTCAGAATGTTTAAAAAATCAGATTTGCACATGTTTCATCAGGAAGAAAATGAATTGTTAGGAGCTACACGCAATGCGTTTTATGTAAGAATTACTGAATGTAAAAATAAACGTGTTTGTTTAAAGAAAACGCCACAATGCACCTTTAATTCAAAGCTGTGACCAAATTTCCTTGCGGTGACCATTCCCAACACCAGGTTACTCATTCACTACTAGTACCAGTGCTTTGTGACAGTTAGACTGAAAAGACAGTGTGTGTGTATTCATATAGAAATCTTTCCTAGAGCTTTATTCTTCAGGTGCATCGGAAATATTCTGCAGCCTGTGGTTTCATCATCAGAGACCAACTCGCTAATTCTGAAAATAAGTCCAAGTGAAATTATGTCACAAGGTGGACAGTCCTGGGAAGTATCTGACATGAGATGCAAAATAAATCTGATTTGTTGTTTAGTGAAGTGGCCCTTTAAGATACTATTTCAGCTATGCAAATCAGTGCTGCCTAAACACAGGAATTCTAGAAATTACCTATTGCTCACTGATTTCAGTGCTCTTAATGCATTTCCCTGCGCACCAAAGTCAGGGAGTTCGCTCTTGTTCCCATCGGTAATTTGAAATGTAATTACCCATCATTTTAGAGTGCTTCAGGAGCCTGACACCTACGTCTCCCTCTCTTTCTTTTCTCTCTGTCTCTCTGTCTGTCTCTCTCTCTCTCTCTCTGTCTGTCTCACTCTCTCACTCTCTCTCTCACTCTCTCTCTCTGGCTGTTTTTGTATGCTGGTGGAGGATTGTATATTTTCCACCCCCACACATTTTTGAGCACTACCCCTACCATTACCTATGTAAATGACTCGGGCTCAGACAGGCGGTTTACAGAACCACCTCTCCTACACCATGACTAAATGAGTGCTTTTACATGCACACATGATACCAGATCATATCTCTGCTGAGGTTATGATCATTAAAATCTGCGTATGTGCGTCTTCATATCTACAAATGTCCATGTATGCACAAATGAGCATGTAGCAGATATGTAATGTTTCAACGGCGTCAATCTTGATTCAGTTATACGTGATTAATTTCTTTGTTTCGAAAACTGCTATTAAAATCACCCCTTTACTGCTTGCTAGTAAAATACCCTTTTAAATGGTTTATTATTTGTAAATAATGGTTGATAAATCATTTATTAATGCTTTATAGATTAGTCAAAATTAAACTACACATTAAATTAAATTAAATTACACATGAAGTTCAGTTTAATTGTCTCAAGCAGGTCTATTCAGTCTGGTAATAAGGTGGTATTATGTTTTCTGTTACTCTAGAACGACCTTTCCAGTGTTCAAAAAATAACCCTGATGATGTCATCAGTCTGACGTGTCAATCTGTCTCTTGGGAGTCCCTGAACTTTGTGGAAGACACTCAGTCGTCGGAGTAGCCCTTTAAACTTTGGGGCTGCAAAAATTCCTTTGGCTGGTGTTTGTCCTTTGCGTTTGATGATAACGTTGTTATAATGCAGTTTCTCACTTTCTAATAAGCCATCAAGTTTGCAGCTGTAATTTGTTAATATTGTTAAGGAGGAGGCAATGCTTTTGCTAGTCCAACCTGTCTTCTTTTCAACCATACCACATTTTATCGTGCACTATTCCCAGCCTGCCTTGTAAAACAATCCTGAACCTTACAAGCTCCGTCTTCAAGATGCAATATATTAGTTTGGAAAACATCCACTGAGTATTTCAGAGACTGCCAGTTAATAATGAAGTAGGTCCAGCCCTGAAAACAGAGCAGGTAGAGCTGAGGCTAATATTATTACAAGTGTCATACAGTATCCACACTGCAAAAACACCAGACAATTAAATTATTCTCCTCTCACTTCCAGCACTAACATTACCACTGCTAGTGCCTGACTGTGATCTTTATTATGGCAGAAGATTAAATAACAGCTTTCTGAGAGTGTGACTGTAATCCAATCATTTTTGGCTTCCACCTATGGTCAGAGAAACAGCACGTACTTATTTGGACCTATCAACTTTTAACTTTTGTCAAATTTTGCAAATGTGTTGCTTTCTGATCATAGTTCCCCTCTTTTCTGTGCACTGAAATGTTTTGGTTTTGTCTTGGTCTTATTTTTTGGTTTGTCCCATTCAACACCTGACGACACACCAGCACAAAAGCCACAGGAGTGTGTTTTAACCATGATCTCCAGCAGTTTGAAATGGCTTTTAGCTTGAAAAGCCACCCACGCACCACCAACTACCTGCGGACTACGGCCTTTTCAGAATGTCCTTGCTTTTATTTACACTTGTTTACATTCACCCGCCTTGTGCGAAGAAAGAAAACAATGATGAAATGCACGCTGTCAGTCAACCCCCACCTGCTACCTCTCTCTTTGTCTGTCTCATGGTCAAATATTCTTATCAGGATGACAGGACAGATGTACTCTAATTAAAGAAAATTGACATCTGATAGTGAAATTAATCAGTTTTTCCGTTAAATCAGAATTAATCACCTGCTTCTGATTCTTATACATGGAGTGAACCACTGATAACCTGCGTCGCCTGCCATAGATTTAAATTTAATGAGCTTCTGTTGCTATGTAGGATGCAGTTGCATTTTTCTTCTGAGCTTTGTGTGTGCACATATAGTATGCTGCAGCCAGTTTTTACAGTCTGTGGTGTGAACTCAAGTCAATGTCAAGTCATAAATTGAATGACTTTATACTCAGTTTGATGAGAATCAGAGTCCTGCAACAGATCAGATATTCAGAACAGAAATTCAGTATTTTTGTTGTATACAGAATAAAGACGGTTATGTATTAGCATACAATTAATTTGGAGAAGCAACAAAAACAAATGTGATAAAGCATTCATTGCCTATGTTCATGTGACTTTTATTCAGAACGTCTTTATGTATTAAAATCACATTACATTTCATGTACAATGTATTGTGCATACAAATCCACTTGTTTAGGACTCAAAACCCCAAGTATAGGACTTGACTTGTTACTCTTTTACTCACTTCTTTAAAAAATGCCTGTATTTACAGTAGCATCTGCATTTTGTAAGAAAAATGTACAAGAGTAATGTTGCCTACATTATGTTTTCTATCAGCATTTCATTTGTTTTCCTACACTATTCACTCCTAGCACACTAAAGCAGGACAAACATTTTTCTGGTTCTCCTTAGGCAACTCAAAGTACTTGGTTAAGATTAGAATCTTAGATTTCAGTTCTGGTTGATTGGGCGACAACTGTGATTACTGGTGGTAAATCTAATTACATCCTAAAGAAATCTCAGATTGTCATTTGAAATGATCTCAAGAAATGCGCGTTGAGCAGCTCATCAGAAATACCAGCTGGTTTCCTTGTGTATGTGAAAGCCATTTGATTCCAGGGCAGGGATGGCAGACTGCGCCACTGACCATGCAAACTACTAAATAGAGAGGTACCTAACGAGTGTTAATTCATTTGATGGCTGAAACAAAATAAATGCCAGCAACAGGTAGTATCAAAAAGTGGGTTTAATATGATAATAATTCTAAGGATTTTGACTTTAAGGTTGGAGAAATCTCATGGACCTGGTTAAATATAGTGTAAGATTACTTTTTGAGTTTTTAACTAAAATCAAGCCTTTCCCCTCACTTTAACCAAGGGTTTAAATAGCCAAGACCTAACAGCATGTAACAGGACGTAAGACGCAAACTCGAGTCTACAGTGTCAGAGTCCTGTGCTTTGTAACGTCCACCACAACCTCCGCCCTATTAGGATGTCACACTTCCAGGATTTGAAAAAATGTTGCCAGTGAACATAATCCAGGCAGAAATTATGTTTCCTTCAAAACGTTATTTGCTAAGGCAAATTAGTTGTATATAAAGGACATCTGTAGGAGGCATGGTTATGATTTAAGATTTGAGTGTCAAGACGCTTTGCTGTGGCTTGATTTGGTCCCATGTCGGGTATAGACACCCACTGAATAAACTGTTCCACAAAGGCGCTTTTGTGAGGTGATGCTTGTGGCAACATTCAGCCTCCATAGAATTATGAACGTCTCGCTATTGGCACGATTCTGTGGGTTGCAAAATATTTTCTGCGGACATTTTGCACAGGTGGATACTTATATAACTGTAATTATATTAAAAGCTCATTTTCTCTTTTAATTTTACCTCCATCTTTGCACCAATCATTATTGTGTTTTTGCCCACCATCTGTCACCTGTCAATCAGCCTTCCTTGCCTGTTCAGCCAAGGTGCCTATCACTGCTCATTACCCACTTCTTCTATTTTCGGTAGCTGCATGAATTAAGTACTCGTCCACTCAAAAATGTGTTTTTCTTATGTTAAAGTGCCCTAAAATGTCAGACCTTGACTTTACTGACTTGTATCTGTGCAACGTTTGTCACTAGAGAGGTTTTTCACATTCCTCTACTAAAGGGGGAGACTTCTGTGCACTTTCCTAAAATCTCATTTTCGAACGCAAGCTAGATTTGGGATGTCACAAATTTGAAAGCCAATCGTAATCGAAACCTGAAATTAAACACTATTGTATGTTTCACAAGCACTAACGCTGTGTCAGCCACTGCCAGTTACAAGCTAAGAAACAACATAGACAAATAAAAGATGCTAACCACACGATTCTGACACGTTTGCTAGTCGCTGATTTCGGTGCACAAAAGACTCCTCATCCGGGTCTGACTGAGGCTCAAACATGGCTGAATCTCTCCGATGTTTCCTCTAACTCTAGCAATCAGGACAGGCACTGCTCTCTCACCATGGATGTATGTCTCTCACCCACATCCATGCTCTCACCCGCCCCGGTCAACCTAACCCTCAGCGGGGGTGGGCGGGCATTCAGAGATCCAACATTTCTCAATGAGGGAGAAAGAGTAGATGTGCTTCCAGCCCCCTTTCAGAGTTTTTCCTTACTTTTTATGTTGGATAAACATGTTAAACAAAATATAATTCATAGCAGAGTATTTTTTACATACCATAAAATGTGTCTAGAAGGGAACTTTAAATACATAATTTCCAATTCTTAATCCAAAAGTACTTTTTTGTTTAAAGAGTAATAATGAAATATATTCCTTACCATGGTAAAGCTCTGAAATGCTGTTTCTCTTGGCTTGCAGAGAGGAACGTAGCACTCTGGGGCACTCTCTGGTAGTTTCTTTGCTGCTATTAGATTTAACCCCTAGTGATGCCACAGTTGAATCGCCTGCATTTATTCTCATCTGATGGCTTCTCCGCCTCACACAGCAGGCAGTACAGGATGAATTTAGTTCACTAATTATAACACTGGTGCAGTGCAGGTTGCTCTGATTCTCTTATAATGCAAAACTAGCTTTGAGCTGCTGAACGACCAAACTGAAGTAATGTATTGATATATCAAGCCTTATCTCTGTTTCATTTCTAATTTCTAAAACTCCTCCTCATCGTTGGTGTCAATTAATGGGGGAATGTTCCGTTATGCTAAAGTTACCTGATGGCCTGTAGCTGCCTATTCAAAAGCTAAGTCACCTGCTTACTCATATAATGGATGTAACTACCGCCATTACGAGCTACTCTGTGGAATCGAGATGAGTCACAGGTGTTCAGAGCTCTTTGCTGAGGATGATTTGCTGCCCTTCTTAAGACAGCCCCCCCCAAAAAATCTACTTCAGGTGACACTGAAATGTGGGCTTTGCTTTATATGGCCCTACTTTGTGTATGTAGGTGTGCACACACATGCACACAATTGATGCGTAGGGGTGTGGAGTGGTCAACTGATGAGGCACTGTGGAGGCTGAGAGCTCTGGAGAGTGGTGTGTGGGTTGGAAGCCTCCTCTCCTCACAGTGAAACACACACACACACAAAGCTGGGGGAGGTGGAGGCAGCAGTGCTTGCTTCGCCGGCTGTCCATTGATCAGTGGGGAGGTTGGTCGACTTAAAAGATCAGTGTAGAGACTGGTGGAGAGCAGAGAGAGGGATGGAGAGGAGGATGCTAGGGTCCTGTAGGATACAGCAGACACAGAGAGAAACATAGAAGAAGAGAAAGGGGGGGGGGGACCTAGAGAGAGAAAGAAAACAGACAAAAGCAAAGTGTGTGAAGAGATAGAGGCGAGGGGAGAAATGAAGAGGTAGATCACGGCATCTGGGGTTGCCCTGGGTTTTAACAGTCTGGAGGAAGCCTGCTGGTAAGCACTTGATGTTTCTGTGTTTCTACGTGTTATGTATGTGCACGTACCGCCTGGGTGCCCATTTGTATGCCTGTCTGTGCCTCGTGCTGCCCATGCTTCGGTGTTGAGCCACTGCAGAGAGAAAGATGCCAGGCGTTTGTTTCCACAGTGCAGCAAGGCAGCAGCAGGAGGAGTACAAATCTTTCGGGCTTCCTTCCACTGCAGACAAAACCATTCAGTCTGTTATCTGTTCAATTAAAACAGCGCTGCTGCCGCTGCCGCTGCAGGATTCATTCGGACTGTGTGCATGTGTTAAGTGTATGTGTGTGTGTTTGAGAAGGTGTTAGGGTGGGAAAATCACACATCAGACTTGCTTGCGTTTTCAAGTTGTCGCCTCTGAGGAAAAGAGTGATATTTCCCAGATGCACCTTGTGTGTGTGTGTGTGCGTGTGTGTGTGTGCGTGTGCGCATGAATTGGTGTTTCAGTGTTTTCTATGAAATGTCAGATTGATGTGATGTAGTAGGAGGGATTGACTGAATGATGCTTTGCATTGTTCCATCACATCCTAAATAAATCAACATATGGGACATTATAGGCTACGCATTGCATGTGCTGCAGGCATTTTTATAACAACCATTACACTGTACAGAAGAAATCACAGTAGTATTCGTCAATCTCAAGTTCAATTTCATGTATCTCCTATGGTATGAGAAGAATATTTCTCTGTTTCATAAGGGTAGTAGCACTTAATGTTGAATATATTACAGCTGCAGTCAGTCTCATAACCAGGGAGGTGAAGCACTGAACTATCAGATCACCCTCACAGACCAACATTCAGAACCACATCTGACATTTTTTTATTCTATATTATTTTGTATAGAATTCTTCCATAAAACTGCATATATCTGCATATGTATTTTGACACAATGGTGACACTGTAGTGAATACTTACATTGTTTATTTCTAACTGGCTGAAATAGCAAATAAATGCACATGTGCAACTACAAAAAGTTATATGCACCAATCAGAAATGCAGCACTCCTGATACTATTTTATGCATGACAATAATTCTAAGGACAAGAGTAAAAAGTACATGAATGTAAAAAAAAAAGAAGAATGTATGAGTTTTTATTGTTATTTCAGAGACCAAAGATCAAGCACAAAACACCCAAATGCCTTTGAAAGTTATATAAAAAAAGAAAGGAAAATCAACTACATAAACTACTTTAGTGTCCTAACTGATCACATATCTTGCCATTTGTACCTGGAAATGTCCTCCGATGTTCTGACATGAATAACAGCCTATTAGATGCAGGGATTGGATCTTCATTAATGAACTGATATGTATTGAATGCAACATTGCCTTGAGCTCTTCTTCATCACTTCAAACCACATTCACTTGTGGCTTGTTACACTGCCCGGACCCCAGTTTGTGCACCGCTGAAGCCAGGCAGCAGCTGAAGAATCCCGCTTATGATATGGAGGCAACACGCGTTGACGTGTCGCGCTGCGCTTCCGACCTCTAGTATCGGTATGCGTCTTCTGCACACACACGCGCGCACACAACTCTCTCATGGGGACATGCGGCCAGGAGACGCAGCCATGGTAAGTGGGGCCACTTTTCATACGGATACTTTATCTCCCGGGGGGTAAAACAACTTTCTCCAACCTCGGTGTGTTGTTGTAGTTGTTGCCCGTGTTGGAGAAAGGGAAGTTTAACAGACTTTTTCTCGTTCGTCGGCGCCGTTCTGCCGATCACAGCCTATCCATGCAGATTGCGCAACGCGGCGTGTGATCGGACTGAAAAACGTGGAAACATTTTGGTATTGTTGTGTTTATTCAACACTAGTGTCGTTTCTAACCGCTCACTTTGGCCAAAGGCCATCTCATCATCTCAGTTATGCTTTGCTTTGGCCACGCGGAGCTTCTCCAGGGCTCCAGGGAGCACATTTCAGTCTCTCCGCTTGGTTAAAAAGGGGATTTTCGCGCACCAAACTGCCGCTTGTGAATCCAAAGCCACATATACAGTGTTGTTGAACAATCACTTGTGTTTTTCTTTTTCTCAACTTAAATGTTTCGCTACTTTGAGGGCCAAGTGTGCTGCTTGGTCCCGTGTGTGTGGGAGGGAGTGGGGGCAGGGGGGGCAATGCGCAAAGTGTGTGGTCTCCAAGCTCTCCACCCCCGCAGAGACGCACGGTTTGTGCGCACGCACACACACACACGTATACGCGCACACGTACGCGCGCACACGCAAGCTCTGTCTGTCACGGTCGGGCATGGATGTCTCTGGGTCTCAGGAATGCGCCCGGCGTTTTCTCTGTATTTTTCACATTAAGAGCAGTTTGGGAACCGCTCTCAAAGCCGCTCTCTGAACCGCTGCCACCAGCCGCAAGTGTGCGGCAACAAAAGTCAGACTTCCGGTTACATATTTCACAATAAGGGTCTGATAGACTTGCAATAGTGACGCAAACAAAGGAAATGCTTTTCCCATTTATCCTACACAGTAAAAATTGAGGATGTATTAGCAGTCTGTTTACACAATCAGCAAGTCACTTACTGTTAAATCCAATGGTTTTACGAGCTATTTTAACATGATTCTTTGACTTGAGAATATGCTGAATTTTTTGATTTGCATCAATTTTTATTCAAATTATTTTCACTATCTGTGCCAATTATAAAATGTCAAAAAGTTGTGAAAATTGCCTGTTAATATTTCTTAAAGCCCAAGTTGATGTCTATAAAAACCTTGTGTTTTCTGATAAACACTCCAAAACCCAACAATTATCAATATACTGTTACATAAGACAAAGAAAAACAACCTCGCAATAGCTGGAACATGGGAATATTTGGTATTTTAGCTTGAAAAATGAGGTTAATATGAACAATTTTCTTTAGATCGACTATCAATTAACCAGCCAATCTCTTCAGCTTGTATTTCAGCTCTGATATATGTAGTGAATAATGACACCAGGACTCCAGTTACTTTTTTAAATATAATTTTACTATAATTTATGTAGTTTTATAAAAGCTAAGTCTTAATTTGCCAGCAACAAAAGTCTGTAATCTTATATATATTCTATATTTTATTTTAGGCCACTAAAGATGTTTTGTTTCTAGTCTTACCTTTAAATGGACTTAATCTTCTTTTCAATTTTCTACTAGAAATAGATGCTTTTAGTTTGAATGCAAAAACTCGTATAGTTTCCGGTTTATTCCTGCCCGCTTGATGCTATAGAGGGAGGGGGATGGGGTAGCCCCTGCCTGGAGAGGAAAGAGGGGGAAATTCTTGTGTTTTTGGTATGCGATTACCCAGCAGAGAACCCATGACTGACGGGGCTGAGGAGGAGGAGGAGGATGTGGGTTGAGTTTAGAATACATTCCTCGCCTTCCTCTTTAAGTTAACCAAATTATTGGAGCTGCTGACATGTTGCCTCCTCACATGACACCTATAAGCTCCCAGCTGGTGGTCAGTTAACCTCAGCACTGACAAACATGATACACAGATACCACAGGAAAAATACCAGACCCATAAGTGATACCATAGAAGAAAAAACAAAATTCAACTGAGTACCACTATAAACACAGGGATATTTTATTGAAATCACAGAAACTATCTATCTATTTAATGCTAATGAATGTACCTGCTGTTTATTCGTGACAGGTTAAGCCTTTTAAATATCTTTTCACATAAATGAGGGACTGTATGAAAATTACTGGGGTGGGAAAAGGTGCTGAAGCTTATGTTTGACATTTTTGAAAAGCAAGACCCTCTCCATGGTTACTAACATTTGGTTTGGACCCTCCGTTTGACTTATATAAAATCCTGATTTCAAGCTCAATATGTTAATGGTACACTAATTTTAACATAGCCCAAATCGCACAGGAGTGGTATTAGAAAATGTTAATGCTAATTATGGTAAACATAACAAATTGGGGTTTCTGTTTACTGAGAATCCCAGCTGCTCTCTATTTAGGTTAGCTCTATAACTTTACTGTATTTCTGTAAAGAAGGCGACAGCTGGCTAGCAAAAAAAGGTACGTTCTTTAGAGAGAAAATGTTCAATCCTTGCTAACTATAAAGATCCACATTTACTGTTTCTCGAAATTGACACACTAACGTAAATAAAGCCCTGTTACAAAGACACGATTGTTGACCTTTTTGATCCTTGACACGCACAAAGAGCATATTTATGACGTAACTATTTTGATATAACTATATATATTTTTTTTACAGCAAATCAGGCAAGAAAAGAATGAACTAAATTATAAATCTGGAGCAAGGAAAAATCAAAGGCCTTTCATTGCTCTCCCAAACATTTCAGACACACACATACACTCTCCCTAGCTTTAACTTCAGCAATACAGCGACATTACATCTGACATATTAAATGGGGCTTGCCAGATTTGCATAAAACCAGTGGAGCTCTGCCTGTTCTTCAGCATCTCTGTCGAAACCGTTATCGCCCACACGCTAATGACAATTACTAGAATGGACTGATTGTTGGGTTATACCACCAAAGTGGTTTTAGAACACATCTACATAATTGTTCTTAGCATATACACGCGCCTGTGGGCTCCTGGCTGCCATTAGCTGTTGCAGAAGAGAGAGTGATTGAGGAGTCGTTCAATGCTTGAAGAACAGCGGCGTATTGTGTGGCAACTGTGTGGGTGTTTTTGAGTGTGTGTCTGTAGAGTCTGTGTGAAAATGCACAAAGAATTGTCAAAATCGTATCGATTAAATATTGTTTTTGGATTAGATTTGTTGTTGACTGAATCCTGGCGCAAAGTTCACTTTCAGGTGTCCACTTAAGGGCCCTTGAGCAAAGGCACTGAACATATAACCTGCCGCTCAGTGGCAACCAGTAGCTTGCTGATGCTGTACAAACAAGTAGAAACGTATGAATTTGAAGCACGATCAGCATCATGCTAAGCCAATTTCATAAAGAAAGGTTCAGTAAGAAAGATTATACAAGTACACACGTCATCCTCCTTGAATGATGCAAGCAAGCCAAGGGCCTGTCAGTGACAAGATGTTATACCAGTGAGGTTGCAGCTACAGTCTTTCCATACTGTTTGAAACTGTTAACTTCAATATTAGTGTCTCCACCAGGTCAGCTTTTTCAACACATGAAATGCAAAAATTCATAATTCCTCTGACTTTTTGTGATGCTGAATAAAGTTCAGCATCACAAAAGGTTTTTCACCTTTATAGCTCATCCATTAAAATTAAGGCAATTTATGCAAAAGAAGCATTTTATATGAATTTTACATCCTGGAAAAACAGAAACTCTTTAGTGCCAGCTTCATCAAATATCAATGCTCTTCCCTCCAACTGATATTCTATAGGTTTTCACTTTGAATATTTCTTCCTTTCATTACGTCCCATGCCAAACTCCTGCTTGCATGCATCAAATTAAAAAAGCAAGATGTTTAGTTATATAGTCTTTGCTCGAGTCAGTGAAACTAAAGTCACATGGCCAACAGATGGACAGACACATCCGTAGTACATGGGGGACTGTAGCAGCGTGAGCCAAATCAACAGCTGAACCCAGCTTTCCAGTTACAGTCCCTGTTTAAACATGCAGCGAGGCTTTGGGGGGCTGAGCAGAGCTGCACTGAGGAAATCTGTCGGACTTTTCCCTCCAGCAAAAGTGCAAATTTCTTAATCAAATTCAATAGTGAAAGATTGAGTCAGCACAGAGGAAATTATTGTCGCTGCCGGTGTGTAACGATACCTGAAACCTGCATGGAGGCCGCTGTTACTTCATCTCCTTTTCTTTCTCCTCTCATTGCTCATCTCTTGAAAGCAGGCCAACATCCCACACATACAAAATCATGTAGCCTCTCACTCTCTCCTTTTCTCTGAACAGCACTCTGTGCCAATTACTCGCCGTTTCCATAGCAATGGGTAGCACCTCTTTTTTTGTTATCTTGGATAGTCCTTCGCAAACATCGCATCATTCGACTGAGGCAACAGTTTATATTGTTGAGTGGATGGATTTTATCTTGCAGCTAAGCAATCGACATTCATCCCAAATGATCAAGAACGTGAAATATAAAGGGGATAAAGACCTTTATGAAATGAATATGTCTTTGACTCATACGTGTTTCTATGAGTTTGTTATTTCCTACATTTCCCAGAATGCATTTCGACAGCTGCTTATAGTATGTGTAGGGGAAAAGAGCAATAGCAATAGCAGAGAAAGAGTTTTGCATCACTTACACAAAATGCAGTATGTTTCATTTTCGTCTGCTGAGGCAATCTCTCCCCGTGCTCATTTTCGACGATGTTAAAGGCCCTGGAAACCCATTTTCTCTGTCCGCTTCGTACTATGAGTGTCGGGTTCCTACATGACCATACAATTTTCTGCCAACGTTGGAACAGTTTGGGTTATTTCACGTGAGAGATTTCTATATTTTTTTGTTTTTGGCTGGGTTATTCGCACTGGTTTGACGTGGGAAATCGTGATTTAGCAACATTTGAATCAAAGTGTGGTGATTATTGTGGGGTTGTTTGCTCACCGTCAGTCAAATCTGATCAAACCACAAACAGTCTTGATGAAGCAGATCGCAAAAATGTTGTATAAATACTCACCAATGCCTTTCCCAACTTCAACTTTAATCTTCGCTTATTTAATATCATGTTATAGAAAAACATGTCAAATTTGAAACCTTACGTGATTTGTTATTTGCCTTCATAGCACTGTATTCTGCCAGAACAGATGGAACAGCCAGATTACCATAAATTCTGATTAATTACTCGATCATTGGTAGAATTGTTTATTCAATTGGGTTATTATCTTAGCATTAGGTTATTATTAAAGTATCTATCAGGGGGAGAAAACAACACTGGACTGGATTCAAGGAGTGTGTGTTAGCTCCTTTTGAGTCGAACCTGAGAACGGGATGGAGGGGCAGAGAGAGCGATAGCCTGACAAAACAAAAAACGGGGAGATTATCACAGCCTGAGTGGCCCCTCGGGTCATTACTCATTAAATACACAGGAATGTTGTGTCTCTGTGTCAGGCTGAATGGATCCAGACTTTAAAGGGTACGTTTAAAACTTTAAATTTAAAGGAATGCATTTCACTTAACATTACACTAGTTTAGGAAAGAGATTGTGAGACATCAAATTGCACAAACATGAATTTGCTATTTGCAACTCCTGGCAAATATCTGAACATAAACAATATCACTACAGATTCAGCTCAAATTACACCACCGATATGCATAAATATCAGTGAAAAACCCATAAAAGCATCAGTTTATTCTTTGTCTTTAATCCATATTTAGGTGACACAAATTCACTACAAATGAATATTAATGTGTAACATAGAAATGTATTTGAATTGTTTTGTACAAAATAAGAAGTGGGTTTAGCCCTGCTCTTTGCACATGCCTTAATATTACATTTTTCTCAATGACCCTGGGTTTTATGAATGAGCAGCAGGAAGCTCTGCCATTGGCTGAGAGCGACAGCCAATCAGGGAGGATCATTTGCGACAGACGCAGGAGTGGATGAATGGACGAGTCAGACATGTCTAGAGGTCAGGGCCTGGTATGTGCGCGCCTGTAGGTGTGACCTACTTGGTTTATTGCAGGCATCTATACCAAGCTGTGGGAAACGCAGGACTGGTTAAAATTAGCAGTCAGGGCCACCTGTCTGTTTCTCACAAAGGCGGAAACGCCAGCTCAGGCAGGCCAGAAATGGGGGGAACAGGAAGGAAGGAGAGGGGGAACAGAGGGATGTGGTGGGGGGAGGGAGGGTATTGATCACCCTGCTGGTTCTACTCCTTCTCTTTCTCTCTTTTTTCCCCCACTGTGACACAGGGAAACATTGTTAGGCGGTCTGGATTTCGGGGGGGGAGCAAGAGTTCACATACCTCTCTGCTGGATCACTGCCAGATTTCACAGAGGATGTACGTGGAAGATATAGGGAGAGGAGAGTTAAAGGTTCATTCCAACCTTTTGAGAATAGAGCCCATTGAATACCTTGTGTGGTGACAGAGTTTTGGCAGCAGGTAGCTCCGTGTGGTGTGTCAACACTTTAGCCTTCAGAATGTTAGGTTAGAGTGAGAAAACGACCCTATATTTTCCCTCCCTCCACCTGCATCCCATAACCCTCTCTCTTAACATACAACACTATTGTCACTGTATCGCAATACTCACGTTTCCTGCCTTTGTCGTTTCGGACAGCCAACAGGAAGTCTTCTTCTTCTTAACTGATGAAGACTTCCTGTTCTAAAACTAGCATCTTGTTTCCTAGAAACATGATTTTTCAGCCCACACTTGGTTTTGTTCCTGTGTGCCTCCGCCAAAGTAAAAGTTTGTGGGTAGAGAGTCAAATTGTTCAGTATTACAGAAAAGGCAATGTACAACAGCTGCAAAACAGAGACATACAGTACACATCAGTGCTGCTTTATGACCACTGGAGAATTCCGCTCTTATTGCTACTTTCAATTTCACTCAAATGCTGAATATAAAATGTTGGATTTTTAATTTCCCATGTGGGTAAACTCAGCCGTCTTGTTGTCTTGTGCGCAGTTTCAAAGTCAAACTCCTCATATGATTAAACTGATCCTCCAACGTCTTTCTTTTTCAGGACTCCTGTCAGACTTCAAACAGCAGATGGACACCCCAGGAAAGGTGGAGGAAAGTACTCCGGCGTCCATCTGTGGCAGTCAAAATGGACGCTGCAACAACTCAGCTCAGACGGCCATCTTGGTTTCAGCGTGGAAGCAGAGTATGACGCAGAAAGAGGCAAATATGGAGATAAGGAGGGAAATGCCACATGCACCTCAACCTGTAAATGCTCTTTTTAATCTGGTCAGTTTTTTATTGATTTGCTGTTCAGATGCTCTTTCAGTTTTTTAGCTGAGGACATCTTAAGATTTCTATAAATCTTCTCACATGGATCTGGAAGCAACAGAGGCAGCAAAAACCCTGTTAATCATCCAAAAGGTTAAAACAATCTCTTTGCACCCAGATAACCGAACCTGCAATATTGCAGGACATGTGAGAAGGATTTTAATATGTCCTGCAGAGCTGGCACCCTGCTGAAGCATCTTAATGGACAATTTGCGTCCATCAAACAATCCTTTCACACGTTGCCAACATACTGGCAGAGCATTTACAGGTGAAGGTGCAAGCGGTAAAAGGGCTTCTGTCGGCAGTACTGAAACTCTTCCTCTTCTTTTGTCTGTTTACATTTACGACGGTTTCGGGTGCAATGTTATCCTTGTTTTGTATTAAAGCTGTATGTATTCTGTGGTTTTCCATTCAAAAAACACATTTAATTATAAACTATATTCTTAGTCACATCCTCTCCTGCACCATATCACCAGAGGCCAACACTGATAACACATGACCGAATACCCAGTGAAACTGCTTCTTTGACATATTCCCTTGACATAAAGTCGTTTCCCATCTTTGCTGAAGTGTGGCAGCTGGGCGGCCATTTTGGCTCCAATCGGAGCTGCAGAGCCACCGGGAGCCCAGCGGTTGCTCAGTAGTCAGTGTAGATCCTGTGGGGCTGGCAGCAGCTACATCTGGCTACTGGGTCTCTGCTGGCAACCATGTTATTCAGAATACATGATGACACAAAGGCTTACTGTATGAGTGAATTGAGTTTTCTAATGTACCCTGTAGAATATTTTCATTTTCAACATATTTGGAATTCCTTTATAACAAGATTAGTGTATTTTCTGCTGGTGTTTTCGGTGTGTAGTTCACACCCTCTCCTTGTGATCTTTTCTGGCATGCAGCTTTTAAATTTCCGAGAAATCTTGAATGCCCACCCACTGCGAAGAGAAAATTCCTGCTGCCCTTCAAACTACCCATCCAGTCTAGGATTAACTCTGCTGCAGGCTTTTAGTTTTTCAATGAAAATGAAATTTTGAGATACTGGGTAAGTTCTGGACCTGGCATACAGTGTAGGATTCTGTGTGTGTCAGTCTACAGCTACATTGTCTGCTGGGTTTCAGGTCTATACTCTTACACGTCAAGTGTTTATTTTACTTTAGGTATTTACTGTAAATGATATCAAATGAATAAATGAAAGCATTGTGTGTTTTAAGGAACCAAAAAGCGTGGGTAATTTGACAACTTTTGTGTTTATTGACTCATAAAACATTCTTCAAACAATAAAACAATTTTAAATGTCCGTTTCTGTACAATGCTTGCTAAGCAATTTTATTTATATATAGAAAATGTAAGAGGAGTTGTGTTAAAATGACAAAACTCCTTCAAATTTAATGGCAGGTACTCTGGAAAAAATAACAGCATTCCATCAACAAATATTTTCAAGCAATAAATATGTATTTATAAATAGTGTAAATTTACATCAAGATTAGAAACATAATGAAACAAAAATCACAAATTAAACTTTATTCCATAAGTCTATGTGCAACCCATTCTCTTTGTGACTTGGCTAGTAAGTTGTTGGGTTTTTTTTGTCAATTTTTCCTTTTTTTACCTAAGAAACAAACAAAACATCATAGTTTTAAAAAGAACAAGACAAAACATAAAAGCTGTAAAAAAAAAAAACAAACAAAAAAAAAACAAGAGAAAAAGAAGGATAACCTAAACTCTTCACATTACAAATTTTTTTGGAGATTTTGCTGTCGAAAGAGTCTTAAAATTACTATCTACCATAGAAAAAGACCAGTTAGGCTAGTGCTCCTTAGAGGGAAGAAAGTTTTGGGGAAATTCTATAAATCAAAGCCAACATTTCATCCTGTTACCAGAATAGAAAAAGAAAAGAGTGAGCGAGACAGACAAAGGTTGTCAAGTCAGTAGTCTTTTACGGGTGGTGTTGCCAGTTGTGACAGTTAACAAGTATCTACAAAACGTTCTTAATCACGCATTAAGAATCCCACTCCTCCCCCTCGTCCCCTTTCCCAACCATTTTTGATTAAGTCCTCCATTAAAACAGGGCTGAACCATTGTTACTAGAGGGGGCTGGGAGGGGGGGGGGGGGGGAGAAGAGAGAAAGAAGTCCTGTTAGCAAGCTCGGTGGCGCCCCCCCCTGGAAGGGCAAGGCTCCAGCACTTCAAAACAGGTTGCATAGACAGACACACTCAGACGCCTCAGCCTCCAGCCGTCGTTATGGAGGCCCGCCACGTGGTGAGGGTGGGGAGACGGCCTTGGCTTTCCTGAATATCAGAAATGGTCCGCGTATGTAGATGTTTGTTCTTTTTTATCTTAATACAAGTTCCTGTAAATGGGCTTCATGGCTCCACAGCAGAAGAAAGAGGTGTCACCTAATGTCAAGATGAAGATGAATGAAGAGGAGGGGCCTGCAGAGGAAGATGATACACAAGAATTAGTCAATTATGTGGTTTGAAAAACAACTTGCATTAAGTGCTGTCGCCTGATAAATTGGTTGCAATTAACATCTAGCTGTAAGCTGATTGTCAAAATGTGTGTACTGGTTTCAAGAGGAACACCACCCTTCACCAGTCACCTTATAAACTTGTTTTACTGTCCCCTTGTTTGAGGTGCCTGGTTAATGGGAAGGCAATTTAAACACAGTGATAGGAAATCTGGTGTCATTAAGTGCAAACATCAGTTAAGTGATTCATTGGCTAAAGGTAACTATTCAGTCAATCACTAGTTTTTGTTTGGTTGGAATGAAAACTAGCTGACTACAAGCACATAGTTGTCTACGTGACTTAATTCCATACAGTTTTATTTTCAAGACAAACATTTTAATGAATATTTCAGATAAACCAATATTTGTGCGGTGGATTCACAGAAGTGCACTGGGATTTCCCTTCAGTCTGATAGAAGAAGCAAGCGCCTTGAGTCCATCTCTCCTTTGGTCAGGTGACTTACTAATGTGAACTGGTCGTAGACCTGCATCAGGTCCTCCATTCTGTGCTGTTCCAGCACCACAAAGTCATCCAGCGTCGCGCTGCCTTTCCTGGCACAGTCCTGGCAGTGGACCTCATGCTGCTTCTTGGACAGGAGCTCCCGGCGCACAAACAGCAGGTTGAAGACCTCCACCTGCAGAGTATACATACACAGACACGCATATAAAGGGGTGGCACGAACTGTTTGAATGTCCATGTCATTTCTATTATATCGTAACGCTGAGCTTTGATTTGTGCATCTGAATTAAGCTTAACAGCAGAAATTGCAGTGATGATGTCATCTAGAGACAAATCCTGGAGTTGCTACACAGACAGTGAATAATAGAACAATTGCTAGCACACAACGACAGCGAACATTTAATGGCATATGGACACAATTTTGCTAAACAGCTGAAAGCCCTGCATTCAAATAAATCCATTAGCATACCCATTAATTAGCTCGAACAACAACTGAGATGGCATTTAATTCAACGTCAGTGGACGAACTGATCACAAGTCTTGATGCTGTCCAAAATCACTCAAACGGCAAAGTGCAGAAGGGTAGCATAAATGACTAAAGTACTGATTGTTGTACTGACATTCTGTATACATCCTGAACCACAAATTATTAGATTCAGACAAGCAGAGACACACAATCAGGGGACAAATACATCTGGTTCTATTCCAACGTGTACGGCGTAGCGCATCACTCAAGAATGTGAAGCAGTAGAGCATCATCGCGAGAACCTTATTTTATACTAGAAATAAGTGCGAGCTCCTTAACCAGAAATGTGAAGTCACAGCTCTGATGCTAAAATGTTCCCGGTGTGCTTACGGACCTCACAGATGGTGCAGTAGTGGGCCGGCTCGTCCCTGGTCCTCGGCCTCAGCACCGTTTCCTTGCCGGCTGACGCCAAGGCTTCCTTCACCCACTGGCACTGCTTCAGCGTCCGCAGCAAGCAGTACCTGTGACAAGAATACATATTTTAAAATCCAGCTTGTGCAAAAGACTACAGAGTCAAACATATAATACAAACAAACTGCTGAAGAGTCGAAAGTGAAGGATTCTGCAACTCACTTGATCATCTCAAATAGCTTGTGGTCGGACACTTTGATGTTGCGGGCCATGTTCCAGGAGAGGTGCACCATGGGAACCATGGACTTGACACTCTGGAGCTTATTCCACTCGTAACGCTCCACAGCCAGCTTATACTGGTGGGCTGAAAAAGCAACGGCAAAACAAACTGTACGTGAAGACAGGAAACCAGGATATGCACTAAAAGATGTCAATGTCAAAACATAGACTTTGGGGAGGTAGTTGAGGATGTAACTCGTAAGTGTAGTGCAAGTCACTATGTGGACAGCATAGACTGCTGTGCTGGTTAATATGGAAGCATATTCGTTCCATCATACTGACGACGGGAAACGGTGTCTGAAATGCATCAGGAAATCGGGCTATCAGCTAAAAACATCACAGTAGTCTCTATAGCAGATAAAATTCCTATAAGACAATTTTGGCTGCTAGGCCAACGGTTCTACATATATAAAAAAATGTTCTTGTTGCCTTAACCCTTGTGCACCATTAGAATCTGCTTCCGGCCGGTTAAATTGGAGACAAAAATGTCTTGGTCATTTTACTTACATTAAATGGTCAAAGACAAACAAAGACGAAGACTGTAAGAAATGCAGGGGGAAATCATAAGGATGATAGTAAGACTTGCTTGGTTCTTATGTACCAATAACAGTAACCCATATCCCATATCCTGTATCCCCCAGGCGTACCGGTGAGGGGTCCTACGTTCCACGCGATGTTGTTGCACCAGCCGATGGCCTGCACCCAGTGGACGGTGCCGGTGTTCAGCCACACCAGGTCGCCTGGACGCTGGATGAACCGATAGACGGGCACGTCGGCCTCGTACAGGTCCTCCAGGTTGGGCCACCACGAGCCCATCAGGAAGTTGATGTTGTTCCTGGCGGTGAGGGAAGAATGTGACGGACAGATGCAAGGAATTAGAGGTAAGGAAGAGGAAAACAGTCCAGTCAAGTCAATTTTATTTGCCTCAAGGGGCTTTAAAACCTGTACAGCACACGACACCCTCGCCCTCTTACTTCTCACAGAAGTTGCTCATCACTCCCCAGTAGGGCTCTGGTACTGCAAACCATTCACAGTCTCCTGGTCCAATGTTGATGTTGACGGCACAGAAGTTGTTGTGCTCCTGGTGACCTGGAGAGACGTACACAAAACCTCTTCACCGCACAAATGCACACAGCAAAACAGACGCACAACTCGCAGAATAATGAACTGCAGTAATCATTTGTCCCAGAAAGTGAGCGGGAGTTTGAGTGTGTGCGTGTGTGTATTACCTGCTATCCTGCTCCCGGGGACCTTCATGTACAGCTGTACTGTGTTCATACCCAGGATGGTGTGACCCACGTGGCTGAGCAGGTTGCCAGCTGATACGACTCGAGCGAAGGCCGGCAGTTTACTTAGCTCCTGGAGTTGCTGTTTCCACCTGGTGGAGAGTGGGTGAGACGAGTGGCCATTGTAAAATAAGGGTGTAACTTTTAAGTTGAAATGTTTCAAAGCATCTGAAGAGGCAACAAATAAGATCAGGTTCAATGAGATGAAATCCACACTCACTTCCTTTCGTCCGACACATCAATGTTGGTTCCAAACTTGATGTGCTTTAAGGGTCCCCTTCTTTTGCGGGCAACACTGAAGACACACGCACAAAGAGAATTTACAATTAGCCACTTACTGCATGTTTAATATGCTCTCTACCTCCCAATGATACATTTAGTGACAAATTAAACTCCTGCAAAAAATGGAGGGTGTGGCAGAAATATAATTAGTAGTTAGTAGTAGCTCACATACCAAAACTGAGACTAGTGATTGTCTTTTCTTTTAAAACCATTCCTCAAAACAACAACAATACTTGACCATATAAAATATGAGAGCCTGGAGCTTCTAATCCAGCCAAGGTTACATTAGGTACCTCTCTGCTGACGCTGGCTCTGTGTCTGAGGGCTCCTTTAGTGCCTTCTTCTCATTTTCCTCCTGAAAAACAAACAGGCAACACATTAAGCTAGACGTATGCTTCCAGTGATTCTTATGTTTTGGAATCTAGAAGACACATGAAGCATAACTGACCCTTAGGGATTCCTGGAAGGAAGCAGCCTGATACTGGGCGTATTTGGCAATGGTGGTGTGGGCGCGGGCGCTTTCGCAGCGCCACATTTTCTTGATGCCGGTCGGGTCCCAGTTCTCATCAGCGGGCTGAGAGAGCTGAGTCCAGACCTCCACCAGGTGCTCCGGGTTGGCCTCTACCAACGTCTTTGTGGAGAACAGACCCAAGTCTGCAGAGAAACAAATAATTAAAATACTGATGTCTTTGTGATTAATATACTGAGGGAAAATACACGCAATACACATTGCAAACAAAGCATTTACCCAGTTTGAGTGCTCCAGCCAGTCCTCTGATGACAGTGACGGGGTTGGAGGGGTTTGTGCAGAACTGGTGCAGTGGGGGGAAGAAAGCATCCCTCTTGTTCTCCAGCTGGTCCACAGACAGGAAACAGGACGTTAAAGGATATCATGCAGTACTATGACCACCTGTCATGGCAGTACCTTACTTGCCCGTGGATATTTCTGAACAACATGCTTTAAGTCATCTTGAAGCAGCTTGCAGCCCTCTGGCTAATACTCACATAAATGCTGGGTGTTGGAGGGTTGAGCTTGTCTTTGGGCAGGGCTGGTGAGGGTGGAGGGGGCAGCCGAGGCGGGGGGCACTTATCGAGGAGGATACTGCTGTTGGAGAGACCATTCCTCCCAAGGTTCCTGCACAGACACAAAGCAGAAAATTTTTTCAGTGATAGCAGCACAAGTGAAACAACACACAGAATATCAATCAGCTAGGGCACAACTGACTGAAATAATACACCTGCTAGATTTGCTTTCCTACCTCAGATCTTATCTACTAATACTCCTTCATAGCAGTCCATTTCACTGAATAATCAACTATATTCAGGGTTTGATTTGACCAAATGGAAAAATTTGGGAAAATTCCATTTAATAAAAGAAGTGCGACCAAATGGAGGAACCTATTCAACTGAATGATCAGTGCTGAATAATGTCTGCATGGCAACAAGACTCCCCAGTAGCCTTCTGTGTTGTTTACAGTTACATAATTATTTGCATCTGGTTCTGTAGTTACTCTGTGATTCCACTGGGAGGAGACATCCTCAAAACAAACCACACCGTTCAACTGATCCTTATCTCATTTGCAGCATTTAATAAACAGCAAAAGCCTTTTAACTTTCTGATAGATTAATCTCACAAACTAATGTTACCGTAACGCGCATTGCAAGCAAAAATAATGGTCAACGCAGCTACAAGAGGAGGAACATGTTACTCACACCATTTAATTTAAAAAGTGCTGAGACCCCCCTGAATGCAACGCCAGTAATTTTATGAGGACAAGATTACTGGAGGACAGTTTCAAGCCATTCACTGTCATTACTGTGGAAACCAGGCTCACCTGGGCCTTTCTAGCCATCTTGATGTGACACATTTCCAAAATTTGCAATACACAAAATAAGGCAACAATAAAAGTACCAAACTCAACTTCAGACCTATAACATTTTGAAACACAGGCAAGAAATAGATCAAACACTATAAAAACCAATCGCCGTTGCTTACATTTACGGTACACAGTATTTAGTTCATGTGTTTCAAATGTTGCATGCGATGTGCCATTACCAAATTTCAAGAGAAAATGGGGCGTACACACATTCAGGCTTCGTACTCAGCCGCCCACCTTGGAAAGTCCATCATTCCTGCCAAGAGGAATGAAATAGGCCTGGCAGGATACTGCCCGAGTGCATCTGCAGGACACCATGATGTGAAAGAAAAACTATGAGGGATTTCAATCTCACCTGCAGGCCTTTAGCACGTCTGTGGAGCTGGGGTAAATGGAGATTGAAGATGATGACGATGAGGAGGAGGAGCTGTGTCCATGTGGAGGTGTAGCTTTGAGACTGGTGACGGTGGGCGGCTCAGCCTTCAGTGGGCTTTGAGAGTCCTCAGAGATACCTCCTTTGCCGTTACCGTTCACGGCGGGTGCAGCAGATGTGGTTGTGGCGGGACTGTGGGCACCTGTTTGGGTGTGTTCTGAGGATTTGGGTGAGGGTGTGGCTGTGGATATGGCAGAGATGGGCGAGGAGGCAGCCGAGCTGCCCTGCGCGTGGGGGGTGGCGGGCAGGACGGCTGGGTGGATGTTGTTGATTTGCTTGAGGGACTCAGGCGTGGTGGATGCAGTCCTTTCCAACGGCCCCTCACCCTTCTCAGGACCCTTCCCCCCTGCCAGCAGGGCAGATAGTTTAGGATTGTCTGCGCTAAGGCTCGGCTTCTCGCCACCTTCTGCCACCTTGCCACCATCCCCCGAGTGTACGTGATTGGCTAGGCCATCTGCCTGTGCCATTTTGCCATCAGCTGATGGCAGTGGCGATGGCGTCTTGCCCTCTGAGCCCCCGTTGCCAAGGGACGTGGCTGCCGTGGCAAGGGCGGCTGCGGTGTTGCTATCTTTGGTAGCGGACGCACCGGGTGCTGCTCCACCTGAGGTAGAGGAGAGGGGCAGGGAGGGAGGGGATGGGAGGTGGTTGTGGGCCTGTTGCCGTGGCGATGGGGCGTTAGTGGAATGTCCAACCTGATTGTTGGGGTGCACAGGGGCAATGGAGTTGGGGGTCTGGGGGTGAGAGAGGGTCCCCTCAATACTGGAGCCCGTCGCATTTGAAACAGACCCCTTCTGAAGCCCCTGAAGGAAGAAGAGAGCAACTGTTATACAGTGAAAGCAGACAGTGCAGGCGGGGTGTATTTGTTGTCATTATTGATGAAGTTACCATTTTCACAACATTTTGCCAGGTAAATACCTGATGGTCCCTGTGTGGATTAAGATGCTGTAACTTATTAAATTAGAGCATAACATATGAGTTGTGAGCCCTTCCCTTTTCTGTTTTTACATGTGTTGCGTACATCTTTTTGCTCAGTACCAGACAATTGGGCCTGCATTCCTGCATGCTTTAATTTACAGGAGTCTCACGGGAGGGATTTCACAGCTCGTTACATGAAAACACTTGATGGATTTTCTCAATGTTTTTTTAGAGATTTATAAGAGAGCCAAGTAGGTCAGTGGGATAAAACTGAATTATATCCATATCCCTTACTTAGCTGAGCAACAGAGAACTTGCCAGAGGGAGTTTTAATTTGTAGGACATGTGGATGCTCTGTCCCAGGCACTGACGAAACATGAATAGTGACTGATGTCTAACCTGAGAGGAGTCCTGTGTTTGCGTGCTTGTGCAGGTGTGAGGTAGTAGTGCTGCGTCGCCGCTGCCGGCAGGTTGCAGGTAAGGCACGTCTCCGTTGGGTCCTGTAGCCGTGGGCCCTGACTGATTATTACTACTACTGTTACTACTATCACCCACAAGGAGGGAGTCTGAGTGTCCGTGTGTCCCAGGGCCCACTGGCCCGTTGGCCATTGGCTGAGGCGGGCACAGAGGCCGGTGGGGTCCCAGGTGGGGCCGGGTGGGGTGGAGGCTTGGGTTGGGGGAGGGGAGGGAGTTGGTGGTGGGGCCATTGGGGAGAGAGGGGCGCACCTGACCTCCTGAGGCATTCTGTCTCATCTGTAAATGGAAAAGATCACAATCACAAAAAATAAATGAAAGAAAAACCCAGTTTGAGTCATGTATTATGTACCTGGTTGGAGAACCAGATGGGTGAGCGTTACCACCAAAAGTCAACTTAAAGTAAGTTAGAAAAACACACGTTTGTGATCTGTGTGTCCCACTACATTACATTTCCACAATCAGTGCTTGACGCACTGAAGCATAGACCTATATGTAGACCATTCTGTATGGTGCCATAAATTGATTGTCAATTATTCACGTTTCTGACTGTGAATGACTGAAACTGAATTCTGGTGTGCAAACATTTGTGGGTACATGTGCATCATGTATGAAGATGGTAGATACATGCCGATTCAGCAGACCTAGGTCAATTTGTTTGTGATATATGAAATGCTTTGTTTCAAGACATGCAGTACTTTCGGAGCAGACCTGACCAGTGCATCGCGAACGGCCAAGTGGCATGTGTTAATGTTTGGTCTGTGTATGAGAGGGACAGAATAGGTTTTTACCTGGTGCTGGTGCTGCTGCATCATGGCGAGCTGAGCCTCCAGCTGGCCCAACATCTGAAGCTGTGGGGGCTTCAGGCTGGCCCGGTTACTCCGCAACTGTTCCAGCACCTGAAGACAGACCGCAACAAAAACGCAGAGTTCACGTAAAAGCCGAGATTATAAATAAAGTAAACCAACGAGATAAGAGATATGTAACCTGTAATTTCTGCGGGGAGAGGTACCAGTTGGGAACTGGCTGCTGTGCTGGGTTACTGGCCCATGAATCACCCTGAAAAACACATTATGAAAATATATACATAACATGTAAGGAGTAAAGATCTAATTACGGACACGGTACACATTAAACTGCATGACTGTAACGCTGCTGTACTATAAGAAGAAAGGGGAGCAACCCTACTGGCAGTTAAATGTCGTATTTACCTTGGTAGGGCTAGAGGCTCTCCTCCTCTTGGCTGGGCAGGACTGGTCCTCTGCCTGGCCCAGCGAGCCCACGTGAGGTGGCAGGGACTGACCCGAGCCGCCACCCTCTGCACTGTGATTGGGCTTACAAGCCTGGAGGGGAGGGGATGGCGGGAGCGGCGCAGGCAAAGGGGAAGCAAAAGAAACGTGAGGAGGAAAACAACAAGAGGCGTAAATGGAAGGACACAACAAAAGGTCACGGAAGACAGCAGGAGTCGGAATAGAACGAGAGGAAATAAGTGGCATAAAACAAAACCACAAATGGAGAATGAAAAATAAAAATGGAGGGAGAGCGGGGAAAGAAAGCAATCAAGCATGTTTATTTATCAAGATGTAAAGTGGCAAAAAGGAGAAAACAAAGTATGGCAAGAGGAAGAGGTCAAAGAGCAAAGCAAGGGATGGAGAATAAGGAAAAGAGAGAAAAGGAGAGCAATACTGTGATTCTGTGTTGGCGCTTAAACAAACAAGCAGCACATGTAGAGCAAAACGTTTCTGTGTATCTGAAGGTGTTACTTCATACGGAAACAACAGCCCCGGGGCAGTTCTCCTGTTTAGAGGAATGCTGGTGGACATTCATCACTAAGAAAACTCTTTGCAGCAATTCAGTGTGTTCCTCACTGCACTTTTCAGACATTAAAAAAAATAAACAAATAAATAAAGGCAGTTGCAGCTGTTTGAGGATATGATAGCATAACTCAACCTTTAAAGCAAAAGGTTAAAACACATTCCACACACTGACATTACCTCTGAGGGAGCCTATGACAAAGCCTCACTGTTGTTCTTTTTAAACAGGAGTAGCATTAGCTTTGCTTTTGTTGTAGCTGCTTTAAAAATCAGTATACTAAAGAGGCCTTGAATCATCGTCTACATTTCTCAAGTCCTTTAAAGTCTTTCTTATTCTGTTGAAGAGTGTTTCAAGAGAGGACAGAAAATAAGACACCAGAACTTAGATAAATAAAACACAACTCCACCGTTTTAGTATTTCAAGCAAATATTTTGGACTTTCATATTTTAAATTCTCTCATGTATGTTGTATCAAGCATCATTTTATCATTATGTATCAAGTTAAAGTCACATCTGACATTAAAAAATATCCATCCAACATATTCTTATTCCAAACACATTCACACTGGAATAGGTCTTATAATGAATTGACTCTCACCAAGTCAAAGCCGATAAATATCAACATATTCCAACGCTATAAGCCAATAACACAACAATGATCACACACAAACATGGACACAACAGAACTACTTGCATCTACTGTATGATGGGCATGAATGAGTGACGTGGTGATGAAACACTAGGGGGCGTTGCTGGGGCTTTGTGAGCAGCTGTAGGACATCTAAGGTCAACTACTGAAGGGGGAGGAAGATGGACAGAGCCAATGGGAAGCCTGGGTATACTGTACGGCAGCACGACCTCACCGATCACACTGGGACAGAGTCAAAAGCCAAAAAGGCCCAACGTCAATGAGTGAGAATTAGAAACACGGCTACTTGATTTTAGAATTAGAGCACTTTAATCTCTTCAGAAAGGCAATCTCTCCCAGTCGAAACCAAAGCAGATTAAGCGCAAAGAGCGGTGTAGTGCAGGTTCAACAGGTTTGCCACCAAAAACTGGATTTGTAAATTAACTGTAGGGCGGGGAGGGGGGGGTAATCCTGAATACCACATTGGATTAAAAACGGATTAATAAAAAGAGAAATTGAATGGCAAATAATTAACAAAAGCCTGCACAAATGCTTTGTTGATTTTTTTGGTTTACTTTAATGGAGCGTGATGGGTGAAGCCGAGTGACTACTGTGCTGTGGAGAAGAAAGGGAGTGCAGGGTTGGGTAACACTTGGCTGGACCCCTCCTCATTCAAAACAGATGCCATAAAGCAGCCATGACCTGGACATTTTAAAGTTCAAATAGATTCACTGAATAGATGAACGCCTTGCGATTCAATTTCTGTCACCATGAAGCAGAAACCGTGCGCACAGAATAAAGTCAAGTGTGTAAAGAAATGCTATTCAGTAATTAGGAGTATTGTTTGTGCACTTTGTTGGCTTCTTTAGACATCTGCATTCACACACACACACACACACACACACACAGTGTGGAAGGTGGGGTTAAGCTCAAGTGTTACCCATCAGTATGTAAAACAGTGCATGCGCGTGTGTTGACCTGCAGGTATTTCTGTTTGTACATTACGATTATGTGTTTGAGTGCCTATGTGTCTGAATGTGCACTCAGTCAAAAGGGAGGGGAGGGAGGCGGAAGGTGTAAGTTGCTCTATCTGGTCTCTCACCTGCTGTGGTGCACTGCTCAGGCCTCCCTGCCTGGAGGTTAGCTCAGCTGGGATTGGTAGACTCCATGCCTCCTCAATAAGAGGGAGCATTTTACTTTTACCCTGTAGGCTACTGAGCTGGGGATTACTCAACTGAGCCTAGGGGAATGGAAAACGACGTGAAAAAACAAAAAAAAAATAATAATAAAACACAAGGCTTTTTTTTCTCTCTCTCTCTTTTTTTTTTTTTTAAAACAAAACAAAAACGATGACCTCAAAACAAGGAAATGATCAGCAATGGTAAATACGTAGAGGTTATAACACAAGTGAAGCTATGTTGGAAACTGATAGCGATATGCAAATTTGTGTCTTGGCTGACTAATATTCCTACGTCATGTACAGTATCAACCACACAAGGAGGTATTACTACTTGAATGACATTCAGCAACAGTAATCCCAAACACAGTCACAATTCCATTAAACCAAGCCACTGAGCTTGTCTTAATGCCATGAATTTATGCTAACATAACTGGTGAAAATGTAACATTCCTTCATGCATGTAAAGGAAGATGACAT
Source organism: Coreoperca whiteheadi (assembly GCA_011952105.1). Lineage (NCBI taxonomy): Eukaryota > Metazoa > Chordata > Actinopteri > Centrarchiformes > Sinipercidae > Coreoperca > Coreoperca whiteheadi. The sequence continues at coordinate 9,452,415 of CM022483.1, forward strand.
TGCTTGGACAAAAATATAGATTAATAAATTAACACGAGATATGGGGATTGTTAGAACCCCGGTTGTTAGATTGATGGAAGGGCAATTTTGAGCCGGCTATCATTAGAGCTTCACCGTGACTCAATCTGTCTCAAAAAGGATAAATACTCCTCAAAACGCGGAAAATTCTTTATTCCTCAAGAGTGCTACCGTGTTTGTTTTACTCTCGCATATTAACGCTGCAGAGCATACGCAACAAAACACTTAAGCGGAAAAAAGGTTCCAGTTAGGAACAACTACCTATCAGCCAGCCATGACTTAAGGTCTTAAAAGAATAGAAGAATGTAAAACTGGGCAAAAATAAAATGCCATCAGAGATCCCTGGATTTTATCTCTGGACACTGCATTCAATTTCTCATTTTCCCCCCCAGTAGGGTTTCAGGTCCCCTGGGTTAAAAAGTTTCCTCTGTGCCTAATGGAATACTCTAATCACATCCCGGTGGAATAATATATAGACTTATTCAACATCGCTGTGGCCGCACAGGGATGCAAAGAACAGCAAAAGGCAGGAGAGAGTTCTGCTGATGTTTTTACATTTGTCTACATTTTGTGGCACTCACTCCATGTGCTCTGCCCACAATACACATAAGATGCACCAAACAGCATTTGGTGGAACTGGTTCAAGTGAGTGAACCCCAGAGCAGCATGAACCAATAAACAGCAGCCAGCAGTTTCAATCAGGGATGTCCCAAACTGATCCAAGCATTTTTGATTGATCTGTATCTGCTTTATAAATCCTGACACGCTTCTGAGCCTTTGTGTGTTTGTCCTGCTACGCCAGCTGTCAAATGCACCCAATTGAGCTCTATTAAAAACACTGGAAGTCAACAGTGTTGTGAATAAGTGACCCGTGGAGCGCACAAAATAAATAAAAGGCAGCCAGCAGTTTGAATTAATCATGTGACAGGGTGTGTCAGTACGCATTTAAAGCAGAGCAGCACTGAGAACCACTGATGTTGCTACAAAAAATATTATAGGAAAGCATGCAGGCTAAATGTCCTTCATGCAGAGCTACACCTGTCCAACATTTAAACCGCTTCACTGACTTAGGGCAAAAAAAAAATATATCACGGGGACATCCCTACTTTTAATTAATGATATCCAGGCTGGCAGTGTGGGTCTGTATGTTGTTACATTTCCGTTATATATTAGGATTATCAAATTGAAGCTGCATCCAAACAGCCATGGCACCTACTGCTTTAAATTCCTCTCTCCACCCACCTGCAGACATTTGATGCGGTGGGTTAACGCCGTGGTGTTGGTGCAGCCCTTGCTGCGTGTGGCGTTGATGTAGCACTTGATGGCATCGTGCGGCTGGTTGCAGGACTCGTACAGCGTGCCCAGATCCATCCAGGCAGCGGCGTGGCTGTGGTCCAGCTGCACGGCGCAGATGTAGGCCTGCAGAGCATCCATGGGCTGGTTCTGCTGCTGGTACAACACCCTGAGGAGGGGGAGGTGAGGGTCGGGAGGAGCGGAGAGAGAAAGTAACAGGTACAGGGAGGGGGGCGATGAGGACGGGACAGGGGTGAAAATGAGGAGGAATTGATGATGAGGATAGAAAGGAGAGATGAACAAAGAGTGTTTTTTTGTCATGCAAAGGAAATATAAGTGATTGATTTAAGAGTTTAATTGGGAAATTAAAGGTAGGATTGATAGATTTGGAAAAACAATTGAAAAGAAAACGGTAAGCATATAGGTCACTCCAAAATGACCATTCAGAAACCTATAAGTGACAATGGTGTCTTGCATGCATGTTTTTCCACAGTCTATGGTATAGACACTTACACTATTAAAATTGAAATTAAATGCAGCCTTCAAATTGACCCTTACCCTATTGAGCACCAGGTATCTGCACTGGCCTCTGATTTGTCTATGGATTGCCGATAGGAGATGAAGGCGTCCTGGACCTTCCCAATACTAGAGTAGCACCTGCAGGACACACAGGCTGTAAGGGTTGTGCTACAGACATGGAAAACATCTTAAATGATATAGGTCAAATAACTAATACGTAAAGCTTCTTTCTACACAGTCTCGTCATTTGAACTCATAACTTTCCAGACCGCATGCAACATACATTTTTTGAGATGGCATTTCAAAGGGATTTTCTGCCCCCCTGATCTTAATTTGAGTTTTTCCCAAACCTTTGAAGAGCTTAGCAGGACCATGTAAACAGCTAAACCTGTTGAACAAACTGTTGACTTTCCCCAATTACTCAAGGACACAGTGGGAATTCCAGATTGTGTCTGAGTCATTCTCTTCACCAATTACATAGTTACCCAGGTTTTCATGGCCATAACTTCCCTGTTTATATTTAACTCACTTCACAAGCACTGCAAATGTGCCACGGTAGATTTGCTTAGTATTGCAAAATCTTTATCAGTACAGTCAAATACTTCTGTCAAAATATTGCCTTCATGGTTTTACCATTTACCACAATTCAGATGACAGAAAGGTCGATTATATTTAAACAAATCTACATAACATCATCTTCCGATGTGGTGCATGTGTGTGCAACGTGCCTGCCAAGGAAGTACCAGGACTGTCCAGAGTTGGGGTCAGCCTCCAGAGATTTCTGCAGACACTGGATGGCATAGCTGTCCCTGCTGGCTCTGTCCCCGAGCTGTTCCACTGTGTGATGCATCCAGCCTGGGAAACGTCATTTTAATCAATTGCAGTTTTTCAACTTTGATTTCATGAGTGCAGTCAACACCCACGCAACTAAATGACGCGGAGCACCAATAATATCTTTGATGAAACAGAAGAGAAACGGAGCTGAGCTGAGACAAGGAAGTCCTCCTAAAGCATTAAAAATGTATTTATATGGTTCGATAAAGACAGCAAGTCAAGTAATGACTGCATAGTAGATAGATAGATGCATAGAGTTATTCACGAAACAAGAAAATATTTCATTACAATGTTTTCATTCAGTCAGCTTAATAAACCTAAACACTATTTTTCAATAATATGTTAATTGTCTGCCATACTAAACGTTACCAAACTAGGCCTGTGCACACTCTTACCTAGCTGCTGCAGGGTAGTGGCCTTCACCTGTGCAGGAAGATCCTCCGTCTGCAGGAGGCTCTCATAGGCCTCTTTGGCAGCCCGGTATCTCTTCTGGATATGAGGAGTGGAGGGGCAGTGAGGGATAAAAGAAGGTCAAAAAGAGCATAGGGAGAGGACAGGTACCATGGGGAGGACGACAATGAGGGTGATGAGAGGAGTGACCAAAACAAATGACAAAGTCGTTTACACCATCAAGTATTCAATTTGAATCCAGAACTTTTCAGTCTTTCCATCTCTCCAATGTGCAGCATAACAAACAGTAATATTCTTGATGGCCCTCCCCACTCCAAATTTAGTTACACTTTTGCATCCAAAGATCTGCTGTAGCACACAACCTAAAACCTGAGACTTCCACCGCAGTGTTGTGCTCTGACACAGCACAAAAACAAAAAACAAATTAGTCGTGAAGCGCCGCTACTCCCAGAGCTGGTGAGAGCTACTGTACTTCTCCACTGAAACCCACATTCACACACACAGAGAGAGAGAGAGAGAGAGAGAGAGAGAGAGAGAGAGACACAGACAGACCACCAGCATACAAAAGAGGGGGAGACAGACTTTCTTGTTTCCGTGGCAACCCCGTCGATCGGCTGAGAGTAATCTCCTATCCCCTCTTGCACGCCACCCACTAACACACCCTGCTCCCTCCTCAATTTGACAGGACCTGGTTCAAAGTCCAAAAAAATAAGACTATCCCCGGCGTTCAGACAGACAGACAGTGGTAGCTGGGTGATGAGCTATCGCCTTAGTTATTTTCATCCAATCAACGTGCAGCACTTATTTTCACAATTACAAATGACAGAAACCAAACAAATGTCTTGTGTCCTTGGGAGGAAACACAACAGAAGCACAGGTTAAATAAAAGAGTGAGCACTTACCTGAATCTCATACAAATGAGCAATGTGGAACTGAACTGTAAAAGGAAAGAAGAGGAAACAAGGTTATTTAGCATTTAACAATGGTTTCCCACCCCCTCTGAGAGTTAGTCCTCCCAATAGTCTTTTCAAGTCTTTGAAAAGTAGTGCTGCGTTGTAAATAAACAGGTGCCAGAAAACCAAGGTTGCCTGTCTATATCAAGTGTAACAGACCAGATAGGTAGCTGTGCTCCTGGCGGCACCTTCCTTTGTCTGGAGCGCTGCAGTGTCTGATCTAAGCTGCCTGAGTGACTCTCAGCAGATGGAGGGAGAGAGAGGAAGGAGGGAGGGAGAGAGAGGAAGGGGAGGAAGGGAAGGGAGGGGGGGAGAGGAAGAAAGACGGGGGCTGCCCTTGCTACGTATATGTATGAGAGAGTGAGGGGGGACACAATGAGGCACAGGCACACAGCGAGACGCTGGGCAAAAATGGATATTGCTGTCACCAAGGTAACAGGTACCGGGGTGGGAGAGATGAGCGGCACATCAAATAATGCCAGTACACTACCCAGACTGCAGCCCAGCGGCTGAACATAATCCGACACAATAAGATGTGTGAGTTTCCCTGCTGCTGCGGAGAAGATGCGAGGGACTTCTCCATTCCAGGACCAATTGATGTGAGAGGTGCAGTCTACAGTCCTTTTCAGACAGAGATCCCCGTAATACTGCCGTAAAGAAGACCCATCATTATGCCTGCTTTGCTTTATTACACTGAACCAACCAAGCGTTCTGGAAGCTCAAGAGGAGCGACATGTAACACAACAGCTTCGGTGTCCAGTCCTGCCGGGTCCCCTGTTTTACACAGACGTCGATTCAGCTCTGTTACTACCTCTGTCCCCCTCCGACCCCACCCCCCAATACCATGTTTGTACGTTTTTACAGAACGACGAGGCGGAATAAGGGCGCAACATCCCAGCCTTAAAAATGCTGTATAAAAGGAGATTAAGAATGGCACGTGTGGATATTTTTACCACAGTAACTAATGTAATGCAATGTGTAATGCATCTAACAAGGGAAAAAGTACATTTTAGCAACAGCAATTCTATAAAAAGCCTCAAATCATTACAAATATATATATTTGCTGTATTTCTTCAGTGCAAAGTAACTGTATTTGTGTTATTAAAAATGTAAGTTGCAGACAACAATCCAGAAAGCATGTCATTAATATACTCACTTAATATAAGTGATTTATTAATGAGTACATAATAAATGAACATGTAAAATAAATGAGAAAGGTGCTTACTTTCAGCTTTGGACAAAGTGCAGGGGTTGGAGTCAATCAAAGCCAGCTGAAAATGCTGTGAGAGAACATGGGCAGAAATCACTAAAAGCACAAAAAGAATAACAAATTTCCTCACGACTGCCTGAATTTGCAACACCACAGCAATCCCTCGTGCATACTGCTGCTTTATTTATCATTAGTTGCCAGAAGCCAGTCAGTCACTCAATGTCACTGTCACAGTGGGGGCCCCGTCGTTTTCGGTTCTGTTAATCTAATCTTGATGCATAAAGCTGCTGTTGATAAGAACCCTTCCTGCATGTGCTTCATAATAAAACAAATGCATTAGAAAGTGAAGGCAGTGGTTCGCCTTTATTGTGAAGCCATCCTGCAAACTGTTGACAGTGCAGGCTAGGTTCAACTTTTTTCTGTTTGTACAAGATTTTCACATAGGTTCTTAAGTATTATTCTCAGTCTGGTATTAAACCACAATGAATCCATGACTATAAACCTGGAATGTGTATTAAAGCTTTGGGGTTGGACCTACCTTTAGGCTTGACTCATAGTCTGTGTTGACTTTGAACATGAGACCCAGGCGTAGGTGGATCTCCTTGGCCCGGGAGAACCCTGGGTCAATGTACAGCACCTCCTGGAATGCTTTGATCGCCCTGCGGGACGAAGGGAGAATATGATGAAGAGGAGGAGGAAGGGCAGTATTAAGAATAGGCAGAGTGAATTAAAAACACATGGAAAGAGGACGCACGATAACACTGGATTGTTGGACCAGGCTGAGGTCCAGTTCGGTTGGAAAAAAATCTCTGTGAACCCTAAATAGACTAAAACTAAAAAGGATTTTTTATTATTTGTTCTGGACCGAAGGAAACAAACAACAGGTGTGACACAACCTAAGATGCAGCACATTCTGCTGGCCAGACAGTCGGCGCTCATTCAAGGCACGCTGCATGTGTGCTATCGGAATACTAAAGATGTTCCTTCCACGGTAACTGAGCAAGTACCCCATTTGTTATTAGCTTGTTTTGCTGGGCTCGACTCACAATCCGATGGCAGCGGATTCAACTAATACTGCAGCAGAAAGTTAGCCAATCAATACAAGCTTTTCATTGCGGCGGCTGAAATGTCGAGGTGCAGCATTTGCTATAAAACATTTTTTTGTTTTTGTTCCTTTTCAAAATACTGGCCTTGCGTGTGCCTCTTTGACTGTGGTCTGCCTGCAGCCACTGAGAACAATAGTGTTTGCTAATGCTTATGTCTTGACACTTTTTATCTTTCCAGAGGTTTAAGCTGGCTGATTCCTTTTGCTAATTCAGCCAAAACTGAGTCCTCTCCGGTTTTGGTGTTACCATGGAAACAGTATAGTCGAGCTACACTCACAAGCATTTGTCAGCTGGTAACAAGAAACAGATAAACATATACAGACTACAACTGAGCTGTGTAATCCTGGCCTTGCATTTACAGATGCTCTTCTATGGATAAGCAATCTCTCGTGAACGGACCCATCTTTCCTGCCTTATTTAAAGTGCGTTCAGCTGCATTCCAAACGGGACTGCTTAACCCTTTCTAATAAAATGCACAGCAGTTGTTTTGTCATTTCTGAAGTACCCAAGTTCTGTCTTCCATCAACAACCGGTTAGTTCTCCTCCAACTCCGGGTGGAAATGTGTAACATGATTTAACGTTTGTTTTGTTTCTGAAATATTTAGCTACTTTATAAAAATCAAAATCTGTCTACACTCACACACACACAAAAAGGCGTAAAAATGAGATGTTGTGGTTTTACAAGGGGTTATGTGGCGGACTATTTCTTGGCTGGGAGCAGTTGCCAGGCAACCAGCGGTGACTCCAGGAATTCACTGCTCTGGGCCAAGTAATAGTCTGGCACGTAACCCCCCCGACCCGTCCCCCTCCAATAACGGCAATTTGACGTTTTTCCACTTAAGTTTTTGCACGAATTACACAAAAAGGATACTGTATATATATTTTTTTTTTACGGGAGGTGCTGGTTGGTGGATTTTGTTGCCTTTGGACAGCGAAGTGAAGAATTTTTCACCCTTAATTACAACTCACTCATTAGTGTGAAAGGAATGCAAATGAAATATAGATAGTTGGTACTCACCACTGAAAGGCATTATAGTGGAAGTAGACCATTCCCAGGCCATACAGAAAGGCAGCATTCTGAGTGGGATGGAGAGAGGTCATCATGACTAATAGTTTACAGATTTAGCCTTTATAGATGCAAACTGCTGCTAAAACAACAAAAATGCTCAGAGAAAACCAAACAGATTTATAAGAACAAGAAAGAAACAGAATATATAGTTTTAAACAAAACTAGCTAAATCAACCCAGTTCACAATGTAATCAAATGTCTCTGACACCGTATCTGTCCTTGTAAACAAAAACCATACATCTTTACATAACCCTGCAGCCACAGTTGAGTTATCAGAAAACCAATAACAACTAGCAATCAGTCTCACCGCAAAGTGTCATAACAGGAGAGAAGCTCAAGATGACACAGATACGAAACCTGAAACCGCATCTCACACCGGCATGTAACCCAGCTGAGACCATACATGCTTCCTGTGTATGAATGAGTGAATGCGTGGGACAGAAAGCAAGAGTATTTGAGCGTGTAATTGATGGGGCGTGAGAGTATGCCTATCTGAATGAGAAAGTGAGCACCACGTGTTTGTGTGTCTTACCTTCCAGTAGTCTGACTGTAAACTGTAGTACCTCTGGTATGCTGATAATGCTGTAATTAAAGCAGAGGGAAGCTGAGAGTTTCTCTCCTTCACCACAACACCATTGAGGAAAAGAAGGTGAGCAGTCCGCATTTGTGTCCAGCTGGAAGGGGGCCAGCTGCATGTCTGCAGATGCTCATACTGTGTAACCACGGAAACTAGCTACACAGTTGCCTTTCAGTCCTTGAAGTCGTAATTAAATTTTAACAATTGTGAATATGAAAAGGATAAAGGGTTAATTTTAGGGCACGGCTAATTATTTACTACGAGTTAGGTGCTCAGAAGTCAATTCAAAGTCAATGGAAGGTACTCAAAAGTTTCGTAATTTAGCTGTTTGTCAAACCCAAGATGACAATTAAACAGAACAATTGACCAAGCATCTCGGAGCAAAGACGTGAGGAAAGGATGACTGAGTGCAGGGGAAGAGGAGCGATTACTTACCTTTTGGGTAATCCTCCAAGAGGAGGTTGAAGTGGCCGAGCTGACAGAATAACTCCGGCTCCACTTTGCCCTCGGCCTTAAGGATGAGCGAATCGTAGCAGCGAACAGCCTGGGGGGGGGGGGGGCGGACAAATACAAACTGGCTCAACTGTGTGTGTCCATTAGATATGCACCAATGCACGGTGCTTGAGAGAGGTCGGGGTGGGGGGGGGCATGTAGTCATCATGTCTGTATTTTGCAGAAACGTAGGGAAAGAGCAAGAGGGGGGAACTAGAGAGAGAAAATCATAGAGAGTAATGTCACACAGAAGTCCTGAAAGTCAGAGCACAGCTGACGTCAGCTCCCTAATTCTGGCTGAGTCGACTCACATTCTTTTCAGCAGATAAATATCAGCCCTACACTAACTTACTGGAATGAAGTTTAGATAAGGACTTACGCTTCAGGCCTTTTCTGACTTCCATTACAGATCTTCCTGCCCTGATAAAAAGAGATACAAAAGTAGCTGCTGCCTGTGAGCTGGATTCAAACTACAAGATCTGTGGAGTTAAAGAGACATGCCAGGGTAATTTTTAAATGTGTTTTACCAATTTCCAAAAAAACGACAACAAAACACAAGACAATCCTAGTGCATTCAATGAGCTTCGGCGCAGGCATGCAACACCATTTATCACTACTGACACAGTGAAAGTAATAGCTACGTCATTAATCATTAATTTGACCAAATCCAACTAAGACAGTGGGCAGCTACAGAGCAGCACCTGGGGAATTTTAATCGTCTTCTGCACAAAGATTAAAGAAGGCAGGTACAAGTCAAAAGGATTGGATTTAGCCTAATGTAGGGATGTCCTGATCAGAGTACTTTAATATTGGCTATCGGTCAATACAGAGTGCGATCCGATACTTATATTTACTTAAGTGCTGATTAAATATGTATCTGACACATTGAAATAGCAGGTGTAGACTAAATTCGACCCATCTTGTTTTTCCACGGGCTACTTGATCCAAAAATGAAGGTCCTGATTCCAAAACTATAGAGTTCATAAACTTAAATTATTCATATGATATGGATGAAAGTTAAAACTTTCAACTCTTTGGCAGATTACAGACTTGGAGGGCGCACAAATCCGACAGCAGCCAACTTTTATTTTGCCCTGCCATCAAGTTACTCACTGAATTAACGTTGATCATAGACATATGACCCACCACCGGTGACATTTATCATTTTAACTGATGAGAGCTAAAAACGAGACATTGCTAACTGATGCTTACACTGTTAATATACACTGCTCTTTGCTAATGAGAGGGGAGCGATAACAGAATCGTTACTGTTGGAGCGAACCCAACACAGCCAACACAGAACAGAGTCAATCACCGGTGTGACCAAGCGGCAACCTCCGGCTCTGAAAAGCGAAGCCAAGGCGCAAGTGCCTTAAACCTGCATTCTTTCTCATGGCCAGCAGGGGGCGACTCCACTGGTTGCAAAAAGTAGTCCGATTGTATAGAAGTCAGAGAAAATGACCCTAATTCTTACTGGATTTATTAGCTCAGTCAACACTTGACTAAGGATTTTATGGTCTCAATCGACACTTTTAAGTCTTCTTCAATACAGCATGATGTTCGTTTTGTAAATTATGGTCCCACTTAGAGTGAAATAGATGATAAAGCAGGGTATGCTTTAGGGTGTGGCTACCTTGTCATTGACATGACATATCAATCAGGATAGAGGCCATGGGTATCTGCTGCACTGTGCCAAAATTAGCACCCCAATTAATATCAGGGTTAACATGAATTACGGCTGCACCTTGCTAATCAAGCTCGCTAGCTCCACCCTCTCGTTTAAAGATGGTCATTTCTGGTTCCAAAAAACCAAGATGGCGACGGGCCACAATGCCAAACTCGAGGCTTCAGAACGGTAGTTCACAAACCAATTGCGGATGTCCCGGTGGCTCGTCCACTGCGTTTATACAGTCTGTGGGTGCGACCAAATAAGATTTCACACACTAATTGTCACTCTCTGTACAGTCAAATGCTCGCAGGCCATTAAGGAGAACAGCAACACTAGCAGGATGTGTCTTCAGACACGAGATTTAGAAATTCTACTCAGAAGTCAGAGAAGTCTTAACACAACTGTTCTTACTGTTTGCACATCCCTGCACAAAACTGTACACCTCTTTCACTTAAATAACAGCCATATTGTACATATTTGTTTCACATTTTATATTTATGCTTCTTGACTGGCTTTATCTTTATTTATATTTTCTACTTACATTTATGCAGCAATATGGCAATAAACTTGATTCTGATTCACTCTACAACACAAATACAACTGTCACACAGCAGTGCTCTTCATTATCACAGAGGATTTAGGGTTATCACTTCAACTGGTTTCCACCAATGTCCATGATCAGGCCGTATTGTGCTTTCATTATATTCTTCCCAGTAACTGTAAATAAATTCTTCCATTTACTTTGTGATATGAGTGACAAAGCCAATACGGGGGATATACAGTACATACAAAGTCTCTGAAGCTATGCCATAACACATTAACGCAGAATAATAAATCTAGATTCACTTTGAAAGAAACTGACTAATACATAGAGAGAAAAAAATGTTTTGAAATTACTTAACATTTCCCATTAACATTGGATTAGTCATGGTGTTTCTACAATATAATGTTGAATTTCTATACCGTAGATTTTAAAGGCTGGCTGGAAATATTCAACTATTCATATTTGAATCTCAAGTCAGTAGTCAGAGCTTAGTTCCTATAGATTTACTTTTTAAAAATGTAGCCTAACCTACATTATATTAATTGAAAAATGATGTTAAAAGTAGTGGAAGGAGACTGATCCAGTCCAGGGAAATGATCAAATCACAACTGAAACATCATTATTATCTTTAAAGCGTACAGGTCAACATGCAACCTGCATATCAGTGAATTAATGAAATACTGGATTACTGCCCATCTACTCTTACAATGAGCGAAGAGTACGTTACAGCATGTGGACATAAATGCACGTGAAAACAATTCCCCAGTGGGTTTTTCTGCTAAATGAGAAAACATTTCCATAGGATTTGTCAGATTCACTGGACCCAGTTCATAAATTTGATTCAATGAAAGTATTTATGATGAAATAGATAAGTCCAATTTGATATAGAGATACCAGATATGTTGAAAACCACCACGCATGTTTATGGTAAATCAAGGTGGAAAAAACAAATCTAAATGGATGAGTTATTTCAGTCTGAATGACTGACTGGTAGCAGAGGGTTGCGCTGACACAGCACCTTAGTCAGGAGTGTTTGTGCCAATTTTTACTTACAGGCAACTGCAAGTGGTCATTTTGTGTCAACCTGTGCAATTTGTTCACACACCTCTGAGCAGCATTCAGAAATTAATTTCACAGTCATCTAATGACTGTAAGTGAGGAGGAATATCTAATTAAAGATCCCCTCCAGGCACGTTTTAAAGTACGTACAAATACTCTGCTGTGATTAAATATTTTGTTTAACATGATTATCAATCATAAAAAAAGTATGGAAACACATCTACCCTTTCTCCTCCGCATGGATATGGGTGAGAGACATACATCCATGGTGAAATAGTGTGTCGAGGTGGCTCGAGTTAGAGGAAACATTGGAGAGATTCAGCTGTACTGAAGTCTGCTTAGCATTACCTTATCAACCATGCATTCACATACTGTGAGAAAACTCTGAATACACCTGTCAGCGGCTTTTCTCTTGGCTCACTGTACCAACAATTTCTACTCTAGTTAGAAGGAAATACCTAGCCAACATTGCGCCACATTGTTCTTCTGAGGTATCAATGCAAGAGCTAAAAGAATATCTAGGTAAACAGCCAACAGTGCACAACACTGAGCCTCCACAGGTAAAATGAAATGAAACAATGTTTTCAGTTTTATATTACATCTGTAGCACGATCCAAGTGGCTGCAATACGCTGACTTTTCAGAACTGGCTTGGTATTACACTTACAAACTAGCACCAAAGTCATATTGTGTCTCTGGCAGACAGCCTCCTATCCTGCGTGCATGCTCGTGAGTCAAACAGTATGTTAAATGGCTGTATGCATCCAGTAGTAGTTAGGTTATTCTTTATTAATTCCTGTGGGGAAAAACTGTCCTCTGCAAATGACCTCTCTTAACCATTTCGTAGCAGAGGTCAGCCACAGTGCAGCGCCCGGCCAGTGCCTTAGTCAAGGGCAACGCCAGAGCCTTCCTAATATTTAACATGCATGTCTTTCACGGGGCCTCCCTGACCGGGAAGAAACACATGCGAACACAGGAAAAACATGCAAACTTCACTCAAAATGGCACCAGGAATGGCTGCAAAAAGTGCCACCATGTAAGGCAAAAAAGGATGTCGTGAAAATAATCACTATTACAGATATTGGGACACAATAAAAAAAAAAAAATAAGAGGACACACAAGCTCAAAGCTTATCTTACATCCAGTTAGTCTAAGTTTACATCATCGCTACCCAGTTACTGGTGGTGATATAGTGGCCTAGTTCTGTCAGAAATGTTGAACCCACAGCTATCTGCATGTAGACAGAGCAACAGAGCAGTGAAACGGCCACTGCAAAGTGCCAGACAGGTCACACAAAACTAATAAGCTATGAGCAGAAATACAGTCAAAAAACATATCTAATCCTTACATTTTTTAAAATTAACCATGTGCCAAAATCAGACTGTTCACGCGATTTGAGCATTCTTAATAATTCTCAGCGGACTCAAATACAGAATATTTGACTCGGGAGTCAGACGTAGTTGAGGCTAATTGTTTCACGAGGCCACATTCTGGTTCATTTGCCATTTTGTTTACATAAGCCCTTCTGAGGTGAGAGCACAAGAACACTATTAAGATTCTATGTGTCACAACCGCTACGCGTCTAATACAAGTGTGGACTCTTAACACAAGCAGAGAGCCTTAACTGAAGCCAAGTAAAGCCAACAACTAATGTTTCTTTGCCTCTGGGGCAAAATAGAAGCAAAAAATGACATACCAATATAGGTGACCTAAGTTATAGCATATATTTCCATAATGTTTCATACTGTGCTCTGTTTCATTTGATGGTCTAGTATCAGCATTATACCTGTTCTGTTTTCTAGTGCTGCTGCTCATAATAGATCTAATATATTCATCTCTCAATAAACAAACTCTGGTTATTAGCAGATTCAATACCAGACCTGTCTTTTTCAGCTTAAAATCTGTATTGTATTTTATGTGGACGCTAACCAGGAGCTGTAACGAGACCTTACATCTCAACATTAACTTTACTCATCGCACATTTCAATTATACTACTTAAAGAAGTTTGTAAAATTGCACTCGACACAGACCATAAAAACGCTATTCAGTGTAGATTTCGCATGTACTTGATTTGTTTAGTACGGTCAGTGTCTGCCCCGATGATTGATCCAGTTTATCAGATCTGTGTTTCACAAAAAAAAATAACAATTCACTCACTAGAAAGGTAGGCTTGGTATTAAGTGGTGTATACACAGAGGACCTAGGCTTGCTTGGACTGATGTAATGATGAAGGAGAACGACAGGCAGCTAGACACACGCTGTGGATACCTCCAGAGTCCTCCAGCAATTATAAGCTGTTCTGAAACATAGCACTTTCATTCGTCTGACATATCAGCCATGTTAGCTACCATATCGGACTGGTGTCGCTGTCAGACTGCAACACCCTACACATGAAGACACCTGCGGCTGTGAGCTAGCTGGACTGGGTAAGCGCCCACAGGACCTGTCCGTATTTATACCAGGGTGTACAAGAGTAGGGCTGTGACAAGAAAGTCTGGCAACAGAGCCCGGCTCTGGAGCAAGATCTGGCTTATGTTAGTGTCAAACATAACTGCCACCATAGTTATCAGCCACAAATTTAATGCGTAAGGTGCACCATAACCTGTGTGACATGCAAATGTTTTTAACATGCCCCATAATATGCACCACTGACAATGAATCAATTCCACTGGGTAGGTGGCAAGACACACTTTTATATATAAAACAGGGCAGTATTACCAAACAAAGCATATAAAACACTTCAAAACGAACAAGTTGTGTGTTAAACCGTTGCATCAGTACTTTAAAATTCTATAGGGACAAAAGCAGCACATACTGATGAGCTTGCTGTGCTTTGAACATAGGAAGGATACAGTCTGGAGCCTAATACATTGATTGCATTTCAGCAGTCTATATGTGTTCAGTATGGTGTGTAGTATGGTACACCAGTGCTTTTTGCTGCGTCTGTGCAGCTACTGCTAGATGGGCAGTTCCACTTCCTAGGTATCCCGCTCCACCTAGCGAGCATATTCGTGGATGGCCCCTCAAACCATGAGCTGTCAACAGCACCATCTCCTCTACATCCTCCACGCTTCGACATAGATCCACAACAGAAGGGCTTTGCTCTTTTGTTAGCCCAGCATTGGGTTGCGTACAGGTAGACGGTGTCTGCTTAACACGTCGCTTTTCAGTCCGAGACAACATACTGAGCCAAACAGGGGCGATGAGGACTGTAAACAAAGGACCCTGCCGCCGCCTCGGTCGGCAAGAGGGACCCAGCTTAACAAATAGCCAAGACCCGTGAGAAAACTTAAGACATACTTTAGCAACATGCAAACGATTCGGAGCAATAGCTTCATTTCAAAATGGTTATATAGCAAGCTATCGGTGTCACTCCGCCATGTCCCGCCATCTTGGACAGGCAGCCAGCCATTAACGTTACTTGTAACGTTGATCAACTCGCTCACGCTGACTCCCAGCGACGAACGAGCAGAACACGTCCCCGAAGTAACGTGCAATCCTTGGAGCAATGCAATGTCACAAAAACAGCCGAACACAGTGCGATCGAGACACTAGATCGATCCCAATGATGCAGGCACGGGCTAACCTTACCGAATAACGCAAGCTGTAAGCTGCATTTGGTGCGCCCTGAAGGCGACAGCGTGAACGTTACTTGCACCAACGTTCTAACAGCTAACTGTTAGGTGCTGATACTTCTGGCTTTAGCGTTAGATGGGAGAGTCTAACGCTTGCCATAAAACAACCTCACGACGACATTAAACTTCCCTCATTAAAGTGCAACGTTTCCAGCAAGCAATGCCCTACACAAAACCGTGACGACGTTGTGTTGTTGGTGGTACAATTCCAAGCACACAAGGATACGCGGTGTGGATTAACGTTAGCTAACGTTACCCAGCTATCACGGAAGGGCGGTTGCCTAACAAACATTACCGTGCAACTAGCTCGTTAAATCAAGAGAGCCGTAGCCACTTGGCTAACCGTTACCCTGGCTAGTGACACGGCATAGCCGCAGGTGCAGGGTCGCTGTTGATCGGATGAGAGTAGCTAGCTAGCAAGCTAGCTCACTGGCTAAAAGAGGGGCTGCGGCTAGCTGGCCTTGGGCTCCTTTGCGAGTGGGCCACTTGCATTCAGACTGGCTTGCTACTTGAGAGAAAATGTACCGCCGTGCATGATAGTTGGGGGGTTGGAGTAAGTCCCGTGGATCGGGGTGCTGCCTGGTAGTAAAATACATCTAGTTAGATTTTCTACCTTCATCAACAGGGCCTTCGTTCTGGCGCCATCTTCATGAAGCTTCTGAAATCCAAACAGTGAGCTGCAAAGCAAGAAGACAACATAGGCGGCTCAGAATCACTTGCAGAGCGGCTCAGAAACATTTTCGACATGCAAGGAAGGGAAAACAATTAGATTTCGAACTGTGCGTTTGTGTGAGTGCACGGGATTACTATTCTGACCTGTCGATCGCGACCAAACTGTCCCTCTCCTGGGCTGTCAGTGTCGGAAAGTCCTCCTCTGTTTCACTCGCTTTTCCCGCCGCCATTTTCTTTCCCTCATCACCACCAGAAGAAGCCGAGCCGAGACTCCGAGCAGCAGCGCAGGCAGCAACGGCGAGAGACACACCGCACGATTGCATGGAAAATCGCGACGCGGGCACAGACGGTTCGCTCCGCCGAATCAAAAAACAAAAACTGAAGCAAACAAAATGATCAAAAACTTTTTTCCAGGATGAAAAGATACGATTCGATATAGTAAATCCTTTCGGGGGGACAGAAGCGCTCTCCGGGTAGCTCCGCAAACGTCACATTTTTCATCACAAAGTGATATTGTGCCGCTATTTGATTGCGAACAACTGAATACAATATCCAAGATGTGAGTATTTCACAATAAAATGCGTTTCGGCCGAGAAGATAAAGTTGTTATAATTGTGTCACCCAAGCGAACCCACGCGCCGCTGTACTCACGCCCTCTCTCCCTTCTTCAGCCAATAGGAGCAGCCTCATCCCACCATATGACTTCCTTGCTATATCATTCTTTTATCTCAAATATTCATATTCTCCCTGCAAACCACTCTATCTTTTACACCACGATTATTCTGGAAGCATATTCACAACTATTTATTCTCTGAACGTGTCTGCCATCCATGTGCATTAAAGTGAAAGAGCCTTTTCCCCCCTGACAAGTGCAGTCATTTCCACAAGATAAAATATAATCTCGTATTCAGTAATATGTACTGACACTTGGGTGTCAGTTGACGTTTTCCCCTTACAAACTGGTTAAATGAAGACTACAATGCATCATTCGTTCCGAGCTTTTCACACCATGTTACGGCAGTTTGCAATTTCTACAGTCCCGTCATAATTCTGTTCTCTTTCTCATACGAAGAAGAAGTTGCAGCATTTCAGTAATAGCGCTGCTAAATTGCTGATCCTAATCAAGCGAGATCAAAGCATTTCAACTGACGTGGCAGAAGCATCATCGTGTGGGCGTGGTTTAGTAGTGTCAACATCCTGGTGACATAACTAGTTTCTCCAAAATGGCGACGGTGGATCACAGAGAAGGTTAGTGATTTTGTTTCTTAGAAATACGGTGCTGTTACCCTAATTGATGTCGGAATTTAGAACACTTTCACCACCGATAAGGAAACTGGTATGCGGCCAAGACCTGTGCGCCTATAAGAGTTCGAAAAGGAAAACTGTACTTAGTGTGCACGATATTGGCTTGGTAGCCATTTGACTCTAGCCAGCTAATATTAGCCTCCGAAGTCTTTTACATAGAATAAACAAGTAGGCCTCAGAGAAGCTGAACTGCCCGTACAGTCAGCGTAATAGATTAGAAGGAACACCTTTACGTTTCGGTTTTGAACAGTCAAATATGGGGAAACATAGTACAGGAGGCATTTGAAACACGTGCACAATATAAGGGCTCATTAGTTTTTGGTATGGACACAAGAGGTGAAGCGAGGTATAGTGTAGCCTCTATTCTGAAGGGCCTGTGGTAGTATGGCTCAAGGATTATAATGTGTATCTTTCTCTTAGCAGGTCAGGACAACCCAGAGAGTGAAGATGAGGTTTATGAGGTCGTGGACCTGACAGAATACGCCCGGAGGCACCAGTGGTGGAGTAGGGTGTTTGGGAACAGCTCCGGCCCGATTGCTGAGAAGTATTCCGTGGCCACCCAGATCATGATGGGAGGGGTGACTGGATGGTAAGGCATGAGGGGGATCTATCTGCTCATGGGTCACGTCTGAACAGCGACTGAAACGCTGTCCCAACATTTTCTTTGCTCCTTTGACAAAAGAACATTTACACCTGCCCGAGTGACTCAATTCGATAACGTTTGAGGACTTATTATTGGTAGAACAGATCTGACAGCCAAGGCTGCCAATTCCAAAGCAAAAACGCGAGAACGTGACGCGTGAGTGACGGACGCTCCTCTCTTCCTCTCGACACATGCAGGTGTGCTGGTTACCTCTTCCAGAGAGTTGGGAAGATAGCTGCTACCGCTGTCGGAGGAGGGTTCCTTCTTCTACAGGTGAGAGTACGAGAACACTGTTTATGTAGCCTCAGCAGTTCAATATTTACTTACAGCTACGTTGTCTCCGAGTGATGAAGTGTTTGTAAGAGTCACATTCTACCATCTTCATTGACAAGCGGAGATGCCAGCTGCACAGCATGATGCTCAGCTGGTGTTCTCTCCACGGCAGAAAGACTAGCATTGTGTGTCAGCTGGCTCTAGATGGACACAGGCCATCTGGATGCTGCTTGGGTGTTGCAATGCTGTCAGTCTATTATTTTGTCTCTAAAAAACATTATTATAACAATTTTACAAGTAGATCACACCAGAGATGGCCCTTGATTCACAGGCGGAACGCATACAATAGCTGTTTAGATGTGGTTTCGTGGGTAATCTCAGATGTTCTGTCTGCGTTTTCTATTGTTATTTTACCATGGTTTAATGTGTCGAACAAAGACAGATTTCAGCACCCAGAAAGACAAAGGTTTTCAGTTATTACCTTTTTTTAGTCCCAGAGTTCACTTATTGTCAGCCTGAGATGATAATTTACGTTGGTTCATTCACCCAAGTTTTCATCAAGGACAGGAAAACGTCCTCCTGGACCAAACGTTCCCTGAATTCTTATTTATATATTTTGAAGTGAGCAGGTGCATTATACCTCTTCCTCCAAACACTGGACATGCAGAGCTAGTCACCGGTAATTACTCAAAGAAGGCCATGACTTTTTCAAATTTCGATTTTAGCGACAGAATCCCCTTCTAGTAAAATTGGAATCCTTTTTTTTTTGTTTTTACGTAAAAGGAATTTGTTTTGCAGACAGGTCTAGAGGGTCTCAATAGAGCGCATCGTAAACCGCCAGGAAGAAAATCAGTTGATAAGACCAGGCGACAAAAGGTTACTTATTACTGCATAGCATGTCATGTCAGAGGGCAATTTTTGACAGAATATTTACAAAGTGTGAAGCTGGGACAAAAACAAATGCAGCACAAAGTAAAGCATCATTAAATACTTCCAAATGATCTGCGTGGAATCAGTTCTGAATATGATTTTCTTCCCACAGATTGCCAATCATAGTGGCTACGTGCAGGTGGACTGGAAGAAAGTGGAGAAGGATGTGAACAAAGCAAAGAAGCACCTGAAGAAGAAAGCAAACAAAGCAGCCCCTGAAATAAACACTTTCATTGAGGAGGTAAAGGTACCTGTAACAAAGCCTGCTCTTTGTTTCACGCTTTTGCTTACTTTTAATTGACTGTTGCTTAAACTGAATCAAACATTTCTGAATGGTACTACAGCTGCTTCTGACATGTAATTAATTCGAACTGAATGCACGTCTTTTTCTTTGACGTGCTGGTTTTGGTGGGGAGGTTTTCTTCTTCATCTGCAAACCAGCTATGCCCCCTAGTGTACTGCTGGCTATACTACACCCACTAGCTGTGACACAGCAGGCTTAAGACAGATGGTATCTACCAAATACATTTTGATACCAGTATGGATGTTTTGTGGTGTATCCATTCTTTAGGTTAGGATCGGGTTAAGGTTTTAACATTTTCTGATCCAGACTGTGCTCAGCCGCTGTTTTTCCAGCAACACTCGCAGCAACAGTTAAGACCTGTGCACTGGTTAGTACCATATGCTGCCTTTAAGCTCTTATCGACTAACTCTCCATCTTTTCTCCCCCCTCCTACACAGGCCACAGACTTTATAAAAAGGAACATCGTCTTGTCCAGCGGGTTCGTCGGTGGCTTCTTCCTGGGTTTGGCCTCCTAAAGCTGCTGCCCATGCTGCAGTCTCCACTTACTGTGAATCACATCGCTACATAGGTCACTTTCCTCTCCATTGTTTACCTCTCGGCCCCATGTGTGCATTGATTCACATATTTATGAACTGAACCGGGGGTTTATGTTGAACATTGACGCATGATCTGTTGTGCCAGTGGTATTAACTGTGTAGCATTGTTCCACGCCCCCTGTTTTAAATCGTTTCTAGCTATTTCCTTTTGGGAGGACTGATTCTGAAGTGTGTGTGTGTGTGTGTGTGTGTTGGTTCAGTAGGAAATTCGGGGGGGGGGGCTTGGATTATACTGTGAAGACTTTGTTCTGTGGGACCCATAATGGATCTTTGCCAAACTGCAAGAATATGTAAAGCTGCCACAAACTAGCACAGGTTCCTCATTGCTTTTTCAACACTGATCTGAGTCTAGATTGTCCATCCCCTCATGGATTTGCCTGGTGGATTATGATCTCAAATTGTTATAAGATTGCATGTGTGGGCGCCATTGTAAATATATAGCCAACCCCTTTTCAGAGCTGTAAATACCCACACATGACAAAATATTATATAAACAACATGGAAAGGCAACAGAGTGGGAATTAACACCATCCCCCAGTCTAGTGCCTAGAGGTATTTTTTAATGTAGCTGTGAAATTTGGTGAGTTTATGTGCCATTTAAGCATGTAAGCAAACACAATTCAGCTTTGAAAGTTTTGTCACTCTGGTTGGGGGTTTAAAGCAAATGTATTTTTCCACTCTGAGCAGTTCTTGTTATATAACACATCATGAGCATAAATCCCAACTAAATGTTGTTGAATATTCTCTACTTTACACTGATAGGGAGTATTAAATACAGATCCTTTTATTCCCATAATCCTCAGCTCCACAATGCCCTTTAATGACAGGATGAGCATCTGCTGTACCCTAATTACCACCATGACAAGCTAGACACCAGTCCTGTCATTAAAGAGCATAATGGAGCAGCGATTGGGACTCTTACGCCCTCACTATTGTCCTTGTGCATTTAGAAGTGTCAGTGTAACAATAACACAACAGTGATGCTGCTTAGTCATGTATCACATTGTCTACAAAGAACATTTACACATAGAAGTCCACTTAAGTTGATCACAAGTTGCTTATTTAGTTATTTTGCTATTTTCTACCAGTGCAATATACAGTAATTGTTTTTTATTTGTTTTTTGGGGGGGGGGGTGTGTTTGGAAGAGCTTGTTACTTCTTCAACTGGCATTTTGTATGTGCATATTCCCTCATTGTTTATATTTATTTTGCTATCTGAGCTGTATGAATTTGGTTTGGTGTTTCTTAAAATAAAGTTGCCTGATTTTGTTTGGAATAACGATAACATTTTAAAAAAAAAGTTTTTTGGGGAGGGTGGGAAACCCGCTTCAAGTTGGTTATGTTTTTGTCAAATTTTGTATTATACAATAGACGGTATATAAAGATGTATTTTTATTTACGGGGGGGGGTGCCCCATCTGTCTATTTCAGCGGTAACTGAATTTGATAAGCTTGTCAAATTTGACCGAAGGGAGACATGAATGAATGTAGAGTGATTTTGAAGTTGCTCAGAAAAAACAAGCAAGACATTGGCCTGGAAGTGTGATGCAATTAATGGCTAATGAAAATAGTCATGCATTCATTTCAGCTAGTGAAAATATCTGTCAAATACACTGAGAATAACAAAACGGACCCACAGATACAACAAACATCCCCCACAGCTGCTTGGAAGGGTTTCATTGTTTTAGGAGTTGGATTTCCCTCAACGCACCAGTCCAACTGTTAAATCACCACACTGCATCCTTTTTTGCTTTTATTTACAACTATAAATGACAAAAACACAAACACCTGGACAAGACAGTGTAGTATTTACAAGAGGGGGTGGACCCTAAGCATGTCTGCCAGCACAGCAGACAAAGTGGACAACACTGTAAACGAGGAACACTGGATTGTTTTCCTTAATACAAAGTCATAATTATGGCCACAAGATTTCCTGTTTTTTTAGATGCTGGAAAAGGAGAGGAAAAATAGGCCTGTTGTGCTTTCGTTAAATAGAATATTGTGAAAATAACTTTCTATTTCATGTTTGGAAATGAGGTTAAAAAAGGGGGGGGTATGATGTTTGACATTGTTTATATATAACAAAGTAATCTGCAATACAAAGCTGCATGTTCAGTATTCTTTTCATATGATTGCTGCTATTGCAATATTGCATTTCCTGGTGGCGTAAAATGTCTTTATTCTGTCACTCAGATGGGCATCTTCAGGAGGGCACACTCTGTCAGTAGCGTCAGGGTGGTGATCATGTATCTGCTGTTGGAGATCTGAAATGAACAGAAACATACACTTGTACAACAATTATGTTTTCCTGTGTGTTGAAAGACTGAAAAATGAAGTGTCTTATAAAAATGTTTCTAAAGGGAACGGCTGTTTCTGTCTGGTGGTACCTTGATCCTGCCGCTGTGCTTGGCTGAGCCCAGTGCCGTGGAGACCTGGTTCAGGCTACCTGCCGACAGATCCAGCCTGAAGTGTCTGTAGAAGTGGCTCTTCAGCCCCTGGATAAACCTCATCACCTCCTCAATATCAATGCTGTTCTCCTCCTCCAGCTCCTCCCGTGGATCCTTTCTCACACTGCTCCACAGCTCCCAGGCATCTTGGGGGTTAACCGTGTAGGTGACCTGCAGCTGCGGCGCAACCGGAAGAGTCCAAATCATTTTGAGGTGCTGGATGCTGGACTCGGTGTGGCAGTTTGTCCATAATGCCACCAGCCATTGTAGGCTCGTATGGCTGATTTCCAGGGTGCCAAAGCAGCAGTCGAAGGTCTGCTGGAACCAGGATTTGACCAAAGTAGTGAGACTCTCTGTCCCACTGCTGCCGAAGAGCGGCAGACAGATGAAGTCCTTTGGAAGTGAGCGCAGGTATTCGGGGTTGCCGTTGATGCAGGTCAGCCAGCCACTCCATATTGACCTCTGTGGCTCGTCCTGTCTGGCAAACAAAGACTTTGAATAGATCTGTGGTGGGAAAGAAGAAGTCTTTAGTTAGTATGTTTCAAGTGGGTGAACCGTGACAATAGGGTAAAGCTTCAATGAGAGTAGTTCAGGATTCAAATATTTAAGAGAGTCAGTTGACACATCATCGTGTGTGTAATTTCTCAAGTGAACGATGTGGATGCTTACCCACTGAACATTTTAATGAAATCCGTGTGTAGTTTATATGTTTTAATATCAATGTTTGCACTTGGCAAACATAGCCTGAAAATCAGAATCCTGCGCTTACCTGTATGAGGACAGTCTCGGCATCTACATCTGCCTCAGCCATCCCCTGCACCAGAGAGAAGGAGACTCTGAAGCTGCTCAGTGGTCCCTCCACCTCCACTGCCAAACCCTGCTGCTTCTCAGCAGCAATGAACGCTGAGAGCTGCCTGGAGTAGCTCTTCAGCTGGGTGTGTCTGAACTGATAGAGAGGGGTAACGTAGGAAAGCTGCCACTCCGTTTTCACCAGCAAGGCCAGCTGCTCCGGATCCACCTTGTCCTTTCACACGGAAAGCCGAGGATAGAGAACATGACCATTCTGTGTCTCTCTCTTCAGAGATGGACATTTTGCTATTGGTTACAAATATTTAATGGAATGAAAACAGATTTTTTATAAACATGGAGAACTGGGTTGCCTGCGTTGACTCACAGTGATGTTGTGTGACTTTGGTGCCCTTCTGCTGGTGGTCAGCCTACGTGCCGTCAACGCTGGAGTTAAGCAGAGTCGTGAAGCAGCACCCGAGCAGCTGCGGTAGGACTGCCGGTAGCTCTTAAATTTGCTCCTCTTCACCGCAAGATTGTTGAGGGGAGTCCTTGTGACACTGCGAACCAGACAGGGATCCTCACGTCAGCTTGCTCTGGTGTTCATTGTTCCAGTTAGTAATACAGGTAGTCACTGCATTGCTTTTTACATAGCCAAACTGTGCACAAGTTATCGAGACTGCTGAAAACGGTACCAAATATATAGTGGCCATGTTATCTTAGTTTAAAATGACGCAGTCCTACTAAAGAGCAGTTAGTTCCACCTGAATGAATGTTTTCTTTAAAGAGCAGCGTACGCAAACCAAAGCTCTGCTGAGGCTAACGTTACTGCTTTCCCATGTTGAGAAACCCCAGTCCTGGTACTGTACGTGCACTTCTTTCACGTGTAGAGACATTACTTGATATTAAAGCGAAAGATTAGCTAAGGTCGCACCGAACTGGATACAAAACTGCAACTTTGTTTTATTGTGGAGGAAGACCAGTGTGAGAATAAGAGGAGACACAAAATGGGAATTGACTTAGTAAAGTACTCCCTTTGGTATGGGATATTTGCCGAATTGAAAAGTGGAAGAGGCCGATTCGTAAAATGTCTTGCATATCATTGTAGCAGACTGGTGCATTTCATGACAAGCAAGGCTACATTCAATTACTCGATTACTGAAAGTTAGTTGGCGTGAGTCTCTTCATGTGGACGAGAACGGGCAGTATCGGGGCTAGAGGAGCCGCAAAACACTGCTGACAAAATGGTGCTGTTTTTGTTGTCGTGAATGCAAATAAACTGTAGAAATAGTATTTTTAGCACGAAATAATCATAATTCTACCTGGTATGAGGTCGCTCCATGTCTGGCGTACCGACCGAAGCGGAATGAAACCGGAAACAAATTTGAACATCGCGCTTTCCCAGGAGTCTGCGGGGTTAGAATCAGCCAATCACATCAATCCAAACAGGAAGTGGGTTTTTATTTTTTTACAAATACATTTTTTTTCAGAGTAAATTAAATATAAAATGTGTTAAGTAATATACAAAATTAAATAAAAATGGAAAATGAGAGAAACAAAGCGAAAGAAGTGATGGTAGAAGAACAACTAACAAAGTCTGCTTTTATGCAAAATGATTATATTGTTATTATTATATACAACGTTCATTAAACCAAAATACACCACAGACGACACTTAATAAATGCAATACTATTTGCAATGTTGCATTTCATGCATCATCAACCATGTATCACACATTTTTCAGTAATGTAAAACTGATCAACATTTAGTCAGTGAATGCAAGTGATCAGTTCATAAAATGATTGGTATTTACATTACAATAGAAAAGGTAAGAGACTGTGGTGGCTGCAGTTGTGCACAAATTGAGCAAATTAAAAAATGGCAAATGTTCCTCCACTGAACTGCTCCCCTCGTTTGTGTGCGTGTGTCTTCTTGAGAGGTTGCCAGTTCTCACCTACTTCAGATTACACCTCAATATCAGAGAACAGAGAATGAGTGGATTTATAATAAGAGTTGGTATAGATTATTACTGTTGATAGGGGTTACGTTTAGGTTAACGGCTGTGGTTACTGGTTATAGTGAAGTCAATACAACGACCTCATAAGTGATCAAATCAAGTGTCTGTATTTGTATTGGAGTGCGCATGTTTCATTAGCTGCCAGTTTCACAAGCAACCCCCAAAACTGTTCCCCTCCCTGTTACCATGGAAACTGTGCTCTTTCCTTGTTTTTTCGATTTCACTTTTCTTAGCATATACTTTCCTCCATATTTATTGTTTCTAGTCTTCCATTTGCCCGTACCCTATATTTGTGTGAGCCCGTGTGTATGTGTCTGTGCATGCGTATGTTTTGCAAGTACCTGTGTATTTAATGGAGAGCCGTTCAATAGCACATACACGGCCATACGCCCAGTATGGTGACCACATCAACAGCCAATCGGATTATCGGTAGCTGCTGGTGGGCTTCAACCAATGGGGGAGGCTCGCAGGTGATGTGTGAGCAGAAGGGATGCAGCGCCATGGAGACTGCGGAGGGTGCCATAGGAGAACAGCACCCTCTAGTGGCACCAAATGTCTTTGTTTATCTCCGTCTGCACGGATGAGTTCATCTTTCTGCTTGAGAGACGTCCTATTGCCCTGTGGAATTTATTTACTTGTCTCCCAGCTCAAACCTTTTTTTGTCTCTGATGGACACTGATAAATGCCTGGCTGATTTGTCCTTAATATTCAATATCATTGTGTTAAATTGGTAGTTTGTTTGAACCTGGGATATTGAATAGGTAGAGTTTTCATTTAAAGGATATTTCACACAGCAAGGTCAAACTAATTGGCATTAAATTGTTGCCACGATTTATTGAAATTATTATTTTAATTATCATTTTTTAAAATGTATAGTGTTTATTAAATCATAAGCTTAAAACTTTAACATTTAACCACTCTGGTAACACAATTTTTGACTTTAGTCTTTTTTTGTTAAATATATCTTAAAGTGTATGTTTGTAGGTAGAGGAAAAGAAGCTGAATTCCCCGAACAAACAGGTAAATTGCCACTTTATGAAATAATATTGAATGATTATTTTATATTAGTTGAACTGCTGAATTCTGAGGAGAAGGCCGATTGCTTACAGGAAATTGAACATATACAAACAGAGTTTAGTTCTTTTTACCTATAATTCATGACAAATAGGGTAAACATGGCTTGAGTTAGACCATTGTTCTATTAGAAAGTGATATTATCCCTCTTTCTATTTTCTGCTTTGTTCCAAAAAACTCAGTTAGAGCTTCACATTGATTCGCAGAGGTATGTGATTCCTTCCATCACCTCCAGGGGGCATCACCAACACATCTCAGGGCTGGTCTTCCCACACCTGAGAAAATTCTACCTGTGTCCCTGCACCTGCACCAGAGGAACTCCTGCGCCTGCAGAAAGATTACATGAAAGTAAATCGACTTAATCCTGACATTATGCCATGCTAATCGCCTCTAACACAGTTTTCCAGAGCCTTTTGCGAAAAATGTTTGATCATTTAAAATGCCTGTGATTTGCTAGATAATCATGCAAATTCCTGGGGGTGTCGAAGATCATAATATCATAATTACCTGTATCACTATCCCACTGTCAGCGTCAAATTAATGAAATAATATAGACACTAATCTTCCCCTCATTTGGCTGAGGAACCTCCCTAAGGACCCATGGGGATTTGGGAATCACTGTAAATTGCAATCTTCCCTTTTAATATTCTGTGTGGGAAATGCATCGGTTTAGTCGTTCAGCTGACAAGTCGGACACACGTTATTACTGTCAGACGAGACAATTCACAGAGCTATAAACTGCATGTTAAAAGGATGGAGATAAGACTGGGAAAGGCTGACGTAAGGTGATGGGGTTTGGATGGTCGACGCTTGCGCGGGATACACAGGATGCAGCCGTTGGAGGAGATTAGGAAACTGCGCCTAAATCGGGCCCCCACCGCACGCCATCTTGGCTCGAGCGACGCTAAAATACGAATCTAGGCCCACTCTCCCGGGCCATTTCGGCTCCGGACGGAACAGTTTCCTGGACGACAGAGGGAGGAGTCTGGCATTTCTGGAAGTCGAAGAAACAGCCAGTCAAAGCCAGCCAGCATCTGAGCCAGCGTCGGAACTGGAACAACGGTGGACGAAGGGTCGGCTGTGGTGGAATACGATACAATTTTTTTATATTCACACGCACAGACGGTGAATGCAACTGAGTACTCGTCGACATGCATGAGAAGGTCTTCCGTTTGGGCTCGGGAAGCTGAAGCATATTGCAGCCCGGTCACATTACGTTTTCGGTGGGATAAGCCATCTGTGCTACACTGGGTGTGCACAGCGCAATAACGGTGCGAGCCAACCGGTTATTCCATGGACAACTAGCTCCTATTAACCCAGCTAGCCAACCATTTTCGAAAGCCCCGTTAGCTTGCGGTGCAAGGAGCATCTTGGTCGGTGCGGGGAGTCTCCGTGGACGCTGCTGAAGAAGTCCTGTGTTTGGTAGTACCCAACAGTAAGATTCAACCCCGAGGCATGCAAAGAGGGGGGTTTTTCTGCATGCGAGCGAGGAAATCTCCACACCCTGGGGTCTGGTCTGTGGCTACTATTTAGCTAGCTCGCTGGCTAGCCAGCCTATCGGGAGAGTAGCTCGAGTGAAGGTGGGGCCGCGGAGTGACAGCCTTGGACGCCAGCTAATGTGGCTAACTGGCTAACCTGGACTCTTGAGCAGCCACTGGTTTTTCTATCACTGACATTGGGGGGTTTAAATTACCAGGAGTGTGCAGTCTGGCACAATATTAACCTCGTTCAGCAAGAAAATACGTTATCATTGCTTCCTCCAAAACCCGTGTGGGTGGGATATCTTGAGGACAGCGTCCTCGTTTACCTGAATGACCATGGCGGACGACGACGTGCTGTTCGAGGATGTGTACGAGCTGTGCGAGGTGATTGGCAAGTAAGTGCTGACATTAACCGCGTTGCTTGTTTGCCTGTCTTTGACTGTTTTGGGTATTTCACAGTATCCCCTCCCTTTCCCCCACACAATACAGCTGCAAGGGTCATGTCTAATTTGGCTGGGTACTGTTCTGGGTACGGCAGGTTTTTCAAGGGGAAAGTTTACTGGGTGTGTTAGGTGAGGTCGCTCTTCAAAGTGCAGTGCCATTTAAGTTTACTAGAAAGCACGACATTTCCTAAAATACGAAGAGGGGCAGACTGTGCCTGACATCATGACCTCCATGCAGGGAAGTGAAATTACATAAGTAGGAACGCCTATCAGACATTAACTTCTTTGATTACAGTTTGAAATGGTGGAGTAGTACAGGTCTTGGAGTACATCTACCTCTTTTAAATACTGTATGTCATATAGTTGAACAACTCTTGTATTTATTACAATGCAATTTATTGCACTTGATGAAGAAATGAACCCTAATTCTTATCTGACAGACTGGCAGTCTGGGTTTCAAACACAGGATGTGAAGATCTGATCATCTGGCTGCACATCTAGAATGTCTGCAGACAGGATTTACCTTCTCCTAATCCCCCTGTTTGACAATTCCTGGATACAGTTACAGGCAGACTGGCAAGCCGATCAAAAACTCACTGGAGGTGTCAGAGGAGGCATAGCTGTTTTGATAACACAGTGAGCTGGTTATGTCTTCATGTAAACCAGGAGACAGACAGAGACACATTTAAACCATGAGATGCAAAGGTTCAAGGTGTCGTGATAATTAAAAATTGCCACATGTTACATCTGTTTGGTCAGCTCAGCTGGAAGTGAGGCAGGAAAGCTGACAGGCCCACCACAGTCCCGGGCTACCAGTCAGTCCCCTCCCCCCTGAAAGCTTCGCTCACTGGAGGTCTGAGGGTCCATTAAGTTTGTTCTAGGGTAAAGAGGCACACACTCTCCAGACCCTCAGGCCCTGTCCTTTATCCTGAGACTGCCTGTTGCCTTTGTTGCTAATTGTTGGTTGTATCTTGGACCACTAGCTTGGAGTCCCAGTAACAGATACAAGGAGCTAGTAGAGGTGGTGTCAAAACACACAAATTTACTAGTAAATCCAGGCAGTTGTAAATATTTTATTGAACACACATTCCATTGTGAATGATAGATGAAAAAGTGTGTTTCCCCATTTTAATTTACTTTGCTTGACCCCAGGCCTGGGTCAAAGACTATTTAAAGTTTTTTGATAGTTTGTTTTAACCACCTTAGCTGTCAGATAAACAGAGTTTATAAGCTGTGCCATAGATGCCAGCTTTCACATGAAGTCTTTTCTCCAATTATCAACCTACATAGTAATACCTGCATAGTCCAGCGTACCACATTTGTAGAGTTAAAATATATCCAGGCTACCTTTTATAGCCAAAATGTAGTAACCTCCACAAGTTTGGTTCTCCTTGCAGCCATTAGCAAACACTGAGAAATACAGTATTTGCAAATACTACTTGAGTGTGCTGTGCAGGGTAAGATCACACAGTCCAGACAAGTCAGTTGAAAAGTAATACATGAGAGAATAATAGTCTGGAGCATATATTAAGCTTTAGTAAAGAAGCGCGATGTCACATTTATGCCACAGAAAAGACTAGAAAATCCCTCTTATCCTGCCAGTTCTTTTGTGGAACTGCAGTTTATGGATCAAGTGTATTGAGTCCTGGTGTCTTGGGATATGTTGCAGGAAGAAGGGAGGGGGGAATAATTTTTCCTCAGCCCCAAGGTGGGAGGGAAGGGAAGCTGAGGCAGATCAATGGAGACAAGTGGAGTTGGGAAAGGGATGGCCCTGAGGCTAAGGATATAAATAATGCCAGCAGACATTGACTGCAGCCCTCTGCCATCTCCCACTTTGTTTTTAACCACATGTTTTACTGTCAGCACTGCCGTTGGTAGTGGACAACATGGCAGACAGCTGAAACCTGAGGATGTTAATTAACTAATATATGAAGTGGAAATGCTTTCTAGCAACAGGAAACGATCACAAAACATCCATGTTATCTTTTCTGGTTAGAGGATATTCCTGCTGCTACATTTTATCCTAAGTATGTTTTGTAACCGAAGCAAAGCCATTTAGTCATGTAAGGCGAAAGCTAGATTATCTCCACACAAAATGGATCAAAGGCAGGATGTTAATTTGGCCATTTATTGGGTTAAATTGATTGATCATTCTATAGTATGTTAATGAAGACCTCCTCCAGGCTTTCATTTCTTAGTTTTTTCATATCCTCCACCTTAAGTGAAATTCAGGAAGTTTATTTTTTTACTTACAATACTCGCTTGTCTGGCTGACCTTCGACCTCAGCTCTTTTCAAACTTGTACATAAACCTATTATCCAGTGCATCGCTCCTTCAGACGTCTATTGTTGCTCAGAGAAGTCATCTATTATTGTCCCTGATCGGCTTGTGTCGGAGAGGAGCCGCCTTGCTGGGTGGGATTGAGAGCATTGTTGACGCCATCACTGTCCAGTAATCATCTCCTCTAAACTCGGATTGTAAAGAGAGCCATGTTTAGGGTGATTTCTACTGAAAGACGGTTAGTAATTTCATTTGTAACAAGTTTTTTTTGTATGATGTTATGGACTTTATATTGACATTTCCCCTTTAAACTAATTTTCCTAATAATCCTAACATAGGCTCGTTGTCAAACAGGATCCTCTCCTTCCAGTGCTGCCTTCTTCTTCTCCTTCTTTTCACCGGAAAGATGTGCTTTTGGGTTGCTGGCAGCACGGAGAGCTTAGCAAGGTTTCAGAACCGAAAGCCAAAGAACAAAAAGTCAAAAATATTTGAACTTTTAGCAAGTCGGACCCTGATTCATCAGGGCTATAGTTGCATGGCAACAGCAAGAGCTGCATATGTCTGTATAGCATTGCTATATAGAGACACATGGACAGTATGATTTTACAGCTCATGCATGTTCATTTTCATTCTCAACTTCCCTGTGGTTATACTAGCCTTATTTCAATAGAGGAAGAACATACAGGTCAGGTGTCAATTCAACTTCCGACCGGAGTAACTCTGATGAAACATGACGCGAGCTATTGAACATCCCTCAGTGCAGGCCCTGCTCATTATGTGCTCATTGTTTGTAGTTTGGATATTACATATGTGGTGATAATGTGATGTGAACATAATGCACTAACCACAGGCCTGTTTTTGAGATTTCAGCTCTAGTTGAAGTGTTGGCAAAGCACTAAAGCAATTTAATCCATTTCTGTCTGTAATGATTCTGTTTGAATAGGACTTAGGTTGTTGAGAAGCACTATTGGAGTCACTGTTCTCTTTATTTCAGCCCTGGGGTGCTCATTAGAGCCAAGAATATTGGGATGTGCGACTCACTGTAAACCAATGAAGTGATCAGTCCTCTGGCTTATTCTGGGTTGGATAATTAAATTGCTTGGACAACATCTAAATCTTAAATTTTAATTGATTGTTTTGTAGGTTTTAGCTGTTTGTCCCCAAACAGATGCAAAGTTTAGCACACAAATCTTACACAAAATGCTTTATTGGAGGAAGGCCACATTGTTAAGCCACTGGTAGCATTTACTTCAGTTTGTCTTAACTTCAAGCGTATAAAGTAACATATTAGTTATCACTAATCAGATGTTTTTAGTAGCTTTAAGATAAATAGATGAGGCACACTTAATCAGGATTTTTATTTTTTGATTAATCAATGAATCCTTTAGTCTGGAAATGTGATTGTTTCAGAGCTAATACATTTAACTAACCACAACCCATGGCCATTTGCACCTCGTTAACTGTTTATTCAGTACATCTGTGTACAGTTTAAGGCAAATGTGCAATAGCAGGCACTAAATCCTGGCTTTGTTTAGGTGGAGGTTTGGTTGACATTGTGTCAGAGATGTATATATTCATCTCTGTAGTGATTCAGGAGGCAATAGTTGCTGTTTGTGCTATTTTGGATTGCATATGAAGATATCATTCTAGTATTTCATTCCCTCATTTATATAAATGAATTGAAGGGACTGTTGTTCAGCTGGAAAACCCAGGGTTCGAGCCCCCAGCATGGCAAGTGTCCAGTCAGCTGAAGTGTCCCGAAGCAAGACACTGAATTTCTGCTGGGATCGAAAAAGTATAGCATCGCTGAATATGTCATCTTCCCATCTGTTGTTTGTGTCATTAAAAAGTAAGCCTGTCGAGTCTTTTCAGTTTGTCTTTGGCTTGAGCAAAGAGATATGTTTAATGTGATATCTGTGCCAGGTTGTGGTGCAGTGTAGACTGCATATATTTATTTTTTTTTACTTTGCCTAGCCTATATAGTATAGTAATCTTAATAGTTTTCTCTCATTACAGAACTTCTTGTCTGTCTTTTAAACTTTCCTATCCATGTACAGTATATGCTCCTTTAAGATTCCCACACACAGCAGATCAATAGTTGTGAATGGATGGTGTAAAGTTGAAGCTTTATTTCAGGCACCTAAACCAAACTCTATAGGGTGGTTTAAACAAACATGGATCCTCTTCTGTAGAGAAAAAGATTTTCTTCCAAAGCTTTAGACCCTCCTGAGGGTATCTCTGCTCTAAATTTCAGTTTGCAACTAGAATGCTAATTTCGCACCTAATATTAAAAGGGTTTTTTCTCTAATTTGCATAAGGAAGCACTGTGGATTATTGTTGCTTAGACATTCACAGACTACAGTTGAACAGCGTTGAACTTGTTAAATGAACAGCTTTGCACTTGAGCCCAGTTTGGGGAGTAGAGCAAACAGCGCTGATCCTAGAAGCCTTCTGCCGTAATCACTTTTTATGTTATTTTTTTTCCCCTTTACAAATTTTCAAATAGACAATTGTCAGCTCTGTGTATCTATAGGGTTCAGAACTAACTCTACTTTTAAAGCTCTATGAGCTCATATACACGTTAAAATGTATTTTCTTTTCTTTTTTTTTTTTTTACACTTTGAACAATCACAGAAGGATTTTACTTTGATTTCACCCATTTGTGGCAACTAAGTATGTATGGACATATCACTATTGATTTCACTGTGTTGTTAATAAAAATGTTGTTGCATGTTTAGTAGTGAGGTTTGCTGAATAAAATGGGTTTTACAGAAATCATGCTAGCTAAAGAGCAAAATGCTGCTTTAAGCAAAGATGTTTTCTCTCAGGAGAGCAGTACTGATGATGTTGAGTCTGCAGCTACAGATGTGTCTTGTCCCTGTTTGGAAGAGGGAAAAAAACAGAGACCTGAGAGGAAAATTGGCTCATGGCCTGGATGGATGTTAAAAATGCACGTAAACAGCCGTCGTTGATTTACATAGAGCAGGGAGTTGAAATGAACCAAGGAGCAGTCTGTAAAGATTTCCACTTTGGGCTAATGTTTGATGACTGCCGCTGTCGGATGTGAGCCATGTGTGGGCGTTTTGTATAAGCCCACTCAGCACAGCTGTGGTGATGTCAGTACCGTATGCGGCCTCTCTGCTTCCTCATGCTAATATTTTTCTTCCAGATGATGAGATGAATTGTAGGGATGCACCGAAATGAAAAGTCTTGGCCAAAACTGAAAAAGAGGAAACTAAAGGCCGAAAACCGAAACACCGAAAGAAATTATGACAATTATTAGTACCATTGCATTTATGGCTATGACTGTCTCCTAACTTTACTAAAATCAAGGCATTGCAATTGCATAAATTAATATTAAAGTTTCAAAGAATAAATCCATTACAAATTATGCAAATATTTGTTTAGCACATTGCAACAATGCACAGTATAAAATAAAATTCAAACTAAAATGTTTAACTTGACCCCACTCATGTGTACATTAAATAATAATGTACAGGCCTCCTGGCCTGCAGAAAGGTTTTAAAATTAAACGTTCTCTCATAAAAACAAAGTGCACTTTTCGGCCGAAAATATCCGGTGGCCGAATATTCGGTCCATCCCTAATGAATTGCCAAACACAGATCTGAAACTATTGTAAGGTTGGAATGGGGGCGTCAGAAGCTCCATAATGCACTTAAGAAGCACCCAAAACCTTTGAGGCCCTCTTTTTAATAGGAAAAACAGCTGCTACAGCACATCAATCCAGGAGGTTAAAGGTCAGTGGGGTTGTCAGATCCCCAGCAGGATTCCTGTGGACTCTGAGGAGTGTTGTTTTATGGCTCTCTTGGCCCAGAGCGTGCACCTACTGGCCGCAATTGTCTGTATGGGTTAATTATCACAGCAGATGTGGAAGACAAATGTGAGAGCATATCAGCCACAGCTCCCATACTCACAACAAGTACAGACCCTGTGTACTGGATCGCTTTTACTGTTGGTTTCATACAGACATTGTCAGGCAAGTTAATTTGCTAATTCAGTTAAACCAACGCCTCTTATTGGCCACCACTTTGCTTTAGCAAAATGGGTGTTATTGTTTGTGCGTCTCCAGTAGCATCCTGAGGGTGTAGGGAGATTTCACACCTTCCTCATTTAGTTTGGTTGAATCGCACTAGAGTTTGTTTCCTTGATGCGCTTCATTTGGGCAGGTGTGCATGCAGCAATCGCACTCGGGTGCCCACTAAAAGCGGACCAAAGGTCTCGGTACGCTTTCCAACGTACTCTGGAGCAGTTTATTTGTGGTGAGAACGTGATCCGACCTCGAATAGACCCAACTGCTGGAGGAACTGCAGCTGCCGTAGTCAGATGCACTGTGCATTATGGGATGAGGACAAGTGTTTGTTGACAGTTTGCACCTTATCTGATGACCGTTTTAGGTCCCGACTTTCGAAAACTAACAAGAACAGTGAAATCTTCGCATTGTTTAGCAAACAGCTCAGGGAAAGGGGGTTTCATTGATCTGTGGAACACTGCCAGGTTAAGGCCGATTGCGGTGCATTAAAACGTCACGTTCCTGCTGTATCCGCGCTTCATTCTCGAAACGTATATGAGAAACGTTTGCCTAAAGTGGTGTATACAAACGATGTAGTATAATGATGACCAGGGCTACAATCAACCTGCACAGTTGTCTCTCCATAGTAGTACTTGCAAAAGCGGCATGCTGGCTTTTCCTCCTCTCTTTGTTTACTTCCAGGAGTTCCGTTGGAGTTTTCCCGCACGTTAATTCTAACCAATCAAAGAGCAGTTTAGGAAATACATTCAAAGACACATCTGGCCAATGAGTGATGTGGATGTTGTCACATGCATTGTGTTGCTGCATATTGGTTTGTTTCACCAACTCAAATGATTTGACCAGAGCAAACAGTGTGGTGTGAAAAGGAATGTAAATCACGTGACATAATATCAACCAAAGACATCTGATTAGTAGTTTGTTATTTATTAAGTGAAAAGCATGTCATTGTTTTTTTACATTAGATAAATTATTAATTAATTTATTGAAAACTAATAGATAAAGTGAATAAATAAATATACAAATTTACAATGAAACGGCATTGTTAGTTGTACCTTTCATAATTGTAAGAAATTCTAAGCTTTTGGGTGGCCTGTGATACACTGGACAAATTGCATTTCCAAGGCAGACTTCTAAAAGAAAGATGAAACACTAAATATAACCAAAATGAAAAACAAACTTTTTGGGTGGTGGTAAATCTGTTCGGGTGGCCCTAAAATCTCCATGTCTGCCACACAAACCTCGAGCTAACTTCTGGGTTTGGAAGTCATGTCTGGACTACTTTGTTCACCTTTTCATCCAAAATCTAGAAAATGTCTTGCATCCTGTTGGACAGAAGACAGGAAAACATGCATCATAGCTTCCATATGCCCCATTGCAGTTATATCAGGAAACACAGCCTTACAATATCTGCAACCCCATTTGCCCAGAAAGAAACCTTGAAGGGTACGTCACCCTTGCTCAGGTCTCTGTAATATAGCGTTTATTATAGCTTTTATTTTAGCTTTTACAGCTGTGCTGCACACCACCACTCTATAATTCCCACTGGCACGAGCTCAGAGGCTACGATGCGTAGCAAACCACCCACTGTAAATCCAGAATATTCTCAAAAATGGCACTGTCTGCCTATTGCACTAGGCTGGTGTGCATGTGATTATGTGTCATGTGTTTCTGGTAAGTGCTAACTGAACTTAAGGCTATTTCTGTGTTTATATCTGAGAAATTATGTACGCACAGCGATTTTGTGTGTGCGTTTTTGTCGGTGTCTGTGACTAACTTAGTGTGTGTGTGTGTGTGTTGCAGGGGTCCCTTCAGCGTGGTGAGGCGCTGCATCAACAGGGACACAGGCCAGCAGTTTGCTGTAAAGATCGTCGATGTGGCCAGCTTCACCTCCAGCCCTGGCCTCAGCACAGAAGGTGAGGAGCACAGCAGACCTGGTTTGAAACTGTGGCTGCCATTAAATCTTAGTGTTTGCTGTCGTGCACTTGGAGCACCAGATGGGTGGCTTTAACAGAATCAGGACAAGAGAGGATAGTTGTCAGGGATGTTGTCATTTGCAGAGAATTACTCTTTTAAGCAGACTTACTTATATCTATGAGAAGTTTAACTAACTTTTGAATCTTTTTCTGTTCTCTAATACAAACTCCACCCACCTTGTTCTCCTTGTGGGTCAAAAAAATGTTGAGTATAATCTGCAAATACTGTTTGGCTAAGATATCAAACACCCAGGTGCACACAGAGTGGGTAATGGCATTCCCACACTCAAATAAATGAGGCATAATATCCCACATGCTGCACCCAGATAAATAATATGTTGGAAATGCATTTGTTTGCCTGTGTGCATGTATGGATCTTTGTATGTGTGTATTGGTTCGGTTATGTTGGGGAGTATGCATGAGATATTAAAGCACGCCATATCTCACCATGTGGTTTTGTGCTTTGTCATGCTGAGATCTATGTGTGTGTCTGAGAGAGAGAGAGATGGAGACAAAGAGCATAGGTGTGTGTGTGTGTTAGTGTTTGTGCTAATGTTGGCGTTCACTATGTGCCATCTGTGATGCCCCACTCAGAGATTAGCCTGGTAGCCAATAACAGCAAGACAAGGAAATGACCCAATGGTGGAGAAACTGTAAAAGTGGAGATTGACACCAGTGTTTCCCAAAACAAAGTATGTGTCCTACATCATTTTGGTTAGTACTAAATGTATTCACCTGAAAAGTTGAATAAACCTGAAGATTTTTTCTTACCTTACCTTTTAGAATAGTTTGGAATAATGTTGGTTTCCTGAGTCACTTCTAGCCTGTGGTCAGCTGCACCAAGCATGTTAACATTTAGCTTGCCCACAATATATGTGATGACAAAACTGTGTTGAAGGATGTAGAAGTCTTCAAAATATATAGGGTAGTGCTTATTATTGTCATTGAAGCATTCCTGTCATAGGAATTGATTCAGGGAATGACAACAATAATGCATTTTATGCGTTGTCAAACTGTTAGAAGCTCAGGTCACTTCACAAATCAGAGTTGCTTTTCTAGTCTTTCATATTATTGTAAAACAAGAATTTTGGGGTGTCTTTATTGGAATTGAAAGGCTTTAAGGGCTATTTTGTAATGCGCATTGTAATTGCTTGTGGTATTTTAGAGACAACAATTGATGAATTTAAAAAAAGTCAAATGTTAGTATCAATAGTCATTTAAAACAGGTTCAAACGTGACAACAGGTTGCGGCGCATTCAGAAGAGGTTGTGTGGAAAACACAGCTGAAGTAAGCCACATTGATATCCTCTTCTATCAGCTGTATCGATGTGTGCACAGAGATACACAGGATTTGTCTGTTTTTTGCTGTGAAATTAAAGTTGTTATAGAGTCAGTGAAAGGTGCTCATCAAACAGCAAACTTTGTGACATTATTTACCCTTCATAACAAATATGTAGGGCAGCAACTTGATTGTTTCCTTAAAAATATATAGCTCTTTGAAAGGGTGTACTTGCGTTATTATATTATCATTATAACTGTGGCATATAATGGTCTTAAAATGGCAATAATATCGTTTTTTCTGGGACAATATTATCGTCCAACAAAAGTAGTTTTTGTGACAGATCTAGTTGTATTGATGCACAAGTGAAAACAATTTTTTATTAGCAATTATTCTATATCCCAGGTTATAACCAGCGATTTTGTAAAAACAGAAATGGTGCTAACATGCATCATCTCATTAGATGAATTCTGGACTATCCTAAATATTAAGTGAACATTCACGTGCATCTAAATTAAATCGGAAAGAATGAAAAACCGTGAAAGTCACAAGAGAAGAAATAAGCAAGGGGTTGCTCAAAGTGCAAGGCAGAGAACCAGAGTGCAGCTGGATTTGGAGATTGGTTTCTTGAGACCACATACCTTAGCTTATTAAGAAAGAATATGTGTCAGCATGAATGTGAGTCAAAAAGGAGACGGATCTGCTACAAGCTCAGTAACAAACATCCATAGGTATGTATCTGTGTGTGAGCATGTGAGAGTGCTGGACGAACCAATGATTAATGGTGTAAGTAAGAGTTTGGGAGAATTGAACAAAAGCTGAATGAGTGAATGTCTGGATATTGAGAGTGAACTAGTGAGCAGTACCCCAATTCAATTCAAGTTTATTTATGTAGCCCAATATCACAAATCACAATTTTGCCTCAAAGGGCTTTACAATCTGTAACATATGAGACCCTCTGTCCTTAGACCCCAGACAAACAAACCACAGTGCATGACCAAGCATTTTTGAATGTTCAGTGTGATATATATATATATATTTTTTTTTAATAAGCTGGTTTTGTCCCACAGTCAAGAGGGACCTGCAAGACCTTTGGCTTTTCCCAAAAATATCATATAACAGAGAATGACATTATTTAACATTGCATTGCAAAGCCGAGTCTAGTCTAGACCTTCCATGAAAGAATTGATTTGGAATAGGCCCAGTGAATGGCATTGGTTTCATTCAGACTGTTCCAGGCCTCTCTGGCTCCCTCCCTCTGTCTGAGTGGTTTCCTCGTTGCCGTGCGGACACTGGCCTGCATTGTTTAGTTCAAGAATAGATACTTGATGAGACGGGCCGAGGATGAGCGTAAAGAGGAGAGAAGAGAAATAATGAAAGCAAAGGAACCGTAGAATGGGGGCTCTGTAGTGGGGACAAAGTGCCATTTCTCTGTGTTGCATAATGATACTGGTCTGTCACGACACAATGAGCGGGCGTGCACACACACAAAGATCAATAGACTTGCAGATGGGGAGTCGAGTGTGTAAATGAGGTTTTTATGGAGTGAGGAGCTCACTAACAGCACATTACTGCATGTCTGGCAGCCTTCCTCTGCAGTCTCTGTCTTATCACTGGTCTGGCCAGTTGTTGGTCATTCTATTAAATATTGTGTATTTCCTTTCCTTTAGAGAAGACTGTCCGCTCCTCCTAGCAGTGTTTTCCCTTCAGTGTTATTTATTTTTTAATGAGGCAGTCAAAAGACAAGGAATGCCACAGAGTCATATTGTAATTGTATTTGCAGTGTGATCTGGATGTGGTGATAATGAGAGGGAATGATGTTGAGTGCAAGCTAGATCTGCATTTAAATGCGCAATTAAAATGGTGTTCTAGTGGTGCTATATCTGGTGTTACTTGTCTTTCTTCTAGATACCAGCTTGTTAGCTTGGTTATATGTCTGCCCAACATGTGAACAGTCAGCTTGTTTGCTCTCTTTATCTACATTATAAAAACTGGAAACTGTCTGTTAATTAAATGTGCTGTAACTCCCTCTGGTGGTGAAGGTGAGATGTGGCAGGTCTGTTGAGGCGTGAAAAGAGAAGGGTAGCGTGCTGGGCATGTCCTCTTTGCTTTTCATCTCCTTAACTCGTCACCAAGGGACATGAAAGGATTTAACAAGGCACCAACCAACCACAAATGAGCATCTCTGCAGAGTAGCCGTCTTTCTTTCTCAAATGGACATTAGAGAGCTTTCTAACCCTAAGTTCATCTGATGTTTTCTAAATAATGTTTGGTTTACATTTGTTTGGTGCATTTAAAAGATAAATCAGTGTGCAAAGGATAAATCATGATTTACAGTACGCATGTTTGTTTCTTCCGTTTAGGTCCATATGTGCTTCCAAATTGGGGATTAAGGTCATGGTAACAATAGCAAGGCCACATCTTGGTCATAAAGTTAAGAAGTTGGTTCACTAGAGTTAATGTTATACTAACCGTAAACAAAACATCTTAACCATAGCCATGGATTGTGATTTAAAATTCTAATAAAATTAAATGAACAGCTTCCCTCACTACCTGTAACTGAACCTTAATTACGTCGGAGTGAAATACTAATTGTTGGATGTGAACAATGTCTCATTTGTATCTGCCAGATCTGAAGCGAGAGGCCAGCATCTGCCACATGCTGAAACACCCCCACATCGTGGAGCTGCTGGAGACATATAGCTCTGATGGCATGCTTTACATGGTCTTTGAATTGTAAGTCTGTGCTGCACACTCTGTCAGCCGAAATGCATCATGTGAACCAGACATGTGTGTGATGTGAAATACACTATTTTAGGTGTGGTTTTGTATCTTTTACCTGGTCTTAATCAGAGGAGGAAGTCTCCACCAACACAGCTGCTGATCAGTCCGCATTCTTTATTTTTTCTTCTAGTAGACAAATCTAACAGCCACAGACTAAATTTACCAGCAGATGGTTGATGGTTCATTTTGGTTTAAAGAGGTATATATCTGAAGATCTATGCCTGGATAATATATCAAGTGTTAATGATATGTTTTGTTGGAGAGGAATAAATAGATTATTATACTAATATATTTCCAAAAAGATAAGTAACATTGGGATATATTTTTTTCCATATTACCCAACCGTAAATGTATCTATAGTAGTCATTTTTTTGAGGATTGAAATTTTGTCTTTTTTAATATAAGTTTGTGGTAAAAAATAAATGAAATTGATTCATTAGCGAGTGCTGAAATGACAGACCTTGATATGGCAAATAGCTCAAAATCATACTGAAACTGACAGATTTTGTTATATTGCAACCCTGCTAATTGCATAGTAATGATAAAAATAACATGTTGTTATCTAAAGGTTAGAAGCTTTGTGCTTCTGCCACCCCTGCCTTTGTTGTAAATATACATTTCTTAATCAAACTGCCTGGTTAATTAGTTTCCAATGTGTGTATTTTATGTTGTAAATCTGTATCCCATATCCTCCTGAAAGCTTCTCTGATTGTACTGAATGAAAAGTGCTACAATGAAAATATAGTGCCTCTTTGTTTACCCCAGTGACAGCAGGTCATAAAATTGCTGCCTGACGGCTGTAGATTGATGCACTCTGTTTTAAACACTTTTTTTTGAGAGTTGCTATTTTGTCTGCTCTTTTGTAAACGGTTATCTATAATTAGCAGAAACCTAATTTTGCCTCCCCCACACTGACCACATCTTCTTTCTCTCACTCTTCCCAGTATGGATGGAGCAGATCTGTGTTTTGAAATTGTGAAGAGAGCTGATGCTGGGTTTGTGTACAGCGAAGCAGTGGCCAGGTAGGGGATAGTCTGGGAACTGTGGGCAGAACATTTAAAAAAATTATAAAGCTTGAAATAAACAGCAATTTGTGGATGCCCTTAATGATCTCCCCCTTGTTTGTTTCTGCTTTCTGTCCACCCAGCCACTACATGAGGCAGATTTTGGAGGCACTTCGGTACTGCCACGACAACAATGTGATCCATCGCGATGTAAAGGTGAGATCTCTCCCGTGTGTCTCACACTAAGCCACTGAATTCACGAAATGTGTCACCTAACTGACCCCAATTATCTGAGATCTGCATAACAATGCATGCTTTATACCACAGACTTTCTTCTGACTGTCTTCAACTCTGAGAAGATGGTTATCTATATAGCTTGTGGGGAGATAAAGGTCAAAAGCATTACTCTGTTTACCAGAAAACACTCACATCAACATCTGCTCCTTACATAAAGTCCTACTTAATATGTGGCTTTTAGAACAAACATATTTGCAGAGCACTGCATGAAGCTGGGTTGTATCGCATGTCAAATGCTAGTCTGTTCCTTCTTATAGTCAGATTAGCGTCATCCAGTGACTCCAACAGGATTAGCCATCTAACAGAGGCAGTAAACACACAGAGACCAGGTGGAGCAGTCCTGAACCAGGCTCTTGATTCACGCACCAGCCATTTGACAACACAGCCTCCAAAGGGATCAACACAGCCTTGTTTTTATTGTAAAACTAATATCTGTATGTGCTGGTGGGTCAAACCAGGGTGAAATGGCAGTTGCACATTACTGTTCAGTTAGAGTGCCAGTTGGGTGACTTTTAACACAATCAGGATAATTTCAGAAAGAGTCTAGTAAGCCATTGTTCTGTCCAACATACAGTATATGGTATTTAAGCAGACTGAGCTATATCTCTGTCTGAGTGTGAGGAAGGAAGTGTGAGATATTTTTGTCTCTTTTTTTGTCTCTCTATGCAGCTCTTATCCTTCAAAAAAGTCTACACAT
This sequence comes from Coreoperca whiteheadi, assembly GCA_011952105.1. Taxonomy (NCBI): domain Eukaryota; kingdom Metazoa; phylum Chordata; class Actinopteri; order Centrarchiformes; family Sinipercidae; genus Coreoperca; species Coreoperca whiteheadi. The sequence continues at coordinate 9,495,139 of CM022483.1, forward strand.
AACTATAAAATAAACTACAAATGTTTTTTTTTTCTCAACAAAAGGGGGCAAAATGTGTTCGTTTTAAAATTATTCAGTCCATTTTTACCAATATACACATTTAACTCTTTCAGAAACATTATAACACTCTCTGATGGGAAATACACACAGCATGTATTCTTCGAAAAGCTGTAGTCAAAGTAGTCACTGAAATGTATTTCCTCAGACTTTACTATATTGTCAGTCTTTCACTCAGGCATTAAACTAGAATTTAAACAATGATTCCCACTAAGCACAGACGTTCAGAAACTAACAACGTAACTATAGCTCATTAGTAAAAAAATAAATAAAATACAGACATTATTGTTTTTAATGAAAGAAGGAGGTATGTGTAGAAATGCTTTGCTAAGTTTTACAGAGAATTGCCCAACCAGTCTGGCATATGTTAGCAATGTCAGATATTTATTTCTCCAGTGTTCAGGTTTATATTGTTTGCAGTCAGACATAACTTGGGATCACTGTTGGTCCAGTATTTGGAAGCGTGTTCAGTCCTGTGTGGCGGAGGGTGGGATTGATGACACAGATACTTGTTCTGGGTGTGACTGAGGGGGTGTGTAGTTCAGGGTTAAGTAAAGCCATAGGCATTGATGGTCGTCTGAACTCCATTGTCGAGCTGTTGGATGTTGCGTCGAGAAACCGGTTGCCAAGTCGCTGTCCAAGTGTTTTGAGGACGGTTTTGCGCACTGAGCCAGATAACAGAAAGTACATGACAGGATCCAAACAGCTATTGAAGGCGGAGAATAACAGCATCACCTCATTGGTACGGTCCACCAGTTGTAGGTACTCACAATTTACTGTTTCACTGAGTTGGGAGAGGATGTAGACGGGGCGAAAGGCGTGGTAGGGCCCGAAGCAGACGGTGAACAGAAAGAGCACAAAGAAGGACTTCTTGGCTGTTCGTTGGTATCTCTGTGCATTTGGAAGGTCCGGCTTGTCCCGTGAAGCCCTCAGCAACTGGGAAGCGATGTTCGTATAGGAGACCACCAGCATGATGAAGACGAGCCAGAACAACACCACCAGCACTGCGTTGAAGTAGGCTTTCCCTTTGGCTTTGCTGCTACGCTGCTTGTACTGGAAGCATATGTCTTTGTTCTCCCTGTCCTCTGCTGTCGCGATCATGGGCACCAGCGCCCCCAGTGACAGACCCCACAGAGCCCCGCATGCCACCCAGCTCCACGGCCAGCTGTGCCCCCACAGCGTCATCCTCATGCCTCTCCGTACTCTGCTTTTCCCCTTTAACCTCAAGTATCTGTCCAAGCTGATGAGCCCCAGTAATGTAATACTGATGTACATGTTCATGTAAAACAGATTCCCCACCATCTTGCAGGCTACAGATCCCAGTACCCACCGGTTTCCCTTAACATGGTAGAACACCCTGAAGGGCAGACACGTCAGGAGGACCAGATCAGCCACAGCACAGTTGATGAGGAACACCCGCACAGAGTTGCGGCTTGAGTGTAAGAAAAAGAAGACCCACAGGGCAAAGAGGTTACCCACGAGCCCAAATAGGAAGAACAGGGAGTATAGGACTGCCAGTGGTAGACGGAGGGCCTCGTCATCAAACGAACACAGACTCCTGTTTGGGGCCAGTGAAGAGCTGGAGATGGAGGGAGGGGGAAGAGAGGTGGCAGAGAAGAAGGATGACATCAAAACAGGGAGGGATGAAGTAGAGCTGGAGAGAGAGGAGTTAGACGATTGATAGAAGGAAAGAGTGAAGGGGAAAGAAGAGGCAGGCGAGAAGGTGTTCATAGTGGCTGAGGAGGGTCAACTCCAGTGTTGTCAGGCTCTGAGAAAGAAGAAAAAAATTGTTTGTCACTGCAGGGCTCAACAATAAGGATTGCCCGGTTTCCTGGGGCAATTTTAATGCCATGTCGGGCAAGTAAATCTAGCAACTCCCTTCCCCAATCGGGCATTAGATTGGTATTAAACGGGCCCTGGGGCCAAACCATGAAATACTGTAGTATTGTCACGCTCAGCTGAGCTCCTACACACACACACACACACCCACACCCACACAGAGCAAAGTCAGCGGACAGCAGATCAGAGAGGCTGTGGTGGAGATTACTCGAGTTGACATCAACTATGCTCATTACTGTATTTGCAGTTGTGAACTTGCAGTTCTGTTCTGAATTTACTCTTTTTGTTTAATACATTTAAAAAAAAAAAAAGCAATTATTTAGTAATTAAAATAGTTCCGATAGAGAACCGAACTGAGAAGAATATTAGTATCAATGAAATCATCTAACGATCACGGGAAAATGGCGGCAGGTAAAGACAAAGTTTATGATAACTTATCACTCACTCACAGTTGACCAGTCCATTTCTGGTGAGGAGGGGGATTGTCATACCATTTTTGATTGGCAAAAATGTTTGTTGCTTTGCATCTATGACACACTGTGTCTTTGTTCTGAGTAATTGACTTTTAGTATTTATAAAACAATTAAATTTAGTCTTTGTCATTTGATATTCTACTAATAAATAAAACAATTTGTATAGGGGCAAGTGAAAATTTACTTTGGAAGTAGATTTCTGACCCTCTTGCCCAACTGGGTAAGTGGGGGAAATAACCCCATTAATGTTATGATTATGTCATAACATTAAACTTTAATGTTTATTATGATTTGGAATACTAGTTAGTGGTCAGTTTTGATGTATGTGGGTATGAATATGTGTGTGTATATATGTGTATTTTTTATAGCTCGAGCTAAAAGCTTTTTATGATTCCTCCAGGGCTGGAAAATGTGTATAGATATATAAGGGGATAGGTATGTATACATACAGATGTGCACATATGTACGAACGCATGCGTATATGTAGATGTGTAGACGTGTAAGCGTTAGAATTAAAGGGGTAGGAGTATATAAGTTTTACTTCTTCATACTCCCTTTTCGTACATGAGATAGAAGCATGTTTTTTACAGGAAAGTAAGATACTTTACTGTGTTATTTTTTAATTTTAGTTTTTTTTATTCTTCTATTTTTCATCTTTACTTTTCTTTTTAATTGTTGGAACGTTATTGTATTTTTTCTTTTTTTTTCTCTGATGTTCAAAAATAAATAAATAAATGTTGAACCCTGCACTGTACAAATACATTTTTTTTTTTAAACAGCTAAAATTAAAGGCAAGAAAAAATGAGGTGCACTCACTGTGACACTGCACTATGAGTAATGCACAGACAGGTAAGTAATGTGTGGGTGTGGGTTGTAGTTTTAAAGGTCACACATGTAATACTCAGTGTGAAATGGAAATTATAGTAATTTATGTAATGCCATGAAATAGATACAGCATGCTACAAAAGAGGAGCTCCAGAAGCAGGGTATTGAATATTTTTGACAATGTACAATGTCCCTTGAACAGCAGTTCTATTTTCTATAGTTCATAGAATTAGCTTTTTTTACAGGTGGGAGCTGGAGTCATGACTACTTTCATGCCTATTTAACACATACATTCCAGTTCCATGGTATTACAATAAAGCCAAGGAGTGTGAGTGTACATGCACAATCATGCACACTCACTCACAGTCACTCACCATGATGATTAACACTCACCATCAATATGCCTTCCGTAGGAGATTCAGCACAGCTGCAGTTTAAATGTGTGGGAACGTGCAGAGGAGTGTGAGAGAACAGCAGTCCAGTGTGTTGTTTTTTCCTCCATCAAACTGTTACTTGCTTAAAAACTTGAGCTACATATGTGATAACATTGTACTACTGCAGTCCTTGTCCTTAACACTTCTTTTGCTATCTTCACCTTTCTCTTCAGCCTCTGAATGAGTCATAAATCCTGCGGTGACTCTTTTTTCACGTCCTTTTGACGTGCTCCTCCCTGTCCTCTCAACACTTTTTCAGCTTTCCTTCAATCTTTTTCTGTGTTGATCTTTGTCCTTTTTCTTTATTGAAAAAGTCTTTTTCTGACCCTCTTGCGCTCAGATATGATGGTCTAGTCTGCTGGTCTTCTTGCCTCTGCTTCTTGTTTTCTTCTCTCTCTCTCTCACCCTCATCTCTGATCTCGCACCACCTCAGTCAACATCCTCCACGCCCCCCAATTCCCCCTTACGAGAAGTGAAAAATACAGGAAGAGAGCAAACCACCGCCCCTCACTTTCACACACCACACACTCACCCTATCCTATTCCTGAGCTCCATCTGTCCCCCGCTCAACTATAGTATTGATTATAGTCCTAAAAGCTTGTTTTCAGCACGTCATTTAACTCTTGTCCGGAGAGACGGTTTGTATTCTAAACTGTATCTCTGAGGTTTTGAATGCAAAAAGCTGGGGATATAATTTTCATAGCCTACCTATGTGTTGCTTGTCCGCTAACATTTCTCATGTTTCTAAAATTCAGTTTTACAGTACTGCCAATAATGCAATGGATAGTAAATTTCAGAACAAAAACAATTCTTTTCTACAGTATGTTGTAAATAGCATCACAAGTGTATGAGAAATTATTAGCTAGTGTAATTCCTCATCGGTAGAATGCTACTTAACATCTTGCCCAACAGCTCTCCGAGAACCACATCTTTCTGATCTTAAAATGCATCTCACTTATTATACCTTTTATGTACTGACTAAATCCTGGAGCAAGAACTGCCTGTATCAGCATCAAAATAAAATTGTGGTTATAGTTGCGTGTGTTGTCTTGTCATTCTGAAACCGATGTTCACCTACCAGCAATTGAGCATATGGGATCTTGCACTTTTGCACAGAAAGAGCAAAGCAATGCTCTGCACAGTTACTGTGGATTGCAAATAAAATATGTTTTCTTTCTGTCACTCATTTATGACTGAATATAATTTAAGTCTTACTAGGACGGTCCCTCATTTAACCTGTTGACATATATGGACCATAAATCTATGAACTTTTCATCCACCTTGACCTATCTCTTCTACTCCTCTGTAGCCTCACTGCGTGCTGTTGGCCTCAAAGGAGAACTCTGCTCCAGTCAAGCTGGGAGGTTTTGGAGTGGCAATACAGCTGGGAGAGTCTGGTTTAGTAGCTGGAGGTAAAGGAGGACAGTTTTTCCCTTTTTCCCCTCTATACCTCGAAAGACTGAGAAAACACTCATGCTTGCCTTCCCACTATGCATGTGCATACACACATACTGAAAGACTTAGACAATTAGTCAAAGGATACACAATTAATTGATTAATATAAAATTAGATAGCTTATTTAAATTTTATTGCCTGTGAAACAGAAATGTTCAGAGAAGATGACTTATGAGTAAGAAGATGAGTAATATTTTGTGTGTGTGAGTTTCCTCCAGCAGCTCCAGTTTGTTCCCACAGTGCAAAGACACACAGATTAGGTGACTTGGAAAATGTAAATTAGGTGTGGACAGGGTTGTATGTTGTAGCTGGGGTGTCCAGGGTGTACCCTGCCTTTCTCCCAAAAGATGGTGGGATAGGCTCCAGGCCTTTGAAGCCCTAAGCAGAACAGGCTGTTTTTAGATGGATTCATCTAGTAGATGATAAATCAAACAAACTAATTGATAAGTTGATATTCAAAAAATGTCATTTCATCAATCAAAAATGGCAAACACTTGCTGGTTTCAGCTTCTCAAATAAAATGATTTGATGTTTTTCTCTTTTTTTGTAACGTGGATATCTTTGAGGATTATTGATTGGCAGACATGAATGCATCTTTCATGATTTTCTGACATTTTTATAGACCAAACAGTTAATGGATTAATCCCACAGAATCAGTTTGTTGCAGCCCGACACATATACATAGCCTGTGTGTCCTTATATCCTTATACCCAATCTGTAACACCAGATTTCCCCCATGCTTTCATTTTTCATTTACAAAATTGGCTCTCTGCTTGCACTCTTCAGGTCGAGTCGGCACTCCCCACTTCATGGCCCCAGAAGTAGTCAAGAGGGAGCCATACGGCAAGCCGGTGGATGTGTGGGGGTGCGGAGTTATCCTCTTCATCCTCCTGTCTGGCTGCCTTCCATTCTACGGCACCAAGGAGCGTTTGTTTGAGGCTATCATTAAAGGGAAATACAAGGTGGGAGCTGACGCCGTCATTGTCTATCAGTGTGCAACCGAGCTGTGTCCTTTAGTTGCAGCTAAGCGCAATAGTAAACTCCCCTTTGTCACTGCAAGGATGAGCTCCTGGGTTACAGTAAACCGAACTGAACAGTGCGTGTGCTACATCACTTCAGAACCAGCAGACTGTGGTATTAAGTGTTCTTTCATTAATTTAAGATTTGTTCGCTAAGGTTACATATGAGACTGAATGACACTGGTCAAATCTTAGCATCACTCAGTCTTTGGCATCAGTAAAGGATCTTTGTGGCCAAAGGTTTTGTACAAAAAATGTATTGTATCTTTTCTTTCCTGCTGTCTTTGTTCCTCTTGCCAACCAGATGTTTGATAAAGTCCTAATTAATGAATGCCTGTTCTGAGCTATATTTACACTTACCTCATCATTCATATTGCTCATTGTATGTTATGTGAGTGCATCAAATGGGTAATTGTTACTTACTTCTCACCTTTACAAAAGTCAGTTAGAGGTGATGAATGAACTGACAGTGTAAGCAAAAGATACAGAGATAAAGGTCAGTTAAATTTTCAGTTTTCAGCTGAGAGCAGGAATTTCCTGCTTGTTGCACTAATCATCGGTTGCTGAGTTGCGGCAGGCAGCTTGATGAACGACACTGTTGTATCTTCTGTCAAGCTGTTGCTAAACAGCTGCTAAATTAAATAATGAGCTCTTCAAACACTGCAACTTGGTTTTACATTAAAATTATAGACGGGATATTCAAAACAATGATTTTTAAATATCCATAATAAATAAGTGCAAAATAATATATTAGAATTCTGTTACATTTTCCCTTACAACCATCATTGCTGACCTGAAGACAACAGCTTCAGAGATCTTGGTTGCCAATGTTATACATGCTTCTGAAAATGTCTGTTTGTCCTCCTGTGTGTGTGTGTGTGTGCTTGCGCTTGTCCAGATGAACCCGCGCCAGTGGGCCCACATCTCGGAGAGCGCCAAGGACCTGGTGAGACGCATGCTGATGCTGGACCCTGCTGAGAGAATCACAGTCTACGAGGCCCTCAACCACCCCTGGCTGAAGGCAAGATGTCTCTCAAACACATATCTTTATACTTCTATTTCTGTGAGGACCATCATTGACATAATGCATTCACTAGCCCCTTAACCTAACCTTAACCATCAAAATTAAATGTGAGGACTGGCCAAAATGTCCTCACATTCCAAAAATGTGATAATTGTGTAGTGAAAATATGATGGTGATTGTGACAGCCCTAGTAAACACACACACGCACCTGCTAGTAGTGAAGTCACTACAGGTTTGGAGGTCTCTCTTTCAGTGCTGCCAGCTTCAGCAGGTTATTGTTCTTGAACTACTTCTTTTTTGATCATGTGTAACATTTAAAAACCAAGATGCAGACATTTAGTGTGATGTGGATATTTGGTGTTTTAATTAAATAAGCTTTGGCATCTCAAAGTCACTTTTAAACCAGTGGCCTTACTGATGCTGACTCAATAACACTTCCTTCTGCTTGGAACCACAGCTTTCACATCCGCTCTGTGACTGCTCTAGTGGGTGCGTGTGTGTGCGTGCGCGCGCATATGGGACAGTGTGCTTATGTCCCCACCATTGTGTTTATCTGTGTTTGTGTGTTTGGTGTCTGTAGGAGAGGGACAGGTATGCCTACAAGATCCACCTGCCTGAAACAGTGGAGCAGCTGAGGAAGTTCAATGCCAGGAGGAAGCTGAAGGTCAGCACTGTGTTGATGTTAAACTCTGAGTAAAAATATACAGGTTCAACGCAACTAGAAATGAGAGGAAGTGTCACATCCTCCACATTGCGCAGCTGCTTCTGCTGCCTGACCCAGATTTATTTCTTGTCAAATGTTTTCTAAGATTCTCATCAGCCTGTACCCTTCAGGCCTCACATGCAAACAAATATAAAGCAAGTACATACACCCCACAACTTTTGAGATTTTATGTAATAGCTGTGTTATCCTTACTCTGTATCCCAGGGTGCAGTGCTGGCTGCTGTTTCAAGCCACAAGTTTAATTCCTACTATGGCGACCCCCCAGAGGAGCTACATGACTTCTCAGATGACCCCACCTCCTCAGGTAAATGGGTTAGGGTTAGGGTTAGGTTCTTTCCAAATGTTTTTATAACAGAGGGATGTAGTTACTAGTTTGCGCAGGTAGGATAAGCAACCTAAAGAGGTTAAAACACCCCGAATTGTTAGTTAATATAACCTAAAGCACAATAAAATAGTGTAATTTAGATTCAAATGGTGTTACGGTCATCTAATAGTAATGTACAAATTGATATCTACTTAAATATTTAGTTCTCCCTACATATGGTATGTCATGAAACGCAACAACATGCATCTGCACCAAAGAAAATGTTCACTTTCTTGCCCAGTGTCTATTCTCGTGGTTTCTGTTCTAGTGTTTTAATGTGATCTCCAGCTGTCTGTGTAGAACTTCCTTTGTTTGGACAGATGTTGCCCAACAGCCTAACTTCTCTGTCTCAGCTATAGACTTTCACTTCCTTTGATAAGAAGACTGCAGGCTGTACCTGCCAATAGTCATCAGTATACAGAAACCACTTGTGTTGCTGTCATAAAAAGTAGAAAATGAGCAGTGTGTTACATCATCACCTAATGAACCAGTGCAATGAGCAAAGTGCTTCACATTTTCTGCTCAGGTTTATATGTAGCCACTGCTGCCTGAAATACCACCACATATGTCCTTTCTGCTGAGGCTGGCAGTCTGTTGCAGTCATGCTTCCTGGTGACTGGTTTATTTTTGCTATTGTAGACCTCCAGACATGTTGCTGGTCATAGACTTGAGTAGTATAGCAAATGCTTGCAGCAGCTTGGCAGATTATTAATAGAGTTTTCTGCTTTTCTCGCGCTGTTGCTGTTCTTTCCTCTATTTTTCGTCTGCCTCCTTTTACCCTCTACCTACCCCAATGCTCTCTCACACTGTCTGCTCTTTGACTATTTTCTTTCTTTTTTCTCTCATTGTGAGGTGTTAAATATCCATAGCTGCTGTAAACCTCCTCTAATCTCAGCCTCTCTTTCTTTGGTGTTGTTTTTCTTCTGCTGTGCTGTCTCTAGGACTGCTAGCTGCTGAAAGTACGTATCCCCCTCCCTATCCATAGAATATAGATGTGTGATATCATCATGACATCATCATCATGTGCATTTTTTTCTTGGTGTGGGATGATGTGGGTCCTAATCCTCCAAAATGGCTTCCTCTGTGTCTCCATCTGTCTTCTCGCCTGTCTCCCTTTTAAGAAGACCCATTTGTTTATGAGTGTGCTTTTAATGCAAATGCTTCCTCTTGACCTGTAAAGACAATATTCTGTCACATGCATCTTCATTATTCCAGTAACAGGGAGCTCTGTAAACACGGTTTAACAAAATATTCTGTTACCATGTGACATGAACGCAAACATAGGGGGAAGATGCTCGCATGCTTCAGCGTCCTGCCTAACCATGAGATTTTCTATTATGCTTGTGCTAATGCTTTTCTTTAGTGCTTCACTTTCTGATGTTAGTTTAAAAGCTGTCTTAAAGAGGGATGTTAATGCTAGAAATTTGCATTTCCTGCATAAAATGCAGCGCTGAAATGATTTTCGCTAGAGATGCAGAAATGAATTGCTTGAAAAATTAGAAAGCTCAAATGCATTGACTGCACTGCTGAAAAACCTGGAAGCCAAAATGTAAACTTGGCAGAATTGGGAGTTGAATAGAAACATAAATGTCCTTAAAGAGCATACCATTTTTATAATAGTTTGTAGCTCAAAATGTGCAGATGTATTAGTCGACTGAAAAACATACAGAAGAAGAAGAAGAGCTGAAATACATTGCTAAAAAAGCTGAAAGCTAAACTGTAATATTGTCAATGGTTTTCACTTCTGCTGTAATAAATAGTTGAGAAAAGCACAATATTTTAAGTATAAAAGGCTGAATGTCCTTAAAGAGCTGCACAGTTTGAAATTTGAATGGTTTCTGTAGCAGAAAGTATGCAGAAGTAGTAGGCGATGAATTTGTACAAAAGTATGAATTAAGAATATGTATAAAGAGCGAGAATAACATTCAAACTAATAAAGAGCGACAAGAACATTAGTGTGAATGCTGGTTAAGACCTCTTAAGTCTGTTGTCAAGGCAGCAGATTGTGCTACTACTTGACATTTGCGGGCTGCAGCCTATTTTGTTACGGTTGGGCTTTAGTTGCCTGAATGTTTAGTCACATCTAAAATATGTCTTCCAGAAAAGAAAGTTGTGCTAAATTATTGTTAAATCTTACATTTTTGTTTGGCCACTTGTTGAATAATTACTGTAGAGTGGGAGCAGGGGCAGTAATTTTAAGTGACACTGTTATTTTGTTTCGTTAATTTCCTCAAGGAATAGCATGCATTTCAATTAACCAATTATTGATCTTTACATGGCTGAAAATCAATTACTGGAATTGTTTTAAATTGGTATCCCTAATTGAAATAGCATGATGCATGTAAACAGACCTATAACAAGGTTTTTACAAAGTTATTAACCGCTTAAATAGCATGTTTTCTCCTCTGCTCTCTCTTTCATGCCTAACAGTAATAGTTGAATCAAAGTCTCATTTGTTCTTTTCTCACAGACCATTTTTAGCCCAGCGCTCTACATGTTGGGGTTATTTTCTCAATATGCATTTTTTCATCAGTTATTCCAGGGCTTCTTTCTAGAGTTTTCTTGTTAACTGAACTCAGCCTCTTCTAAGGAAGTGCATTTTGTCCTATTCAAGACCATGTTAAAAATTGGGAGTCAGTGCAAGATTAAAAGGTGTGAAGGATGGAGTAATCCATAGCCTCTAAATTTAACACAAGAAATATTTATGAAATAATTTGTAATCGCTTACAATTTCTTATTATTACAGAGATCACTCCCTGGTTTAGTCTTGTAAAATCATCTCACCTACCACTAATACATTCTGTGGGTTTAAGGATGGGCTTGTGGGTTCAAATGTATCCGAGTCAAAGCTCCTCTCTAAATTACTTTTGAAGTACTCCTTCTGTAAGGGAGAGGTCATTTATATGGACCATACTGCAATGTTGTGGTCATCTAAACATGTCACGTCTTTTCAGTCTTTATCACCTTTTATTATGTAGGCTTCACATATTTTTGAATACGTTTTGAATTTGAAATGTTATTACATGCAGAACATGTTTAATTTGTGAGCTACACTTTTGGCCTGAGGACACTTTTTAGGAAATAATGTCAGATATGAAATCTTTACACCTTACTCTGCATATTTTAGGATTTTACATTTTTTATATTTATATTGTGCATTTGCCTTGGGTCATCCACTCTGTGACTTTCTGAAGTGACTTTCTTCTGATGTTATATTGATGCAATGTACTGCTGTTTCTCTGGTTTTGCTGCATGTGTGGGCGATGCAGCAGGTACTTGGGGTTAAATAGTTCTGAGTGTTTGTGTGTGTGTTTATGTGTTTTTCTGTTGTGACTTGTATTGTTTGTTTTTTTTCATGTCATTTTTTGCCTGATTGTGAATTTGTAACGTGTAGTGTGTGTGGAGTCTGTCTGTCATGTTCAGTGTTTGCATTTTGTGTCGAGTGTTGAATGTCTGCAGGGATTGGTTGGTGTACTTGTGAGTGTATCTGTGTGCTTGTGATTAAGTCTATATTTGAGTGTATAACTTATCTGTGTGTGTGTGTATACAGGGGCAGTATCACAGGTTTTGGACAGTCTAGAGGAGATTCATGCATTGACGGACTGCAGTGAGAAAGACATGGACTTCCTCCACAGTGTCTTCCAGGATCAGCACCTCCATACCCTGTTAGATGTGAGTAAACCACAATACCAGAACCTCTTCCTCTGTAATACCACAAGTTCCCAGTAGGTGTCATGACAAGTCAAGAGTCAGCTACATACAGTATTTGTCGAAGGTGTACCTTCCCCTTACACTTAGTATAGTTTGGATTTTTTATCTTTGAGGTAAAATGATCAAATTGTGCTGTTCCAGTTAACTCTTGCATTGTCTTTTAGTCATGGACTCAGACCTGAATTTCAAAGTCAGCCTACTACCACCTTAAGAATATATCCAGGATTAAAGGATTTATGTCTCAGCAGGATTTGGAAAAACTTGTCCATACTGTAACGGTGGTCTCTCTAAAAAAAAACGGACAGACAGCTGCAGCTGATTCAGAATGCTGCTGCTTGCGTCCTCACTGAGACCAAGACAGTGGACCACATCACTCCAGTTCTGAGGTCTTTACACTGGCTTCCTGTCTGTCAAAGAATTGATTTTAAAATACTACTGATGGTTTATAAAGCACTGAGTGGTTTAGGGCCAAGGTACATTTCTAATCTTCTCTAATCTGCTACGTTATGAACCATCCAGACCTGTCAGGTCGTCTGGGACTTTTCTGTTTGCCGCTGCCTTTTATTAATTTGAATAATGATTATTGTCTTACACTGTAACTTTTACTCTCTTGTTGTATCTTGTTTTTATTTTCTATTTAACTCTTTTTAAGTGTTTTTAAATGACTTTTTATATTGCCCTATGTTGCTTTTGGTTTATGTAAAGCACTTTATATTGCCTTGTTGTTGAAATGTGCTATACCATATCAGTGGGGCTTAATTACATGTTAGTTATTGTTTGTCATTTCAGCTTTATGACAAAATCAACACCAGGTCATCCCCTCAGATCAGAAATCCTCCAAGTGATGGAGTGCAAAGAGCCAAAGAGGTGAGGAACCCGCTGCTCATGTTCACTAAATAAAGGGATAAAGACAATTTAAGATGAGAACACACATTCTCAAACGGGGTTCTCATTCATGTGGCTTTTAAACCACTAATCTGATGTTTAATAATCCAGTCCTAATCAATGAGTGATGCTTACGGGGCAACGCAAGTAAATAATGAACAGAATGAGACAGACACTGTGCTGCAATAAGTGTCATTTATTAGGAGCATTCTTAGGATTCTCTTGTGTGCATAACACAGCAGTACAGCTCTGATTTCACAGAAAAGGAAAATGGTGAGACTGTAAACCTCAGTGACTCTTTTAAGTGTTTTCTTCACCAGGTCCTGGAAACCATCTCATGTTACCCAGAGAACATGGAAGCCAAGGAACTCAGGAGGATCCTCACACAGCCACACTTCATGGTGGGATATTACAGAAACACACAAAGCAACATTCACATTCTTATTGTTTTGACGGGTTCAGATCGTTTGCATGTTGAGCATGCTTATTGGTGTGTGAGATTTTAACCTAATGTGTCAGGAGTAGGGTTCTTTTGACAATCCACATAACTCCCTCTGCCACAAAGCTGCTTAGTACCTGAGCTTGGTGGGCAGAGGAAAAAGAAAGGAGACAGAAGCATTAGAGCGGTAGGAAGAGTAGAAGAGAAAATGTGCTGACGGGTTTCGGTGTGGATATACAGTACTTACTTTTGCGGTGACGTCAATACCATCATGTTTGTGAGATACGCCAGGTGGCTGAAACAGACCTGAGAGAATATTATTGATGGACGTGGAAACTGAAAACTAAGGCAGAAGAAATCAGTGGTGGATTTCATGTGAAGGTATAGTCAGTTGGAGTCTGTAATTGCAATATTTGAAGGAGTGTAGCTTGTTCTGTGGCTGCAGTTTTCTTCTCAGATAGGTGTTATTACAACAGTATCATAGCACATGTATTATTTCAGCGAGTGGATGACTAGATGTAAGTTGTTTTTATAGATGTATTCTTTTGCTTTATTGCCACTTACAAATATTCACAGCAGCTAAATGTAGGATGATACGGACATGTTTTTAGCTTAGTTAGAAGCACAAGGGACTGAGGTGTTTCCCTGTCCTGATTCAGTCTGTGACACTTACTGGAGCTGTCACACCTTAGGTTTGGTCCAATCCAATTAGCCCGTCTTGCTCCCTGACCTGACGGGGTGGGTTTTTCATGCTGCCACAGATGTTTAACAATGCTGCTAGCAGAATGGGTGTGAAGGGCTTTTGCCTGATTGCACATGGGAAGAAACATGTCTCATTTGCCAAATCTTTCACTTTAAACCTTTTTCTGTGTAGTGCATGATTTAACTTATTAGGCAATGATCCAAGGGCATGCTTTGATCCTGTTAATTATTAACTTAGTATGCAGTCATTTTGTTAGTATTCCATGTCAAACACTTGTTAGAAGCCATTGTTGATGCCTTTGTTTTGTTTTTTTTTCAAACTGTTGTTCTTCTCAGCCGCACAAATGTTCACCATAAGTCAAAAGCCTTTAGTGCCAGCTGTTTCAACTCTCCATGACTGTCATGCATCCTCAGTGAACATGTTGTTGCTCTGATGAACAGATGTGATTATTTGGCAAACACAGCTAGTAGATGTATTCTTTTTTGTTGAAAAAAACAAAACAAACTACACTGTGTCAGTAACATGATTAGTGCCCAAAGAGGGTTAGTGTAAGCCACACTCTTTCTAATGCTGGAGCTATCCACTCACATAGATACGGTGTGTGCAACCACATGTACCTTCCTCTTGCAGGGATTTGGTAGGATGTATCTGTTTTATTCATTAGTTATTCACACATGAGTGTTTTCTTCTCAAGGCCAACTTGGGATTCCAGCCACAAGTCTGACTCTTTTCTCAACATTACTGCCCACAACAATTGTTTACTTTGCTTGTGGCTGCCCAAAACGTTGTCCTGTGTGTACAGCATGGCAACAATTCTTGCAGTGCTTCACTCCCACTGGGTTCACCTATAGAACAAACAGGGATAGCTAGCATACTGTGGAGTTGGATGCATGAGTCTCAACATTCATGACTGTCTGTGTACTCGCCAGGCTCTGCTGCAGACCCACGATGTGGTGGCCCACGAGGTCTACAGCGACGAGGCACTGAGGGTGACCCCCCCACCCACTTCACCTTATCTGAATGGAGACTCCCCAGACAGCACCAACGGAGACATGGACCTGGAGAACGTCACCAGGGTTCGCCTGGTCCAGTTTCAGAAGAACACTGATGAGCCCATGGTGTGTAGACAGAAACGGAGAGACACACATATTCAGATTCTTGCACCAAATTTCAGTAATGGATGAATTTACATTTACTTACTTTGTCTTTTCATCCAACCAGTTTACATCTGGATACATGTTCCTTGACCATATTTATAAGTGATTTGTTGTGAAGTACCAGCAGAAAGTGTTCCTTTTGTATTAGCAATATGCATAACACAGCAGTACAGCTCTGATTTCACAGAAAAGGAAAATAGTGAGACTGCAAACCTCAGTGACTCTTTAAGTGTGCTGTACTGTACTGCATGTTGTCTCCGCTGTTATGATCAGTTATCCCTCGGTCTGTCTCTTCTAGGGAATTACTCTGAAAATGAACGAGCTCAACCACTGTATTGTGGCCCGAATCATGCATGGTGGAATGATTCATCGACAAGGTATGCATCCATATAAAATACTATATACAACATTAAACCACGCATGCATATTTAACAGGCACATTCAGCAATTCATTTAGTCAATCTAATGAGATTTTCTCTCAAAATAACATTAATCACAGAGTTTATAAAGTAGATTCTGGTAATTGAAATAACAATGAAATGTAACTCTTCTTTACATTAGTTGGACTCCCCCTGGAACCCTATTAACCCCTGGGGTTTTTCCTGCTTTGTTTCAACACACAAGAGCCTCATTAATTCATTATTTCTCCGCTTCAGGGACTCTGCATGTGGGAGATGAGATCCGAGAGATTAATGGCATCAGTGTTGCCAATCAGACGGTAGAACAGCTCCAAAAGATGCTGGTAAGTCACACACATCAGACTTTCCACATTTGGACTGTGCAGGCAGCCTTTCCGTTTCTTGTATGGGCTGTTAGTATTCCTAGCATTATTTCTGTTTAGCATGTATTATAGAATGTAACATTCGATTTGATTTGCACCAAAAGATGTTGCTATGTAGACAGTGTTTACTTTAATAGAGTGAGACATCTTGCTATGGCTAAAATGTCAAACTTGGAAATTTGTAGTACATAAAAGTCAGCAGCTGTGGTACTTGGCTGAAAGGGCTTTGACCCTCTCAGTTTTTTTATGATCTTGCTATTATTTTTAGGTATTGTTTCCATTAAAAACTAATATGTAATATGCTTTTTTTCCCCTTGTCACACAGAGGGAGATGAGGGGTAGCATCACCTTCAAGATTGTACCCAGTTACCGGTCCCAGTCCATGTCTTGTGAGGTAGGTAATCAAAAACACACACCCATATTCTATGGGGGGGATATTTTTAATAAATATTTTGTATTTGCTGTTGCAGAAAGAGTCACCAGATTTGTCTCAACAGTCACCTGCAAATGGTCATGCTAGTGTCACTAGCTCCATCCTGGTATGTTTCTGCTTCACACACACACTTTCACGGAAATAGCAGCAGTAAGCTAGTAAAAGAGAAGAAAATGCCAGAGAGAAAACACATAAAATATGATTTCTTTATAATGTTACTAATACTTTAATTTGTTTTTGTGATTACGATCATCATTCATGGGATAAGCGAATGTGTGTAATCCCGTGAAAAAAAAAAAAAACTTAAACAAAAACTTCTGTCATCCCAATTAGGACCTGCCATCGACTATCCAGCCCAAAGGCCGTCTGGTGAGACTTCCCATTTCTTTACACCACAACTGCACTAAACCAGTTCAATTGTGTGCTCATCCCTTTGCCTTACAATCTGGTACTGTTATGACAAACTAACACTTATCCCAACAAGTCCAAATCTGCATGTATGTACTTAAAAGCACTCGTGTCCATCTATTCCCATTATCTATTTTGTTTGCATCAAGTATTATTCTCCAATGTCAGGCTTTAGCTATAGTCTGCTTTGGTCTCCCTTGAACATTGGAAAGGATTCCTACAGTTAATAATTTTTTATTTTTTTTTATTAAAAATTAAAAAAGCAATGTTAGAGAAAAAAATTTCTTGGTCAGGAAAATATTGCATTGTAGTATAATATGGCCTTGTAGACAGACGTATTGACAAGAAAAATGTTAGGAACCCTGATTTGTCCTGTTCACAACTTCCTCATTTGTTGAGTTCAGCCATTTTTGTCTGTTCCATGATGTGTTTATCATGCTCTAAGATCACACACACATAAAATGCAGTACAAACATTTTAGTATATTAGATTCAGCATCCAATTGTGGGTCCCTCATCACACCTCCTTTGTTTATGCCCCCCAACATTTTCTACTGCATGATATATGTGTAAGTGTGTGTGATGCTCTCAACCCCATAGATCTCCAGACCTGCCATCAAGGACAAATTGTCCATCAAGGTAAGATGTCTCTAAGTGGACCCTTCGTAGAAGTAGATCCTAACTCCTCCCACCCTCATCGCAGAGTTCGGTTCCTCATCATAGTGGTTTGTCTAGATCCCATACTAGCTCTCAAGGCTTAGTCTTCATACCTGGTTTGTCAGTGGACATAAAAGGCAACCAAAAAATGTGGATGTGTGTGCATAAGCTTTCGATAAAACAGATATGCCCAGAAACAGAGATGTGGTATAGTGCTATGTTGGTTAATTTATCTAAATGTCTGTGCTCTTTCTTGCTTCGGCTTATACGCTCTTGATTTTCCCTCTGCTGTCTTTTTATCTTTTAATGACAAGCATCAGCGCCACATTTCTAGCTACTTAACAATTTAGCAGCCAGTCTCTTTTCATATGAGCAGCTTGGCCCATCTGTCAGCTCCTAACACATTTTTTTGTCTTACTGTCCTGTCCTCACAGATTTATGTACGGGCTCAGTTTGAGTATGACCCAGCGAAAGACGACCTCATCCCATGTAAGGAAGCAGGCATTCGCTTCCGGGTGGGTGACATCATTCAGATCATCTCCAAGGACGACCACAACTGGTGGCAGGGAAAGCTGGAGAACACAAAGAATGGCACAGCAGGCCTCATCCCCTCACCTGAGCTACAGGAGTGGTTAGTAGAACCTGACAATCTTTAATCTGTACTGTATTCGTACGTATTCACACTCAGTTGCCAGTTTAATAGGTACACCTGACTAAAACTAATGTGGTCTTATACAAGAGCCCTACCTTCATGAAGGTTATATTGAGAGGGATAGCAGGTCCACTAAATGTTACTAATATACCACAGGAGTTCAGGAATAGCGTCACTACAACGCTCAGCCATGTCAGTGCACCTAAACAACCCCGGCTTGTACTTGTTAGGATACATAAATATAAATATATATTTTTATTTTCTAGCTATTAATTAATGCACACAGATACAAGGACCAGTATTATGGCTGTCTGTGTGTATGTATGTATACCCCATTAGGTCTTTAGCATTAAAACCACAAACAAATTAACAAATTTAATTTAACAGTACATGTATCCTTTTCAGGCGTGTGGCGTGTATAGCGATGGAGAAGACCAAACAGGAACAGCAGGCCAGTTGTACCTGGTTTGGCAAAAAGAAGAAACAGTACAAAGACAAGTACCTGGCCAAGCACAATGCGGGTAAGCCAACAAACAACATAGCATACAAATGGTGTAACTCAAAGCAAAGAGGTAGTTAAATTAAATATGTAATAAAAATCCAATCTCAAATTACACTTGCACTACTACTTAAGGTAGCACTTTTTGCCAGGGATTTGCTAGTTATGTGTCATGCAACTCATCATTGAATTTGGAGCACAGTCTCACTCACTAGTGATTAATAATCACATTGTTGTACCTTTGTAAAGTCAGGTATGTGTAACTGCTGCACGCCTGTTGCGTTTTCCCTTGACAGACTTCTCCTGTCTCAATTTTGCCCTGTTTTTCAGTAACTAACAGTGTAGCTGCTTTTGTTATGGTGTCTTTTTATTAACCCTTCCACTCCCACCCTTTGTCCATATTTCATGCTGTCTCTTACCCAATGACATGGCTGCATGTAAGTAACTCCAGACAGCTGACCACCAGCTTCTGTGTTTTTCTTCCTCGTCCTAACATCAATTTGCATTACATTGGTGTTAGTGTGCTGCTGTTGAATTGTGTTTCTAATATTTTTATTTAATATAAAAACATGTATAATGTTAGCCCTTTACAGCTGATGACATGCTAACCTAATGTTTCTCCTCTGTGCTGCAGTGTTTGACCAACTAGATCTGGTGACGTATGAGGAAGTGGTCAAACTGCCATCGTTCAAGAGGAAAACACTGGTGTTGCTTGGTAAGTGAAAACAGTAAAAATTGTATAGAGAAAGGTAGATTGGGGGGAGAGGTGAGATTGGGGTGAGGTAGAGTAGATGTGTAGGGGGAGAGGGAGGAGTAGAGAGAGGTGAGAGAGAGAGAATAGAAAGGTGTGGGAGAGATAGAGGAAGGTAGATTGGGGGGAGGTAGAGTAAATGTGTAGGGGGAGAGGTGTGGGAGGGAGCGAGTATAGATGGAGGTAGAGGGAGTTAGAGTAGATGTGTAGGAGAGAGATAGGATGGGAGAGTGGTGAGGGAGCGGTGAAGGAGGGGAAGGAGTAGAGAGAGGTGAGAGGAGGAGGGGGAGGAGAGAGGGATGGAGGGAGAGGTGTAGGGAGATAGTGTAGAGTGAGAATGAGAATAGAGATAGAGAGAGGGGGAGGGGGAGGGGTAGAGAGGGATGAGTGGAGAGGAGGAGTAGAGAGGGGGAGAGGTGTAGGGAGGTAGATGTGGGGGAGAGAGGGAGAGTGAGAATGAGAATAGAGATAGGGGGAGTATAGAGGGTGGGAGAGAGTATAGAGAGGGGAGGGAGAGAGGGAGACGGGGGAGGTAGAGTAGATGTGTAGGGGGAGAGGGAGGATGGGAGAGAGTATAGATGGGTGTGGAGGGGGAGGTGTAGAGGAGAGGGAGGGAGAGAGGTGAGGGAGCGGTGAAGGAGGGGTAAGGAGAGTGTGGAGGATAGGAGAGAGTGTAGAGAGGTGTGGGAGAGAGAGGAAGGTAGATTGGGGGAGAGAAGGAGATAAGTGGAGGGAGAGGAGAGAGGGAGAGGGGGAGGGAGAGGAAGAGGTGTGGGGGAGAGAGGTGTGGGAG
>CM022483.1:9517993-9709553 GCA_011952105.1 Coreoperca whiteheadi
GGGGGGGGGGGGGGGGGGGGGGGGGGGGGGGGGGGGGGGGGGGGGGGGGGGGGGGGGGGGGGGGGGGGGGGGGGGGGGGGGGGGGGGGGGGAGAGGGAGGTAGGGTGGGGGGAGGAGTAGAGAGAGGTGAGGGAGAGAGGGAGGATGGGAGAGTGGTGAGGGAGCGGTGAAGGAGGGGGAGGTAGAGGAAGAGTAGGAGAGAGGGAGAGTGAGAATGAGAATAGAGATAGAGGAAGGTAGATTGGGGGGAGGGAGAGGAAGAGGGAGAGGTCTAGGGAAAGTGAGAATAGAAGGAGGGGGAGGAGTAGAGAGAGGTGAGATAGAGAAAGGTGTAGAAAGTGGAGGAGTAGAGATAGAGGAAGGTAGATTGGGGGGAGAGAGGGAGACGGAGGGGGAGGAGTAGAGAGGGTGGGAGAGAGTATAGATGGAGGTAGAGGGAGAGGTATAGGAGGGGGAGTATAGATAGAGATAGAGGAAGGTAGATTGGGGGGAGGTACGGTAGATGTGTAGGGGGAGGGGGAGGTGAGGGAGAGAGTATAGATAGAGATGGAGGTAGAGTAGATGTGTAGGGAGATAGGAGGGGGAGAGGTGTCAAGAAACTCCATACATTACTGAGTGTTGAGGCAGAGCAGGGTGCCAGGATCCAAACCCCACAAGAAGACCACCTCGTATTTAGCCACTGTATGAATCCTTGTCTTGTTGTCTTCTCTGAGCCTGTGTCCAGTCCTGCAGCCCTGTGAAATAACCATGCCCCTTTATTTGAATATAACAAATGGAAATGTGGCATTATGAAATAAAAATCCAATTAAATAAAAAACCATTTGTTTAAGAATTGACTTTGTAATATTCACAGGCAATAGGGTCTATTACTGGCTGACCGACCTGTTGTTTAATTCAATTCTCTGCTGTCTCCTTTCATTCAGGTGCACATGGAGTTGGTAGGAGGCACATCAAGAACACACTCATTACCAAACATCCTGACCGCTTCGCCTACCCCATCCCTCGTAAGGAGACACACACACACACTAATAACAACTACACCAGCGCAGGGCTCGACAGTCAAGCTAGGGCTGGGACGGTTACCGCAATACCAGTCTCGTGACTGCCATCACCGCAAAAAACATTGGCCTGCACATGCCTAATTCCATGGATTCATTGATTCAAAAGACATGGATTGAAACGTGAAAAGATAAATGTTATGGCGCTATGTTCTCTTGATACAGCCATGGTATGTAGCCTAACTGAGTTTCTGAGTTTGTCAAGAATCTTAAAATTGGGCAAATCTGCTATTTATTTGACTGACATTTTAGATTTCTCTAGAAACATTATTTTGGCTAAACTTAAAACATAAAATCAATTCCAATCCTGTTCTAAATGTATGCAGTATTAAAAATGATAATAATAACATTTTTTATCAATGATAAAGAGCAGGGCCGATGAAAGTATGAAATGCCCTACAATACATACTTTCCTTGATTGAATCAAATATGGATATTTATTTTGAGCGAATTAATTGTTATATTAATCAAGTGACTAAAAAAAGAATCATGGTGCAGCCCTAGATTTAAGCATATGGTCAAAGTGCTAGAGCCCAGCTACAAAGTGAACTCACGTCAGTCAGCACAACGGACTGAATTAACAGTGTTACGATGGAGCGTTACTGCTGAATGTTTACATTTTTCTTTTTAGTTTTACCTGCTGTACTGAACCGTGACTTTTGTGTACCGTTACACCCCTAGTTTTAAGTCATATAACATAAAAGTTTCTTGGGGGAGGACCCAACTGGACTTTGGCGAAGGTCTGCACTCTCGAAGTGCCCTTCTACTTAAAGATGTGTTCCTAGCATTTAAAGTATAAATAATGTAGGGCTGTCAAAAGTAAAGTTTAAAAACTGCAACTCATTACTGTGTTTAAGACGCTGTAGCAAGCTCAGTTTTGAAGCTAGAGTAGAGCTAGAGGGTCATATGAAACTAGACGACCTAAGGCATGCATTGGTATAAACCATATTATGCTACGTTGGCGAGTTGAACTCTCTCTCTCTCTCTGTGTGTGTGTGTGTGTGTGACTTCGTGTGTCAGTCAGAATCTTTCCTTGTTCTTTTTTTCATATTTGTGTGGACCTTGTTGAAATTCAACTGGCACTTGAACATATTTATTGTTAATTATCATCTATATTGGTACCTACAAGAAATGATTGCCTTCTAAACTGATATCTAATTTTAATGGCCTTGATTGAAAATTTGTAGTTCACAAGAGAGAATCTTGTGTTCAAAGTTAAAAAAGATGCTATTAAACAATAATATTTGATCTTAAATATACTTCCGTGTTGTCTAGTCTACATTAAGAAGAAAAAATCAGTTAATTACAGCCAATTCTGCGACTAATTAATTATTTTTTATCAATTGATAGCCCTATAATAATTACATAATTATTAGATACAGTTTGAAGCAGAAATAATTAAAAACATAGCGTACTTCATTCAAATAAATTAAATAATTTAGCTTGTAAATGTCTCCTTGTATCCCTCTATTAAAGGAAAAACACATTTGATTTAATTGTCATTGCGCTCCTTAGGAAAAACGTTAGCATCAAACCTTTAAGTGTAACAAAACATGCTTAGGTGGTTACGTATGTCGCACTGAAAACATATCAGATGAGATGCATAAACGGACTCAACGAAGCACTCCCAAATCAGCTCCTTTGGTGGTCAGATTACTGTCAGATGTGAACAGCAAACGAGAAACCAAAGGAATCTACAGAAATCAGAAGCAACATGTCAGTGCTGCTTCCGTCTTAAATACCTTACAACTGCTGCAGGACCCCAGCAGTATAAATTCACCAAAATGAAAACACCTAGCACCATTCCCATCCACGGTTTTTGTTTATAATATTGCACAGGAGAGAGACTTCAACAAGTCCGAGTTGTATGTATAACCGTTTGCAACACAAAGGCATACGCAGACTCATCATCACCTGTTCTTTCAGCTATCTTTTATGTCCTACGATTTTCACTCTCTGCTCAGACACGACTCGGCCTCCTAAGAAGGACGAGGAGAACGGAAAGAACTACTACTTTGTGTCTCATGACCAGATGATGCAGGACATCAGCAACAATGACTACCTGGAGTATGGCAGCCATGAGGATGCCATGTATGGAACCAGGCTGGAGACTATCAGACAGATCCATACACAGGGCATGATCTCCATCCTGGATGTTGAACCACAGGTAACAAAGGATTTTAAAAATCCATTTTCAAACATGCAATTGACTTGACCTCTCTGCAACACTAACACGGCCGATGTCTGAATTCAGTGCCGTCGCATCGTTGGAAAAGCAACAGCTGCACAAGGAAAAAGTGCAGATATATTCAGCCGCCGTAACACAGCATCAGTAACAAATTATAAAATTCAACTAAGTAGCATTTCTTATGCACAATAAATTAAATATATTTAATAATCATGACATACTATGAATCAAACAATTTTAGCATTTGGAGATGTCACAACCTAATGTCATTTTCAACCAAGGCACTGTTTGTCATTAATAAAACCAACAAAATCAACATTCATCTGCAAATAAAGCTTTCAAATCCATCACTTATGCCTTCATTGATACCAATTCTGTTCAACTCACTGCTGTTTTTCTTCCTACTGGGGTGGCAGCGCTGCTGGAAAAGGGCTTTTTCGCTCTCCCTCAGATGCCAGATATCGTGCCAGCGCTGCAGCATTACAAATATGTAACAGTCCTGTCATATCTGAGTTACACCATATGGAACATTTCAATGTTTGTTTTCGGTTCTCTCACTATTTTTTTAATTTAAGGGCTGACTGTCAGTTTAAATTAAATTACCTAATCAATTTTACATTACGTGGGAATGACGACACATTTTAAGTTGTTTTGTTTTTGTCAAAGTAACCTCCCAAGTTGTGCAAGCCTGTTTATTAGCTTCACCTCTTGTTGAAACACTTATTTCCTTTTTACTGTAGTTTTACTGATATTTCAAACTTTTTCTTACAGCTCGTTGGGCAGTTTGGGTGAAAGAACTACATAATCAAAATAAAAATTTCTCGCTCTCTCTCTTTCATCAGGCACTAAAGATTCTTAGGACAGCTGAGTTTGCTCCCTATGTTGTCTTCATCGCAGCTCCCACCATCACCCCAGGCATGACTGAGGTACAGACACAAATACTTTATTGCTTCCTCTCTCACCCATGCTAGTTCCAAGTTTACTTCAATTGCATGTACTAACTCTCATTCAGTCCAAATGCAGTCACACTGGCATGTTCGTCTGAATTCAGAGCATTAACTCTATATAACGATGGACGACATGACAGCGCCCCAAAAGTGAAGCCAAAACATCTCGACCGCCCCTGGTGGCTGGCTGCAGTATAGGTCAGAAACCTCGCCCCTTCCATGTTAGCGGATGGGACATGATCCTAAGAAATATGAAATACACGTCAAATAAGTTTTTTCGTATCTGGGATAGTTTGGCTTCATTTTTGTACAGTGGGAGGAAGTGGAGACATGTCGAGACTCTATGATTCAGAGGCATTTCACCTAAATATTTCATAATAAAAACACTTTCCAAGTTTAATTCAAACAAGCAAACCCAGTGTGAAAAAAGCCTTCATTTCTGTGTCTGTCATCCTTTTTGCTTTGCTCAATGTGTCTCTCACTGCACGTGCCCTGTGTGCTTTACGCATGTTTGTATTTTCTCTGGCATGCCTTTTTCATTTGCACCCAAGGTTCCAAAGTGGTGCAGGAAACTGCCTGTAAGTACTAGTTAAATGGTGTGAGTTCAGCTTGTTTGGAGACTGTTGAAAGGCATGTCTGGCCTCTGTTTGTGTAGTTCTAGTAGTAGTCTAGCTTTGTCCACTCTTGATTTCCTCTAATAATCCTCTTAATTGTGTGCTTTCTCAGTGGTGCATCTTCATTTTTGATGTAACTTTATGCATCCTGTCCTCTAGCCCAACCCTACCTCTCAGTTTCATTTTTCCTCTCCCTCCTGTGTCCTGGAGAAATGAGCGAAAAATCTATTTGCAATTTTTCTGATAAATATTGCGATTGCAGTTTACCATAAACTTCAGGCCTGCATTGATGGTCTGCGTAGTATTAAACGAGAAGTGTGTAGCAAGCTTAATCACAAGTTATAGATTGTATTGTGCGTTGTTTACGCATTTTTACTTTCCTATTATATTACTGGTATAGTTGATATTACTCAATAATTAAGTAGTATAATATTTATTGACAACAGCAACTGACTGACAACTACCATTGACAAATCTGCACTACTTGAGCTAACATCAACTTCACAGATGGACGGGAGGAGCTGCTTCACAGGCCTCAAGTTGATATGCTTAAAAGAGTGATATGGTATACTTTAAAATTTAATTGGTTGCAAGAAAACCCATTAAGATATACTATCTTCATTTACACTAGACAACTACCAAGTTAGCTGCAACTATTTGCTTGACAGTACCATGGTGTGATCAGCTGGATCATTATCTAAAGACAAACTCACCACTCTGTTGATTGTATTTAAACAACAAAAGAAAGATACAGTTCAAGCCTTGTTTCAAACATCACAAAGATACAGAGTGATGTTTTTTTTCAAGGAAACCATCTTTGGCTGAGCACAAATATTTGGAGCTAAGAGCGTATTGACCAGACAACACCCGAGAGTTCCCCGTTTGTATTTTGGCTAACTATTATGAACATATAGAACCGAACCACAAATGCAGCCTAGACGCACATCACACATCGTTTAACTCCCTCTCTCTTTTTGTCAATCACAGGATGACTCTCTTCAGCGGCTCCAGAAGGAATCCGAGATGCTGCAGCAGACCTACGCTCACTATTTTGACCAGACCATCATCAACAATGAGATTGATGACACCATCCGACTGCTGGAGGAGGCTGTAGACCTGGTGTCCACCACTTCTCAGTGGGTCCCTGTCTCCTGGGTCTACTGACATACACTCAACGGCAATTAGCTCATCACCCTGAACGATCCATCTCTGATCCAACACAGATGCTTAACTTTGGTCAAATTCCCTTGAATCACGTGTCTCTCACCAGAATCATACATTTCTGTAGATAAACTGTTGTTGAAAAAGAGGGAAATTAATAAACTAATGACTCTGATGCCTCACTACAGACTTCATCCTGTCCCTACCCCCTTTTTTCTCAACAGCCTCAAAAGGCATATTGTTGTGTACATATATACATATATATATATATATATATATATATATGATTAAAAAAACTAAGTGAATATGGTTCTGTCCTAATATAGTTGAAGGGTGGGGAGTGGAGGGGCAGTGTGGTAGATATTTTGTATTTTTCTTTTGTAATTGATGGATGGGTGGTAATAATGGAAAGGCAATAGCGAGCATGATCATAAAGCAGTTTTACGTGGGTGCCTGTGTGTGTGTTGGCCTTTTTAAAAAGGCACTTCTTGTGGTACTCTGTGTCCTCCTCGCCAAGATCTCCTAATCTCCTCGGCCCCTGTGACAAACAAGCCGAACGTTAAAGCACATTAGAAGCTGCTAAAGTGGCGACAAGTAACTCCCTCAGCTCCACATGCAAGTTTGAGTGAAGCAAAAAGCACAGGAAACTTGGCAGTTTCTTTCTCCCTTACCCAGCCCTTTATTTATTTCAATGGCCCTCTGTGCCTGTCAGTTTGTTGAATGAGCACACTGCTTTCTTCTACGCTGTCTTTCTGTGTGTTGCTGTAGCCTGTTGTACCATGCTTCCCTTCCCAACCTGACGGTCTTTGTTTACATCTCAGTTTGCACAAAATGGACAATGAAGACGACGTACTGCATTTCGTCACCTCGGTTTTCATTGTGTCTTGCCTACTCTCTGGTGTTTACTCCTCTCCCTTCCTACATGAAATGCTAATCAGTGGTCAGTGGACCTGGAATATCGTTCTTGGGGCATGATCAGCTATGAAAAAGCACTTACATCCACCACTAAACATGGCTCCTGAGCTGGAAGACAAAAAAACTAACAGAAAGGACAAAAATAAACTGCCTTATCAGAGCCTCGGGGAAGAAGTCGGTAACACCTATGCACACCCCTGGTTTCTGCCAGGCAGACCGCCACGACAACCATTTTCTTCTTTCCTCACACTCAAATAGTGAGCCACACTTGTTCAAATTAAAGTGTTCATTGGAATGTCTGTGTGGATGGGGAGAGCCTCATGTAGGTGGGATAAATCCAATCCTAGAACAACCGTTTTTGGAACTGTTAACTGTTGTCTTTAAAAATATAAGGAGTATTCTTGTTTTGAGGGAGAGAAAATAACTAAATTTGTGTGTAAATGTTTCAATGGTGCGTACGTCCTACGAGTGAATTACCAAGAGCCAGTGTATATTAATCCTTAAAAAGAAGCTCAGTATGTGACATAACCTCTTCATGCTTTACCAGAAGTGGCACAATGCAGCCCCACCTACAGTAACTCAGTATTCAGGCTCATCAGTTGAATGGTCTTTAAAAAAAATATTAAAAAGTGAATATTTTTAACTGTGTGGTGTGGTTGCTTTTGTTCCTCTTCAAGTAAAGTGTTTTCATTTAAAGTCCTGTGTAAATTACCTCTGCAAATGACAAAAGCAGCTTTTCTGTATGAAATGTTGTTGTTTTTTGTTATTTAATTTTTTTTTTTAAATATATTTCCTTTTACGTGTTTAAAGTAAACTGCCTTGTCTTCCTTGTGATTATTTTCTGACGTGTGTGCGCGCAAGTTAATGTGTGGGTATAATCATTTTGTAGTATTTTACATACGGATTTAGAAGTCCAACAGGGGTTTAATTCAGTCTAACACACTGTAGAAATGCTATTTAAAAGACTGTTTGGAAAACAAACAACGTTTCTGAATACTGTGTCATTGCTCATGTAACAAGTGAAGATTTGTCTATTGGATTTCATAGTGATCCGGTTTTAATGAGACTCTCCCACATACACGACTATGTAAATCTACTCTATATTCAATGTCATGCCCACAAGGAAAGCATAATGAAGGTCTATATAAAAATCACATTCTTCTCATAAATAATACAATATTGCATTGTTTGCTGTAGTCATAATTCCACTTTCTACACCAGCCCCATTCTTTGAAAATTCATTGATATCCTCGTGCAAAAATAAAGTTCAATTAAAACAGCTGCCAGGCCCTGGTTAAGTAACACGGGAACACCTGATAATCAGATTTCGTTCTGTGTCTGTATTGATTTGAAGCACAATTTTCAAGGAGAGACAAGTGTCTGGTCATTAAAAGAGGACTGCAAAGCCTCAGCGAAATCTGTTCAGGGTTTAGTGTTTATTTGAGTCCAAGGCCTGTACTTCTAAGGTGCCCTTCAGAAAAGTGGTATGTATGCGTACATGCACAAGTTATAGATGGGGTATGCCATAAAAAACAAACAAACCATGATATAGAGCAAACTATAACATAAGCAAGTAATGTAACAAACATTAGCTAGGTTGTGGGTTGGCAAACTGTCCCTACAGTTGCTGCTGAGAAGCTAACGTGCAGAGAGGACGAGACGGTTTCCCAGAGCCAGCACACCAGCTGCAGACAGCGATACTCACAACTCTCCTGCTGCTATAGCAAACATCACAACAACAGCATCTCTTGGCAAACTAGAAAGGAAGCTGAATGTCCGTGGGCAAGTCATTTAACGTTACCTGACGCACAAATCATGGCTGGAATAGTGTTGCGTCGCTCAGTCCCAGGTACTTTGTTTCCCATTTACAGAGGCAGGGCTGTGTACAAACACCAGAGGGTTTTGTCGTTATTTTCCAGCGCACACACTGAACTGACAGCTAGCGGACCGTGAGGAGCTATTTGCTGAATTTGACAAAGAGACATGTTTATGACATGATTAGAATCGCAAACTCCACCTTTAATTTAAGGTGACATATTAAACGTGTTCTTGGGGGGCAGTTAAGTTGCATGACTATTAAAATTTACTTTG
Organism: Coreoperca whiteheadi; assembly: GCA_011952105.1. Lineage (NCBI taxonomy): Eukaryota > Metazoa > Chordata > Actinopteri > Centrarchiformes > Sinipercidae > Coreoperca > Coreoperca whiteheadi. The sequence goes on from CM022483.1 coordinate 9,526,968, forward strand.
CTCTATTTTTTGCCATCAAAAATAACCTTTTGGTGAAAGGATAATGTGTCTTACAGCATAACAATGTAAAGTTAGTCCTCATCATATCAAAAAGTTTCAATCAATGGTACATTAAGAGTCTCTAAGAAAGCTCAAAATGTTTAGCAACCTCACAAATCTGCAGTAAACAAAAACATTGAATTAAATTATTTTAACTACTGGTTACAGCTCAAGAGCATTTAATTTCTAAATCTTTGCAGATTTTTTCACCTCATAACCACATTTTTTGCTGTCAAATTTATATTTGATTTCCCTGTTTGTTTCCCTCTCTGTTCAAGAGTGAAGTCAAAATGGAAGACAAGGATTACAAATACGTCTTTAAACACACACACACTGGTTGCCCCTAAAAGCACAACCATAATAAATGTCTGAGTTCAAACCAAGTTCAGAATAATGAATATCAAAGCAGCAGATTGAGTGAGTCTGGCAGCCTACAGCTTCAATCTAATAAGTGTATGTAAGAACCTGCACAATATAACCGATGTGGTGTGGGACATTTCAAAAGTCTCTATTTTAAACAGACACCACAATCAGGAGACACAAGTCTGCTCTGGTGTAAAAACAATAAAGTATCACATTAAAAGGGTCAGTTCACCAAAATTACTAAAAGCCATCAGACAAACTAAACAATACTTCGAGTGGTCTCTAGCCATGAAGATAATTTGGGGCACACCACTTTTGGGCTTTCCATCTCTGAGATTCCTGTGTCAGTACAATGGAAATAAATTTAATTTCATTTGCACTGTCGAAAGCTTTAAAACAAATTACATAAAAATAAAAAAATAAATAAAAATAAAAATCAAGCGCTACATCTTTACATAAATGCAGCATCCACTTCTCTGGATAATCCACAGACCTCACTGTCAATGTTTTTTATTAGGATTAATCTCTACCAAAGAAATTGGCTCTATAAAAACTGCATTATCCAGAGTGATGGGAACACTGATTATTCAAAGAAATGTTGCTGCTGAATATTTTAAATGTAATTATTTAATGCTGCAAGTGCCACAAACAAAACTTCATTGTATTGGGGTGCAGGCAGAAATCTCAAAAACCTACAAATGACATAAATGTGTTTCTCTGCAATTTATGTGAATTGACCCTTTAAATGTAGGTGCACAGCTTATGAACCTTGAACTGATTCTGTATCAGCTTCCATTTTAAAGAGAAAGGTCAGATGGGTTCACATAATTTACAAAAAAATATTGAACGTTTTAATGTTTAACTACTTTATAAACAGAGGTAAATGTTTTCATCGACTAGTAATCCATGGTACTGCCATTTTGAACTTCTGGACGTAGCCTCTAATGTTCAAACTAAGAAGTGCAATGAAAGGTCTTGCTAGTAGTTGTTCAACATGACAGCGACATCTAGTATTTAAATTACGAGGTGCACTGTACATACAGTGCAATTTATTAGAAAGAAACTCAAGTCATATCCTAGTTTATTTTCAAAATTCACAGTGGGCCATTTCAAATCAGGCAGTGAGCCACAGTTGGCCTGCAGGCTGTAGTTTGGTCACCCCTGGGTTAATGTAAACGGGTCAGCAACAGGCAGCCTGACCGCCTGTTGAAACCGTTAGAAGAACGACCAGAAGGCTTGGCAGGCGGGTAAAAACCATCGGGAAGACGACTGGAAGGCTGAGCAGGCGAGTGGCAATAATTGGGAAGACAATCAGAAGGCTGATCAGGTGGGCAGAAAGAGTCGGGAGGACAATCAGAAAGCTGGGCAGACATAGGTGGCATTGCTTAGGAGGGTGGCCAGAAGGGTGGAAAGACATAGAGTCAGAAAGAGGCAGGGACATTAGGGTGCTGGACTACTGGGAGTCTTGCAGGCAGACAGCCAAGCTGGACAGGGTGCTGGGCAGCAGTGAGACCAAAGTGCTGACCAGTGGATGCAACCACTCGGGACCTTGGGAACATGCAGACCAGGCTGAGTAGATACAAGCTGTGAGGACTCAGGCTGGTGGCTAGCAGGTGGAGATGCAAGCTGGACAGCCTTCATTCTTAGACCCATGATTTGGATAAGGAAAAAACTCCACAAGCAAACCCTTTAACAGGGAAAAAGGGAGAAAACATTGAAGTACAGGAGGGGTCTTTCCTTCAAAGAAGACAGACATACAATGAATGTTGTTAATTCTTTCCTGGAGGCACGGTTTGTTTTCACTGTTGATCGTGGTGCCAAAATACTCCGACACTTGTTCGTTGATCCGACTGGACAGGGAGTCAACTTATCATTGCTAAGTGCCAAGTATCATAAGATGATGATGACACAAGCATGAATCCAGTTATTCTTTAAAAAATTGTAGGTCCCACAATTTCTGCTTTATTTACCATTAATATGGTAATAAACTTTCAGCATTTTTGTTGACAGGTAAAAACCTTGGAGTAACTCTAGTTAAGGTGATTTAAGGTTTAAGGTTAACATGTTAAACCAGAAAGCTTGAGAAAATTCAGACCGTTCGGTTTACTCAACTCTGTCCAAGTCACTGTCACTCTTAAAACACGGTCATCAATTTAAACCGGCCTGTTTCTCTACATTCCTGAAAAGCTGACAGTTTGGAGATAAAAGGTCTTCCCCTGACAGCAGTGATATGCTGCCTGTCCATTCGCCTGCTGTCCTTGTGTCCAAGGTTGAACCTATCAGTCTTGTGAGACGCTCTGAGCTGATAGGTGACTGATGTTTTACCTCAAGAGACAGATAGACAGGCCCGATGGAATAACTCCGTGTTAAATAGACCAGGGAGTTTGCTGGCTCGTCTTGGGACTTCGCTTCATGGCGGACTGTTGTTTTTCCTCTGGAGTGTGTTTGCAGAGATGGCTGTTTGACTGTGTACTCTGGCTCTGAAGCACAGATAAGTCACTGCTTGCTCCTACAGTTATGAATTGGTTGCTTTGAGCTGCAAAAGCAGGAAATCCTGTAATATGATGAGAGGTCAGCAGCCACTAGTGAACCATTTTCTGGCAGCTGTCTTGTTTTGATTTGCTGGATACTGGAAGCATTTCCTCCACTCGGATATTGCCTGAGGTACAGTAATAACATCTCTGCAAGACTGTAGCAGCTTAACATGAGTTCTTAGAATAAATAGAAGCTTTAACCTGTTTGTTATTTATCAAAGGCTTCATTTCACTACCTTACAACACTTCACACAATATGTCTGGAGACAACGTGCTGAAAAGTCAGGAAAATATAATATTTCAGTCAGGACTACTGTTGGGACTCAGCAGCTGAGTTGATTCATGTGTAGAATTTTAAATGAACTTTGTCTATGTGTTTGTGGGAGAAAAAGGGAATGCAGTCCTTTTAACAGTGAACACACGTGTGACGCTGGAAGTCACCAAGTCCATAAAGCAGGGTCACGACCCTTGCTCCATCTCTCTTCTTCTCTGTTCTCTGCCCGCTCTCCCTCCTGAGCGGAGGCGCACACGCAGCTCTCTTCTTCTCAGCGCACAACCGGCAACAGGTGCTGACAGACAACACATCTCCCCAGCCTGCACACCGACAGAGCAGCAGCTGCTTTCCACAGCAGGACCACAAATTCTTCCCCACTTGGCCTGCTGTATGCTTCGGGAGACATTGCAAAGACGGGGACAGTGACGGTCATCAAACACCCAGAGTCCCTTCTGGAACAGGTTCAGCTCTTATCGTGGAGCACAAGCAGAAGATCGGGACTATAAGGAAAGGCTCCAGGCTTTTAGGCGCCAGGATCCGGTGTGACTGTATGTGATTTTAAGAGTAATCTATTGGAATTTGCCGCTTGCCTGCCAGCGAGTGGGGAGTCATATTGAGGGGAACCGAGGACAGGCACTGTCTTCAATCTTGAGATGAGACTGTAAATTATGACTACATATTTCAGAATAGTAGTTTGTTGGCAATAACTAAGAATGTAATTGTACAATGCCAGGTGTTGTTTCTTAGCTAAATACCCAAAGGGAAACCACCATAAACAAAGGTTCGTTGGCAAATGAGGGCCCTCTTCCACCAGTCGGGAGGAGAGGGTGTCGCTCAAAGCCCTCTTTAGGATCAGAATTAAGATCCCACATTTGAAAGTTAGGTCTTTAGTTCCCATTGTTCTTACTATGTTCATGCCCATTCAAGGGTATTTTTTGCTGCTGTTCCCTGCAGCCACTGGGGTGTTGCCTTTGATACACTTACAATCGATATCTGTGTTGGTTCTTTTGCTTTGTTTTGTTTCGATGTTTAAGCCAAATGCAAGCAGTTAAAATTGTAACGTATAACATGAAAAAGTCGATGTTGCCCTTTTGCAAGAAACACACTTTACAGATACAGAGAATGCTAAATTTAAAAGACTGGGTTACCCATTTTCATCATCATATCTGGCTGGCCATAGGAGGGGAGTGGCAATGCTAATAACCAGCAAAATAAATTTTGAACTCATATTTGAAATGAAAGATACAGAGGGGAGATGCGTATTGATAAGAGGAAAGTTAGGTGGATCACTGATAACTTTACGTTTATGCTCCTAACTCTGAATGGAACATTTTTAGACAACAATTTGATTTTATAATGGCAGAAACTCAGGGTGTCCCGATCTGCGGAGTTGACTTTAACATCACTTAATCGTAAACTGGATTCTTCAAATGCATTCATAACTCAGCCCAAACTGATAGGCAAGACATTTGACTCTGTGAAAAATGATCTTGGGTGACTAGATGTTTGGAGAGAATTATATCCACTATGGAGGGACTATACATACTTTTCCAAACCCAACTCCGTTTACTCGAGGATAGATTTTTTTGTTTCTTTGGCAGAGACCTATATAGGGTTGGTGACTGTGAAATAAGTAGTATGGACCATAGGTGTCAGACCATAGTCCTCTGTACCTAAAACTGACTTTTGAGTTGGATCAAAGAAATACTTTGTGGAGATTAATCACTCTTTTTGAACCGTATGGAGGACCACGTCAAGGTGGATATTAAAGACTACTTGGAACAGAATGATAATGCCAAGGTTTCTACCCCAATACTTTGGGATGCATGTAAAGCTGTCTTAATAGGTAAAATAATTAGCTATAGTTCCCACTGTAGCCAATGAGGTCAAATGGCAAAAAAAGTTAGATCAGTTACAATTAGAACTGAAACAACTAAAACGAGCTCACAAAGACACTACCAAAAAATCTGAGAACAAATATTGAGGAAAAAGAACAAAATATCTGAGATATATACAAAATATATAAAAAAAAGGTTAATATTTACTAAACATAAATATTATGAAGAGGATGAAAAGCCAGCAACGTGTTAGCTTACAGACTGAAAAAACAACAGGCTGAGAACTCAATTCATAAAATTAAGAAGTGTAAAGTAATCAGCTCGCAGCTGAAATATTGGAAAAAGAAATAAGGACAGCTATAGCTCATCTCAAATTGAATAAGGCTCCGGGCCCAGACGGGTTCCCTTCTGAATGGTACAAAGTAATGAAGGAATCATTCATCCCTCTTCTGCAATCTACCTTTAATTGGGCCGTTAGGAAAGGTGAGATCCCCCCCTCCATGGAGGGAAGCAGTAATTTCACTTATTTCAAAAGAAGGAAAGGATAGACTTGAATGTGGTAACTTTAGACAAACTCAAGATAGCATCAGGCGGGCCTTACATCTAATTAGATATATAAAAAGAGGATTGGAGTCGAGTCGTAGTTAGATTTGAAAATTAAAGGCAACAAATGTAATAATCGGTTGTTGGTTGGACAAAACAAGACATCTGTGGACATCACAACACAATCTAAGAAACTGTAGTAGGCATTCTATTTTCAACAACAGTCAACAATTGAAAGCTGCTGTCTAAAGGAAAGAGTGAAAAGAGTGAAGAAATAACATTCATCTACTTAGTCCAATAGCTCAGGCTGATAGAGGACTGCTTGGACAGTCTGTGGTTGTGGGTTTGATACTCAGGTCATTCACTCTGTTTTTCCTTTACACAGAAGCTCTCAAGAGTTAAATGAGTGTAGACTTAACATTCATCTACCTGTTCCTATAGCTCAGGCTGATAGAGGACTGCTTTGAGAGTCGGTGGGAGAGAGAGAGAGCGAGAGAGAGAGAGAGAGCGAGCTCTCTATATCTATCTGTATCTCTGTCTCTCCAAGCAGTCCTCTATCAGCCTGAGCTATTACACCAGGTAGGTAAATGTTATTTCTTCACTATTTCCTTAGACAGCAGCTTTCAAAACAGTGAACAACCGGAGTTTCAAACCTACAGCCACAGACTCTGCAAGCAGTCCTCTATCAGCCTGGGCTATGAGACCAGGTAGGTAAATGTCATTTCTTCGCTCTTTTCACTCTTTGCTTTCAACATCACCTTTCAAAAAATACTTCAACAAATGGGGATTAATCCCACACACACACGCACAGCCTCAAGAAAGCCAAGCAGTGCTCTATCACTTGAGAATCAAACTCACAACCACAGACTTTCCATGCAGTCCTCTATCAGACTGAGCTATTAGATGAGGTAGGTAAATGTTATTTCTTCCCACTTTTTACTCTTTACTTCCAACATCACTTTTCAAAATATACCTCAACAAATGAGGATCAGACCCACAACCACAGACTCTGCAAGGAGGACTCTATCAGACTGAGCTATGAGACCAGGTAGGTGAATGTTATTTCTTCGCTCTTTTCACTCTTTCCCTTACACAGCAGCTTTCAAAACACAGTGAACGCCCTGAGTGACAAACCCACAACCACAGACTCTCCAAGCAGTCCTCTATCAGCCTGAGACCATGCTGAACACGGCTTCATTTCACTCGTTCCCTCCTGCAATGCTCACTCGCCTTGAAAATAACGAGGGAGACGGTTCAGTTAACACTCCCTTGTTCAAAGATGCTGAACTAAACTCATCTGCATTTCCAGTAAAAGACAAGTGAGAAAGAGAAAGAAGGAAAATCGTTCCTTTAAAAGGTATTATGCACAACATTCAATTTGTCCTCTATCACCCTGAGCTAATGGATCAGACAGGTGAATCTTGTTGTTTCTTGGCGCTTTTCAGTCTTTCGTTTCAACATCAGCATTCAAAACAGATTGAATGACCTGAGTGTGAAACCCACAGAAACAGACTGTCCAAGCAGGAATCTATCAGCCTGAGCTGGTCTAATAACAGGCAAGCAGGCAGGTGATTTCGTCGCTCTTTTCACTGTTTCCTTATATATAAAGAGCACACTGTATGGATCCCTGTATATCCCAATAAAAAGAGAAATAAATAAACAAATACAAAAGAAAACAGATGGATACGACTTGTTCTTTAACAAATTTTTTGTCCTTCACATTTAAATAAAGCTGAATACATAAAGCAGCGTAATAAAACAGGTAGATAACACTTTTAAAGAGTCCCTTCTGTCAGAGAGCAATGCCTCACAATGCAGGATTTTGCTTTTCGATAACTTGGGACCGGCAGCTAATTGCCTACCGTCTTATACCTAATGTGTTACTAGTTGCACAGTACAAAGCAGGTAATGCAATATATGTGCAAGCAGATCAGAAAACAGTCATGCTGAAACCTAAACCTCAAGTGTTTCAGAATGCACTGCATCAAAGATTGCTCTCTTTGTTTTAGCACAAGCGCAAGGTCTTCTTCTCATAAACTACATATAAAGACAAAACTGTAAGTGTGCTTGCGACATTTTGACTCAAGGCTTTTCTCGGCATTGGAGCTTGTTTTAAGTAAAATGTGAAAAGGTACGAAAGGTCATAATGATAAATGAAACTCCTCATAAAACAACCCTGAAATATACAATAAAGGATTATTAACCAAAACTTTGATGAAAAGCGCCTAAGTTCTTCAGAATTCTGCATAATATCCATCCCACTTATGTCCCGGAATGATCTTTGTATAATCAGCATGATTTTCTCTTGGGTTGAATTCAGACGTATGTTTTCTGCTACATTTTGTTACTATAGAAACAGTTTCCTGCGTAAGGAGAAACATCTGGCCTTGTCAGGTAGGCTAATTACACACTGAGGGCAGCTTTCCTTTAATGCTTGTGTCACTGCTGCTTCAAAACCTGTGGCTGAGAAATTAGAATCAAACTCTAATGGCAACCTAATCTAATCTAATGCCTCTTTCGAAAAACTACTGATGAGGTGTGATTCACTGTCAGAAAACTTTAATGTTCTTCACAATGTGACAAAAAGTAGAGAATTCTGCTGCAAGACTTCTGACAAAAACTGCACGACAATCTCACATTTCTTCTGTTTTGAACTTAAGTTTAAGTTTCCAAAAGTCCTTTCATTACATACAAGGCTGCACATGGTCAGACTCCATAACGCATTTTTGAACCAACGCCTGATCATAAATAAATTTGATTTGTTTTGGTATCACTGAATTTAGACATGCTATAGAAATAAACCTATTGGAGTTTCACAGAAAGAATTAGTAGATTATTGAACTTAGAACTGAATTTGTCACTACTGGCTGAACCTTGTGTCTTCAAAGATGACACTTTTCGGCTAAACATCACAATGTGAAGCATTTAGATTCCATAATTCAGACTGACTAATTACAAAAACAAACTTTTCCTACTCAAGGGTATTTTAAACAGAGAGACAAACACTGTGGCATGAGGCTGTTGCTAACCATGTTTGTGTTGAATCAATTAAATGGATCTCACATTAACTCGAGTCCTGCCCATCCTGCCCTCTGAAACCCATCTACAGGACTTTGCATAGACAAACAGGACTTAGCAATAATAAAAAGGCAAAAAGCCCCCAAAAATGATCTTTTAAAAAATGAATAAAAAAAAGTATTGTAAATTGAAATTAATTGTAACATGGATACAAGAAGAATTGTTTGCAGGAAGAAATTTTTATTATCAACTGTCGTATTTTGAGCCCTGTTTTCTAGCATTCATGCGGGCTACACTTCTTTCCACTATCTTTGAAGAATCTTCCTAAAATCAACACCAACACTGCAAACACAGTAACTAACCCAACTTCACTGTTTCTTGGTTTACATCAGACTCTCTACTCTACTGCCTGTAGGTGCACCCATTACACTCCCAACTGCACCCCATAAAAACAAACATTTTAATGTTACACATTAAACAATAATATCAGAATTGTATTAATAATATGATCTTATTACCATCTCAGTAAAATAATACAATGCACTGTATCTAATAGAGTGGAATTATTCCTACCGAAATATATAATTTACCAGTGTATTGTATAGCTTAGTTACAGAATATATATAAGTATGGTAAACTTAGTAATTAAAGTAAACCAAGCCATAATGTGTATAGTATAGTTACACATTTCCATAATACAGTTTACTTTCATTTCTGCACATATTTGATGCATTTATTAAGTATTTTCTTGTATATATTTGCACTATTTGAATTGTTTACAATTGACATTGTTGTTGCATATGTTGTTGGTCATAGCCCATACACACCTACTTGTATGTACATACTAGTTCAATGTTTACCTATCGTCGCTCAGCGCTGTTGTCCATGTTTTAAGCTGTATGTCTATTTCTATCTTCCTGTTACGTTTTCTTGGGAACTGTTTGTAAGTACACAGGGCAACTTAAAACCAAATTACTTGTATGTGTACACATAGGCCTATTTGACCAATAAAGCTGATATAGGCCTAGCTCATTTATTCAAGCTCGATAGATTCAGGATAGGTTATATACTAAAGAGAAACGTTTGCCCGTCATTCTTTTTCGAGGTATGAGTGACTCAATCAATCTGGTAGCTGTTTTGAGAACTGACGCTGTTAATGCTGCACATTTACCTGCTGCTATGTTGTTATGCTTTTATTGTGTAAATATTAACCGGATGTATGTTTTATGTATGTGTATCGTTACATATTTAGCTACAGCATCCCGAACAGACGCGCTCAGTGCCACTGGTCGCGATTCGGGCTCCGCGATTCGTTTTCAAAGCGGCATCGGAGGTGCTTCTGAACCCTTTCAGGTTCGTGAAAAACGTACACGTGTGTTCGGGGTTTGCCGGAGCGCAACAGCTGGCCTGGGCGCCGCTGCTGGTTTTGGGAATGGTGCAGGACTCTGTGGACCTCGACACGGGGGAGACGCAGCAGCCAAGTCTGTTACACAGGATTTTAATGCACAGCAAAGAGCGACCCAGGGGTGCCCGTCCGAGATGCAGAGGGGATCAAAACGTCCCTGGTCAGGTGTAGAGGACTGCGGATCAGCGTCAAAGGATACGCGTTTCTGAAGGGAGCGATACTATTCAGCCCGGGTAAGAAACCATACTCAACGGTCTGTGTTCAGCCTACCGCACAACCATGTTACAAGTTGGTCATTTTATAGTTAAGCACAGACTCGACTTCACTAACGTTACATGAAGTTTTGCTGAATGACTTAATTGGTTAACAGTTGTAGGCTACTGTAAAATTCCAATAAAGGTTTACTGTTTATGGCAGGCTACCATTTCAATCTCATGTGATATGATTAGGTTATAATATTCACATTAGGTTAATAAGCCTATAGCAGCCTACGCTGTATTTATGGTGACTTCCTCATACATATTTGTATTTTTTCCTCTCTGGCATAATAGGCTAACGTGTCTTCATAAGCCCATTAATAATAAGTGTGACTTTAGGGTAACATACATTAGCCTAAATAACTTTATAATCTTCATGCGAGTCATTTCCAAGTCTGTTTAACAGTTATTCAACTGTCAGCCTCCGTGTCTCTCGTTGTCTGTCTCTGTCCTGTAGCAGTCACGGAGTTGGCGTGTCGGGAGAACGTCAAGGCGCTTCAGACTGAGGCAGAGCACGCGCTTCACGAGCACGTGAGAACCGTCCACCGGGATAAAGCGGGCCGGTCCGGCAGACTGCGCGCGGTCCCGAACAAGCTGCGGTCCCTGGAGCCGGCCGCGGCGGCAGGACTCTGCTTTAGACGCGTGACTGGGGCGAGCAGCATAGAGGAGCACGTGCTCGCTATGTTTTATGAGCGGTAAAACCCCAAAAAAGGGAAGACTTTGGGACCCAGTGACAAGTATTAATTTAATGTATTCATGTATTACATCTGTTTCCATTTTTCTTTTAAATGTAAAAAATTTATCCTAATGTCAGCATCACCTGCACATTGTGAATTCTGCTAGAAAACAGTGTCCTCACAAAAAAAACCTTCACAAAGTCATGATGTGCAGCAGGACTGAGGACCACTCCAGTCAGGATGACCTCAGTAAAAGACTGACACAATGAGAATGACCATGAGTTATAAAACATCTGTGCTGTTAATTTCTGGCATATTCCAGTCTTGCAACTGTCAGTGAAGGCCCGTGTTCAGAGTTGTCTACTGATTCTGCAGAGATGTGACTGAAACAGTATGACACTCTAGGAACCAGGTTGCATAGCAGTGTGGGAGCATACAGTCTTAATAAGAGCACCACTTACATGACAAAAGGGTAATACAAACATCTGTCCAAACACAGACAGACCTCGCACTCAAGCGCAACTGATTCACAATCCTTTTTCCTTCAGCTCAATATATCCATCAATCGTCTCTCAGCAAATCACAAACTAGATACAACCGTTGCTTGTTATCATCATCTACAGCTGCAGAGCATCTGCTTCCACAAACCTAATGCATTCAAGCTTCCATGAAAATGAGACCAAAGACAATCACCAAACGCCATATCAAACAAGAAGCAAAAATAGCAAGTAAGCATTGCCTCATATGATCCCGTGCATTTGAAAAGTTACATTAAGAAATAAAAGCAAAAGAACTGGTGTTTACTTAAGAAAGCAAAGTATGAAGCAGTTCCTACCATTGATGCGCTGTTCAACCGCTGGAGACGATCACCCATCACTTTCTGAGAAAGATAAACATGTTAAAAACTAGTCAGAATAATTTAAAAAAGCAACAAATACAATTGTTGATAGAAAGTGACTTTATCCTTTAGTTTTACAAGTGAGTGAGTTGGAAAAGCAAGAAATCTTCATTCTTGGCCAAGGATCAGATGCCATTTTTTGGCAAATTAATCTGGTATTAATGAAAAATGCTATTAAACTCTTGCAGATATATTGTGGTCACTTTAGGGCTGTAAAATCCAACTTATTGCCTCTTAAACATTCTGCAAACAGGCATTATAAATCATTAGCACTTGTTTGATGTCAGATTTTTCACAGCTCTCAAATGACTTTCTCAATAATAATACCACTGCAGCTGAACTCAAGCACACACATACACACTCTTCATGACCAATCCGACACCTACAAAAAAAAGTTATGGGTGTCAATTAAAACGGCTGCTAGACAGGCTATATTGTAACACACCGGTGGTTTGGGCTCCATCTCTCTGTTCAGACAGAGAGTATTCAGTAAATACATCTCTGCTCAGCGAGGATTCGCTTGACGCCTCGTTTCATTAATATCGTCAGGAGCCGGCGCTGAGCTGTGTCTCTTCTTCCTCCTGCTCCCAGGTGTCGGAGGATGCTGTCACCTGGGAAATACCAGCCAGAATTAAACCACATGAAATGAGACTGCAGATTATCCCTCCTGACGCAACGGGACACTGTGTTCATAATGTGAATTAGCAATTCATGCTGAATCACCGAGTTAGTACAACGAGTTAGCACAGATAACATAGCCCTGAGCATTTTAGTCCAGCTATAATCATATCGCTGCTGACAGGCTATGGTGGCTTGACAAATAAAGTCGGACTCCTACAGGAAGCTATATAGACAGGCAGTGTAGTGTTCTTAGAAAACACAGATACTAGCCTACATTCCTACAATGACCATTGCACAGCATACAGAAACATTGCAGCATTTTAATGCCAGTGACCACTTCGCATTTCTGGGACTTCTCCACTGGTATAGCTTTTCAATCTTTCCTCGAGGCTACCAGCTCTACATTGTTAAAAGTCAGGTATCAAAGTCTAAAAGTTACCAACTGCTTATGACAATGAGCAAATGCTGAGCACAGCTTCTGAGCTTGCTCTCTCAGGGCTTTTCTTTCCTCCGGATGAAGCCTTTCAAGGCAGAAATAGACATTTAAGCTTAGTCTTGAGTATTAGCACCACAATCTTCCAAGCATTTGCATTAATGGCTTTTTTTTCCTCTCAGCTACAGAGTCTAACACTAGCTAAGCTTGTCTCAGATTACTGCGGTTTCCTTTCGGTGCAGGATCTCATATCACAAACAACAGAGCCAGTGGGCTTCAACCCAAAATCTCAGAAATACAGACTGATCCTGAGCACACAAACACATACTTCCCACTAAACATGGACTTCCTACACTGGCACAAACCCTAACCTGTAATAAACACATGGCATTATAACCTATAAACATGATTCTGAGCTGAAACGATTCTTCGATTAGTGGATCGGCAGAAAGTTTCAACTATTTTGATATTAATTGCTTAAGTCATTCATAAAAAACTCTTCTCTAGTTACAGCTTCGCAAATGCAATTACTGCTTTTCTTTATGTTATGTGACAGTAAACTAAATATATTTGCGTTGTGGACTGTAGGTGGAACAAAACCAGACACATGAAGACGTCAGGTAGGGCTTTAGAAAATTGTGACTGTGATAAATGGTGTTTTCCCCCCCGCCATTTTTAAACAGTTAATCAGTTAGGCTAACTGAGAGAATAATCAGCAGATTAATCGATAACGACAGTTCTCATTACTTGCAGCCCTACATGATTCCCTGCCATGTTAGTTCTGACAATGTGATACCACATTAGATTATGTTATAAGACATTATCATGGATGTGTCATCAATAAAAAGACCCCACGAAACGTTGCTGAGTTTCTGACTCTCACTGATATGGTCTGCTAAATAATGCTTCCAGCAGGCCTATTTAAAGAATAATAAACAGTGATGGAAAATGTTCAGGAATTCTGACACAGGCATTATTAGCTGAGTATGCTAAAGCAGATGGCTGTGTTTCACTGCTACAATAAGCTGTAAACAACCTATAGTCATGCTAACTAAGCTAAACTATAAATTTGTGCTGCCTGCCAAAAGTAAAATAAGTCTCAGCTGAACAATAAAAATGTCTGCCTATCTTTACCAAGATTTAGATAACCTTTATAGTGCTGCGCTGAATGTTCAGATCCCATTTCAGTTCAGCTGTTTAAACGTTGCACTATTTTTTATTGTGACAGTGACCTATGCCCAGGGACCAGATGAAAAACTGTCTTTTGGCTATGTTAATTCAATTCCATGTCATCTGTGTAGCCCAATCACGAATCAATCTGTAACATATGACACCCTCTGTCCTTAGACCCTCGATTCGAATAAGTAAAAACTACCCAAAAAAAAACCTTTTAACGGGGAAAACGGATAGAAACCTCAGGAAGAGCAACAGGAGGGATCCCTCTCCGTCTATCTTAACAGCTGAGCTTTCATAGACTTACATGCACACTGTCTGTTTCCCGGTTTACCGGCTGTTACAGCAGTAACGTCACTTTACGCAGGACGTTTACGTCTATTACGTTGTCAACACTGACAGTTCACACACCTGACGTATTTTCCGTCTTAATTAGAGGAAGTTTGTTAAAAACGTCTTTTCCCGTTGTAAACATTAAACTAGCTTAATGCTATCATCGCCAATGACCTGCATTTGACAGTAGTAAGTCTTCCCGGAGACATTTGTTTCTAAAACACGTCGAACATTAATATTTTAACACTGGAGATGGTAAAAGGCCAAACTCCAAATGCTGTAGGCTACTAACGTTACTCCCCCCTCACCAAAACAGTTTCTTTCATACATTCAAGCAGCACTAAGCCTGAGCAAATATTGTGTTATAAAGGTTGTAATGTTACAGGTTCTGTCGCTTACCTGGGCAGATATTTGACCCATAAATCCACAAACTCTGAAAGAAGCCGGCCCGAAACGTAACAGGCCAAAGGTTTCTCTACCCATAATTCCTTGCGTAGCACTCACCCCCGTCCCCCGTCTCCCGTAAATGAAATCAAGCAAATGTACCATTAACCATTTTATTATACTGAAAGTGATGCCTTCACAAAAATAGAGGTATGGAAATAAGCATTTTTAGGGGGTTTAGCATGATGGGATGCTAAATGTAAAATGTAAAGCCCAAGCTGTCAGTTAGTGCCATTTTATATGTCAGCGGAGGTGAACATGACAGTTTCGAGTTTTGAAAAGTAGTCAAACCTAATCTGTCAAATACTAACGTAACCTGGAAAAAGGGCTACACTAAAATACAAACTGAGCCAGGATTAATTCTAAATCCTGTAGTCACCTTCCCATCAGAATAAAATCATTCCCAAATACACAAAGATGAGAGGAGCGTTTGACTTCAGTTGAGTGATATGCTAAATATTATATTATTATAACCTATTATATGTAGTGTATATATATATATATATATATATATATGTAGCCTATATATAGCCTATACATACGTATATATAGCCAATATTCCCATGCTTGGTCTGTTACTCAGAAAAGCCAAAAAATAAAATAAAATTATTGCTCGTTAGGGAGCGATAAAAAGTGCTTTGCAAGTAACAGCAGCGGTTTGTACAATGGAAGTGCACTGCTTTAGAGGAAAATGCACAGGCCTCCATTCGTCACAATTATAGGTCTCAGATGGCAAAAAGATTTCAACTGGAGCAATTTGGAGAAGATGTGTGTGATTTGTATCGTGAATGAATGATCTACCCGTCACCCCACTTTCACCATAATGGCTCAAATTGGATCCTTCCCTCCCAGCATGCCTTGCGAGGGACCGAGTCAGCTGAGGTGCAGGGTGAAGTCCGTCCAGCAGATGACAGCGTTTCACTTTGATTTTCCAGAGTTTTCTCCCTGTATCTTTTAATCGGAGGACAGAAACCGGTGCTGCTCAAAGTCAATGCAGCAACTTTTTATTCTGATTGTAATAAGCCAAGATGGTATCACTTGTGGTTTTTGACTTGTACAATTAAGACATGAAAACAGCAGCTTTGATAAGCTGGCTGTACCCACAGTCAAAACAATATCCAACCTCGCCGCACAGACATCGATACTATGGTAAAATAATAAATAATTAAAGATTGAACCTCTCTTGCAGAAAGTAACAGTAAATTGAAGGGCTTGGTAAGTGATCAGTGATCCATGACTTGCATCTTCCACAAACACACACACACACACACACACACACACACACACTGCATGCACAGGCAATTATGTTGTGCTGAACCATGGTGAGTTCAGAATTACTCCAAAACTGGGTTAACAGCTGCCTGCATCCACTCTCCAAATTTTTCAGCTCACACACACACACACACACACACACTGCCTCCACCGCCTCCGCCACCTATCCATGCACAGACAATTGGCCTGGTTCTTCGAGTGGAAGACATGTCACACAGGGCACAGAGCTCCAAGTAACAAGGCCCTGTGGGACACGGAGGGGCATGGTATACCTGCCAGAGTGAGTAATACTCTTTGCTAAGTGTGTAAGCGTGTACACGCAGGGAAGAGGAAGAGGAAGAAACAAAACATCTATGCACGTGCACAGATGCTCGTAGCCTGATCTGCTCTCACTGTAGCGAACGTCTCCGCTTTCTCCCACGTCAAATGCTTTTGTTCAGGCAGCTTACTGGTTGTTACACTGTAATGAAGTGAAAATGATTTCATTTGGGGGTAAAGTGCAGAAGCTTAGGAACATCCCCTTTTCACAGACACACACACCATATGGCAACATTTCAGCTCAGATGAAAACATGTCGCGGCTTACTATGTTCACATGGGCCCGGATGATTAGAATGTAGCTTCATGTAGTAGCCATGCTATAAGGACCATGATGCTTTCTCTAGTTCAGCGCCAGGAGTACGAGGATGTGGATGCAGGTTGCAGCTGACCAACTCTACAGCAGTCTGACTCATCTTGTAGGGCTACTTTCACTTGTGGGAAAAGATTTAGTTTTCTTCACAATGCTGCTGCATTCTGGAAAGGTTCTCTCAGCCAGTCTGTGAGAGAAAAATATTTAATTCAAGCATCAATTGTCATTGGCTTCACCACACAGCATTAAAACAAGACAAATGGGAACATTGCATCAACAAACAACATGATTTAAGTTTTTTAGTTTTGGCTTTAGTCTTCATGCTAAGCTAAGATAACAATCTGCTGGCTCCAGTTTCATATTTACCGTACAGACATTTCATGGGAGAATGTCAGAAATCAGATGCATTCAGTTCCATTTTGTTTGACTGCACATTTGTTTTAAACAGGTTTCCCCAGTCATGCCTGAAGCCTGGCATCCTATAACTGCAACAAAAACAAATCATACAGTTGAGCAGAGTCATGGTTACAAATAGTGAACAGTGGTAGTATTTTTTTTGGGGGGGGGGATTTCCAAAGCTTTTGCAGTACTTCACTCATGTAACAGGATTAATATGGGAGTACTCAGACATTTCCAGGCTGGAGTACTTGATTTGTATGAAAGCCAAACATCCATTCAGCGATCACTTTAAAGCTCATTCCTGCTTGTGTAATGAGCCACAATACTTACATTTTTAAACTTTTCAAAGACATATAGGGATAATATTCTCAACTACAGACTGCTGACACACGTCAGCTACAATCACCTGTAATACTGGTGTTTTCTTATTTAGCTGATACCAACCACTGCGCAACAGAAACGTGATCAACTTCTCATCATTCAAGAAGAGCATATTGAGACTAGTTAACACTGTCTGGCAGCACTTTAAGATTCTTCCCCATGCGCACTTGCTTTTTCTTTTCTCTCCAGTGCTGTTGCTTTGATCACAGCAAAATAAGTAAATGGCTACACTACAGGAAGAATGCTCTGAGGCAGAGGTGGGAAAAAAGAAAAGGATTATTTATCTGCCTCCAAGTACGCTGGAAGAAAAAGGATCCTGTTTTCCTAGAGACATTAGATTGGACGGTTTAACTGAGCAAACTTGCTTGTAGTTTTCAAAGGACTAATTCCCACTGAAAAAGCCAGTAGACACATGCAACTGAGTCTTAACATGTCTCTAGAATACAACTCAAGATGTTGACAGTTCAAAATGTTCACACTGCTGCAGTTTATTGGTAAAAACCAATACTGTTTAAGCCACAATTTTAACTCTTAAAATATATTCACAATTTACATGATCATATAAAACGAGAGCTGCATTTTCTACACTGAAGAACAAATACATTTCCTCTGCCCAGAGTCAATCTGTGCCAGCTGTTTGTGTGATTGCAGCCAAAAGTGCACTAAGGTCAAACAACAATCAGGACATGGTTTTTTTTTAAAGTGTTTCTCAATGCATTGACTCTCCTGATTTAGTCTTATTCCTAAATGAGGCCGGGCTGATTCAGTATCTGAGTGGAATAAGGAGACGTATTGATTGTTGTTTCAAGGTTTTACAGGAGACGGTAGAGTTATGGCGGTTGGGGCTGTATCGGCTCCCCGCCAGGAAAAGGGATCCGGGCATCGTCAGCAATCCATGCCGCTGCGCAATAAACAAAACAAATGCAAACAAATACTGCGCTCTCACTCTCCAAACACACAAACGCACACACACACGCACACACAAGGCTTAGAAATCACATTACCGTAAATGTGGTTTTATTAATAACAACAGTATCTCTTTTAATGAACATTGCAGATACATAATAGAAAATAAATCGGAAACAGGAGAGACGTCGTCTCAAGAGTCGTGAAAGTGCCTGGAATAGTTCTGTGCTATATATTGTCATTGTTATTCATCATCATCGTCATCTTCACCATCAAAGCTAAGTCGCCAGAAATGTTCAAGTCATCATGAAACAAAAATGTGTATCGCCCCCACTTACAAAATGCAAACGCTTGGATTGACACAGCCTCCCAAAGCAGGAGCGCTGACACCAAACTCCTCGATTCTATGTGTTAACCTCCAGTCCGGATTAGTATTTCTACTTTGAGAGGCCTTGCGAATAATTACCATTGGTTTCGTGAATATGGCTCGATTGTCTTCATCTTAATCACGTTATTGTTTCGATTATATTTACACAATGCCACAATGTCATAGAGCACATCAAACTCCTCTGTTCAGAAATGGTTACTTTTAGGGGGTGGGGGAGGGGGCTGATTGGATATAAACAGGCCTGCCTCTAATAATCTATTGGTCGATTAAAAGATCTTGCATCAAGTGGACTTTTCCTCCAAAATGGTAATCTGTCATCTTATAGCAACACATTTAACACATTTAAAAAAAAAACCCCAGGCCTGTTGTAAAATATTCTGTAAAAGTAAAATTACAAACCAATTACTGAAGATTGTAATGGCGATAATGGGGGGGGGGGCATTGTTCATTTATTGTTTACGAGTTCATCACTTTGCATATTTTATGGCACTAAATGAAGCGCGTCTACGTTATGAGATGCTGCAGGTATTTTAGTATGAGGTTAGTTTCTCGAAAAACAAATAACACGGCACAGTTGCAGGAGGAGCTTTAGGCCGCCCTCACAAGTTCTGACCGGATGTGGGAGATAGCTCTTGTTTCATATGATTTGATGAAATCGTACCGATCACGATGGAAGCTTCCATCAGAGAAAATCCCCCCACAGTTTTCTGAATGAGAATGGTTCACTGTAGATTGCTTTGGTCTAACTTGCTCTAAGTAGCATTTCTATTGTATAGTTACATAGAGGCCTACTCCAGGATGTAATTAGCATTTTTAAATGCTTTCTTGTCACTCTTAAGCATTAATTACACTTTATTTGGTAGGGTTTCCTTCTAAAAGGCTATCAAATTTGAGTAGAATAAACCCCATGATGATTACTGGTCAGTAGGTCAAAAATATAATTGATTACATCCTCTATAATATTACTTTAATATTAATAACTAAATATTAATAACATTTCAAGTTCATCATCAAGTCAGCAGCTGTTTTAAGGAGTTTCAGATGTTTGCAGACTCATTTTGGAATACAAGTCTTCATCGTTATGGTCGTTATATTCCTATGTCCCATCACCACAGCAGTGCCAAGCCCTATTTTATTTATCTGAGAGCGTTACTCAACTGACAATTCATTTCCGCTGACAAGGGCGATGGCGAACAAATAACAGCACTGTCATTTACGAGAAAATGAATAACAGAGATAATGATTTAGCCCTGGACAGCCTTGTTTGGTCCTACAGAGGAAACCAGGTGCAGTAAATGCTTCAGGTGACACTGGACGTCAAAGCCTTCTTCTCCTCCATCTGTGCTGACATCATCGATAGCGTAGCTCCATCCTTGTTAAATCATCAGTGAATCGCTGCAATGACTGTTCAATCAACGAACATTTAAAGATGTCAAAGCTCCTTTTTGTAATGAAGAAAACACAAACAAACTTTTTTTCTCTTGCATTATAAGGGTAAGACATTTAGTGAATGACCTATCGATTTTTCGTGAGCTGTGCAGTTCCACATAACAAAGCATTGTTTTTTATTATGTGTCCCCAATTCCTTCTATCAGAAACTTTATAGGTATAACTTCTCTAAGCAAATATCCCTCAGTTACAAAAATAGACCTTTCTTTTTTCATAAAATAATACACATAATTAATTTTTAGGTGATATAATCGTCTGTTAAGGTAAATAGCAAGGCTGTTTTTTTAAAAAGTAAATGTTATCGTCAGAGAAACAGAGATGTGAAGCCTAGCACCATATTCTTCATATCCCCCTTCACAGATATGACTTTTCTGAAAGCATTGGAATATGATCGATTTGTGAAACCCATCTTTTCCCCGCTCTCTGGACTCCATATTTTGCATATTCTGGTTGAGTCCAGATTCTCAACCCTTACAGCAGCCAGTGGAGTTGAAACTCCCAGAAATCCAAACCAAATCGTTCTCATCTCCCGAATGCTGTGACTTTTAAACCCTCCTCGAAAAACCCAAAAGCTTCATAAACTACACCAGCCAACAACTTAAGATAAAGGTAACAACGGTTTATCCAAAACATCTCACAGGCCATTGCTGCACTTTTGTACAAACTGAAACAAAACAAATAAAAAAATAGTCCCAACTGATGTTAAACCATAAACAAGAAACAACTCCCAAACACTGATGCTACAAAGAATTAGAAAAACGTATGTACAGGACCCTGTATTCCTTGACTTTCTATGTAAATTATCATATGTGTTGGCTTGTGGTACGTGAGTGTTTATACAGGCATACAAAAAAGTTCTCCTTGCTTCTTTTTTGTTGTTCAGTTTCAATAAAAGCTCTTATTGGACCAAAAAAAAAAAATTTGCAACCACCTCCATCACCCATGTGTCCAGTGTGTCTGATGACCCCCCGGTGTTTCCTGGTGCAAATTCAACAGCAGCAAGTAGCTTAGTGCCCTTCAGGTCCGGTGCATTCAAGGTCCAAGTGTCATGAGGATCCACAGTCTATCCCGCCCGGCACCGTCTCTGTCACCAGATGACGCTGGATATACTGGTCTCTCTGGGCAGCAGCGGCAGCATGGCGTTGTTGCCGTGGGCCTCCTCCAGACTCTGCTGGCGCGGTGACTTGGACTGCGGCCGCTGTCCATTGATGAGCGTCATGGGGATGTTGCAGTAGGTGTGCTGGTTGCCTAGCGTGGAGAGTGGAGGGAGCGTGCCGCCAGGCGGCAGGTCGTAGTCGTAGCTACGGTAATAGTGTTTCTGCCTCATCTGGGTGTGGCAAGAGTTGTGGAAGGTCGAGCGCAAGTCCGGGTGTGCCGTTGCCATGGCGGTGGAGGTGGCCGCCGCCATGGAGATGGCTGAGACGGTCTGGAGCTCGCTGAAGGGGCCCTGCTCGCTGACGTCCAGCACCTGCTCGTGGGAGATGCTCAGGGGCTCCATGCGCTTGAAGGGCATCTCGTAGAGCAGCTGCTTCCAGAACTTGGAGTTGAGCTTGTTGCTGGATGGCCCACGCCACTTGACGACCGTCAGCATCTTGATGGTGTGTTTGAGGGCCTCCACTTCCTGGTAGTTCATGATGCCGCGCAGCTCGGCGCACTCGATCAGGATGACCTTGATCTCGCCGGTCACCAACATGTTGCGCAGCCTTGTCTCCAGCTCAAAGATGCTCCACCCCCTCCGTACGACATAGCTGGGTGTCATGACGATGATGAGGCGCTTGCTCTGGTCCACACAGCGTGCTACGTCCTCGATGTAGGCTGAATACAGAGACAGAGATAGAGAGATAACTTTTTATAAATAGCAGTACAAATGAAATGCATATTTTCTGTCTGTCTGGCTTATTTCAACTTGCTTGTAAGCTGTTTTTATTTTCTAGATAACTGTAGTTTTTACACTGAGCTAATGGGTGATTAAAATATGAAAACTACTCTCTTTTATCTAAGTTTCAAACATCCAAATCCAATTAACTTTAGATGAAATATGTTTAATTTAAAAAAAAAAAAAGTTGGAGTTGCTTAAATTAAACATCGGATGAATTCTAAAATTTCCAGTAACACTAATTTATTCCACACCTGGCATGAGGATATTGATACATGAAATGCAGATAAAATAGATATGTTATTATATATTCTAACTTAAATTAACATCTAAAGCCTCTGTAGCATTTAATAAGATGTATTTATACAGAATTATAGACAAAAACAAGGGGATCATTTGGTTTTATGATGTGACAATAAACATAAAACACGCAAAGCCAAGCAAGATACCTGTGTGAACCTACTTGTGCAACCTAATGCCTTAAGATAAAATTAGTGTGAGTTTACAGTAAATACAGTATGGTTTTCATGCCCCTAATGAGTAGCTCAGCTGCTTGTGTTATAATGAATATGATTAAGTGTTTCCCCAGGTCTGTCCTGGGTGTCAGGAGGAGGAGGGGAGTGTGTGTATGTGTGTGTGTGTGTGTGTGTGTGTGTGTGTTTGCAACTAATACCTGCTTTTAGCCTTTCTTGGTGGAGACAAAGACAGAGTGGCTCCTCAACAGCAGCTAGATGGGATTAACTGGGCTTCACTTCCCAATCAAAGCTTATGACCCTCTTGTGTGTGTGTGTGTGTGTGTGTGTGTGAAGAAAAATTGTGTTTCAATTTTCCCTCTCTCCTTAAGTCAAGAGATATCAAGTGTGTGAGGGAATATCTTGCTGGTCTTTAAGCAAACAAATGCCACAGCTCCTCTCCATATCTCTGAGAATGAACTCCTCCTTTCATGTCACGCTCTGCCTGAGGCTTCACGATGAGAGAGACCTGATTTGAGTAAACTTGAATTTGAAGTCGCCCTTTACTTCAACATGACAAGTCATTCTCTTTGCTGTTTGGTAATTGGTCCTCATGCGGTAGCTCGTCAAAATGCGTCCCCGGAGCTAAAACTCCCCTGTAACGTTCCAGCGTGTTCAGTTTAGGTTAAACCAATCGGGCAAAAACAAATGGGAATAGATAAATAGATACTATATAATTAGCTAATGAGTCCTAGTTTCATTTTATGCTTTGAATTGATTAAACTGAAAGTAAATCTGCCTTCTTGGGGTGCTGTCTGGTAACACTTTATAGCTCTATAGATTCAATTCCTCCTTTCAGAGACCTCACAAGCTTTACGATCAAAGTGTTGCATGTGTAATAACTGATTCCTGTCTACATAAAAATAAAATCAACTCTAAATTACACGAGGCAGAAAATCACTGTTACCCTGCTCTCTCTAGTTTCTCTCAAATGTGTTTAAAGGTAAAAGCCCATTGTGACAACTAATCAAGATGTGTTGGACGGCCAAAAATTCTTCGAGCTAAATAAAAATGAAATGGAAGGCTGAATTCTTAAAAGTACAGTGGTAGTAAGGAACTGCATGACAGTCTAGTTAGCAAAGCAGAATTAACTACATATATTACACAGTATTACTTGGGTATTCAGCACTGTATCATGTAACAAAAACCTGAGGTGTAAATACAAAAAACATAAGCAAATAAACATTTGACATGTAAAGTTGCATTTAGAGTTAATTCTCTACGCTAAGCATCTAGAATGGCATTTATGTCAGTCAATTTAATAAAATTGTGTTGGCATATTTCCTTCATATTTTATTTCTGGTTTTCATGAGTAACCCACTGAATCGCAGTGAGGTTGTAATTTACCAGCTGGGAAATCCTGACTTCCAACTTCCACACAGAAGAAATCTGCTTTAATTGAGTTGCAGGCATCATCAGTAACTACAGCTTTGTTATAACAAAGCAACAGCTACACCATCAGAGGAAGATTAGGTTGTGACATTTCATTTACAACTCAATACCCAATACATGACAGACCAAAAGTTCCTCATGACATTCACATTGCCTCTTTTATCCTGATTGTGTCTTGGCTGTGCTTACACCTTTAGTTTATGTGTTTCTGCTGTATTTGAACACACAGGAGGCGTCACGATTCCAGGTGGAAATGATTAAATGAAGTATTTGATGTCTCTTTGGCGGGATCATGTGTAGCTATGAAGGTTAGACACAACAACACATGTTGAATATATTCCTGGGACTGAAAATCTGTTTGAAGAGTTTTGATGCTTTATAAACCCTACGTGTCTAATTTTCTAAGAACACCAATAAACAAAACAAAAAACAGTGCGACTAATCTAATCATAATTCAGGTAAATGAATGTGACAAAAAATTTAACAAATTATGGTAAATAATTTAATAATTCCTGCTTTATGGAGGCTTTATAAGTTGTAAATAATGGCTTTATAAATGGTTAATAAAGAGTTTATTAATGCAGTAGCCAAGCCAAAGGAATTTTTCACAACCTGGCAGCTCAGGTATTAATGGCTTATCACTGACCAGACCATTACCTTATTAACCACTAATAAAGCTATTAGTAACAACTTTTAAACCCTTACAAAGTATGACTATGATTATAAAGTGTTACCAAAATGACTCAGTGTGTGTTGACGCGAGCATTAAAAATCTGGGGGGAAAATACCTCTAAGTAGTCTTGTGTCATCCTGGAAATGATCATTGGTGAAACCTAAACATAGATATTTACATTCAAAGTATGATCAAAAGATTTTGCAGAAAAGCACTTAAGAATAAAACAGTTCTGTCAGTGTGGGGACATGACGCTGGCATAAACTGTGTTTCTCCACTGGTGCTCCACTGGTAAAAATGGTAATCGCAACTGACCAGTTTATTCCAGTTTAATATGGGACATGTAGCATAAAAAAGCCAAGGACAAGCCTTTTGTTTTGGTGGCAGGAGTTCAGCCAGGTTGTACTTTTGCTGCCATATATAAAAAATACTGAATGTAGAAGAACAAAAGTAAAACTGTGAACCAAATACTAAGAAATGAATGCACTAGATATACACTACTGCTCAAAAGTTTGTAGTCACCTGCCACAAAAGCTCGATTCAGTATGTCAGATTGCTGAGAGGACTACTCTGTATTTTTGAATATTTCATGCTTCTAGGTTGAGGAAAGTCCTCTTTACACATAGATGTTATTTTGTATGAATACCAGACTGACAATTAAACGAGCAGAAAGAAACCGATACCTCTGAGCAACACTTAAATAAGGATATAAGAAATCAACAGTCATTGGGAAAAGCTTAGCATTAAAATCTGTGCAGACTGCACATGACCCAAAGAAAAAAACGGATTCCCCAAATATTTAGAGCCCCATTGCACAGTTGTGGTTCAAAAATAATCTTGGGTCACTTTTGCTTTTCTGGAGTGGAGCGGGGGATGTCAGCAAACTGACATGCAACACTGTGGGGACATCAACTAAATAGAAGTTTTAATCATTTAAAACTCTTTCAAATGTAAATAATACATATGGTGTATAATTATACTGTTTTTATCTATGTTAAAATAGCCATTTTTGGAGGAAAGAAGAAAACCATCAAACAAGTGACTTCAAGCTTTTGAGCGGTAGTGTATAAGAAGTCTATCAGCGTGGTGAGATGTTAAAAATAATCCAGCATACTGTGGAATAACACGTTTCTTATCAGCAGCTGAGAAGAGGGATTGTTGACACATGCTGACGCACTTTAGATTCCTCTCAATCCTTGCATTTTTTATGCCATTTTTCCCATATTACAACAGTCCCCCCGCATCAAGCACATAATCACAGCAAGGGATTCTGTTTATAACCTTGGCACAATGCCACTGAAGAGGAACATAATTAGTAATGGCGGTATGTGCGGGAAGACAGGCAGATGCAAGTATTCAAATGGAGCTAATAACATAATGATATTATCAAACTCATCTGTGTGATGGGTTAATCAAAGATAAGCACGGACCATGGCGAGATGCTCCATTAGAAATATACTGTGGCAAAACATGCATTAATATCCATGCATAAAGAGCTTTTTGATTATACAGCTGACATCGTTACACAGCAGCATGCAGAGATACAGTTTGTATTGAGCTGGATCAGGAACATGGACTGTAATAATTGTTGGCTCTTTCTGCCAATTATGCTGCATATGTAACATAGCCTCCCACAGGCTTTACGTAGTGTACAGTAGATAATGCACTTTAAATACTTGAGCAGATAAAGAACCAACTAATAAGCCCAGACCTTTTCTAGTGAGTGAGTATATATTAAGGGCTAATGTACACGTTTTCATAATTAACTTTCACAAGGTATATTATCTTATTGGCTTATTATTACGGATGCATTAAGTTCAGGCAGAATTTTAATGTTGTATCTAATGGAGGTGGAGCATTCTTCTCAGTAGTTTAATCCATAACAATTTACCATATTGTATAAGATGATCAAATATTTTGGGTGAAAAATCTCAACCTGCAAGGTAACTTGTGACCATAACGGTAAAATACGTGTAGTTAAAAAAAAAGTATTCCCGCTAAAATGTAGTGAAGTAGAAGTATAAATTAGCATAATACGGAAATAAAGGACAAGTACCCCCAAACGTACTTAAGTACAGTACTTGTGAAAATTCCAATGAAGTTAATTTCAGTCAAGTATGATTTATGTATTGATCTATTCACATGTACAGGCTAAAAATATCCTGAAAACCAAAATAATCACACAGTGTTTCATTCCTATTGTCTGTTACCAGCAACATATTTCTCAGACTACTTGATCTTCTATTACATTGTCTCTTCCTCAAAACTATCTGACTAGTTTTGTCAGGTGATTATAAGAGATTAGATACCATTTTGTTTTTTAGTATTGAATTCTTGAAACACCGTCACATGTAATAAGTTCCTCATCAATCCGGTTACTTAATAATACATGGCCTCCCTGCACAGCATGCGTACTACTGCAGTGAAGAACCATTAAAACCAAAACAAATTAAACTTCAGGGGTTCTCCAGAGGTGCTGCTAAAGTCACTGCGATACTTCCAGGACCCAAGAAGATTCTTGTTATGACCGTTGTTTGGAGGTAATATACTTCATACAGTTGAAATGTCAATGTTTAGGTCGGTTTGGTCAAGTATCTAATTGTACTACTGCCAGTTGAAGTGGCAGAGTTTGGACATTTCACCCATTTAGTCGTTACTTTTAGCTAATGGTTTCAACTGTTTATTTAGTTCCTTTTGGCTTACTATTTTAACCATTTATCCATTATTTTTAGTAATGCTGAAGGTTTCAGCTAACTCGTTTTCACGCATCCATCACAACACTTAGTGTTCAGGTGTTACAGCTGACTCAATATGTGGATATGTTTTGAAATCAAATACTACTTTAAATCTTTTTATTAATTAAGCTACTCCACAATCTTTCCACGTACCCCCTGGCAACTGAGGAACAAAAACGTCGAAAAATGTACCTGCACACTGCTATCTTGTTCCCAGGCTTTACCTGAGGAAGACCATTTGTGGTCTAAATGATGTCCATGCATAATGAAAGAAGAACTGGGAACAAGATAGCAGTGTGCGGTTATTTTTTTCACTTTGTTTGAGCAGCTTATTGCCACCCAGCACCTGCAAAAAATGCATGTGTAAGTGAACCCAAGTACCTCTGGTTGGTAAACACTGCTTTTAGGACTGAAACACTCAAAAGAGGTTCACACAGTTTGTTCATAACTGTATTAGGATGTTTTTCTCATGATAATGTGATGTCTGTGTTGCCATGTGGCATAATTGCAACTTTGCCCCATTTATAATATGTTGCTAACAAGATGAGTGGAGACTGCTATCAGCAGTTTTATTCAGTTAACTACCAGAATGAAAGAAATAACGCAAAATGATGACACTCTAGTTTTGTTTCATATTTTTTCCGCAAAAATGTAAATTGAAGAACCCTTAATAGTCACCTTTTAGCAAACTGATCCACTTCAGTTCAGCCAGTGGTTAGAAAGAGCTAATTTCATAATGATCAGATTAAAACAATGATGATCTTACAGGTCTAGTTATGTCACAACATAAATGCATAACAGAAAAACCACAAACAAGGCATGTCACCACTGCACTGACAACACGAGCAACACCAAGCGACAAAGCATTCGACACAACTTGACATCGCCGTGAGAGAGAGAGCTTACTTCCTGTGGGGATCAAGTCCCTGTCTGGAATGAAGAGTTTATACCCATAATGCTTCTCCAGCACGTCAGGGAGGATCTCCAGAGCAAAGCGCTCCTCCTCTCGTGTCTCCTGGCTCCACTGGTCCGGGTCCACTTTGGTGTAAGACAGGTAAGCGTCGTAGTCCTTGTTATCTGCAGGTAGAGGAGGGAGACAGACACAGAGATGGGTGAAATATCATAGGTCCAGTTATCCTCCAGGCACACCAGCGAGGTTTGTTAGCAGAGTCGTAATTGTCCTCAGATCCTTCAAACCAGACCCTTTCATTTAGTTTTATAACCCCTGCTATCAAGCAGGTGCAGAGAGAGAAAATAAAGCCTTGGACTTAGCAAAGTGAGTAAAAAAAAGTCTGTTCCCTTGAATACTTGCATCACTTCATGTATGGCCATAAAAAAGCTCCCAAAACATCTTTGCTTCAATTAAATGGGTTTATTTTTATGATTTGGACATAATGTTTCCTGCTTTGGTCAGCAAAGTTATGCACTGCTATACCCCAGATGCTCACAATCTATTTTCATACTGGTGTACAGAGAGCTATTCATTCACTGGGTGACTTCATTGAGACAGGATGCCTCCATTACACTGACCCCTGGGCACCTCTGCCCATCTGAGTGCTTTTCATTACAACTCCGCCCTCATTGACGAATAATGTTACTATGATAGTTACTTTTCCCACTGCAGGCAAAACAAATTAGACTCCAGCCTGAGCTAAATGCCCAACACTGCCTGCTATGCAGATGCATGGCATGGCTCCATCACCCACATGAAAGCTCTGATTGATGAACTCGGATTTGAAAGGACTGAGCGGAGAGACGGAAAGTGAGAAGTGAGGGGAGACTTTAATGCTTCTTCTCAAGCTGGAGCACTTCAGTACAATGAGTCAGGAGGGTGGAAATGGAAGACATGGAAGTGAGATATCCTAGAGCCTCTGACTATCACAGGAAGGAGATAACAGCTTCTGGCTCGACAGCTCATCTCCAATGTCATGCTCAGAGCTGTCTGAACAATCAAACCACTTCATCAATTAGAGTGATTTGGTCCTTGACCTAGACTTTGAGGCCCTTTAATTTGACACTGCAGCCACATTTTACTGCAGAAATGCTCAGTCATTTCACTTAAAGGGCCAATTTAATATTTTTTCACTTACCTACTGGTGTTTACAGTATGTGGAAATTGGCCACGTATTTATATTCTTTGGATCTTTGGGCTGTTCAACATGGTTTTGACCATGGTTTTGACTAGGCAAATTGGTCTCAATCTTGATGCTACAATGACATTTTAGATAACTACTGTTCTCTGTGGCAACAGTTAGAGATGGTCCGTTTCTGCTTCTACATTGCCGTGCCCCCCATGCACAAAGCCAGGTCCATAAATAAATGGTTTGGAAGAACATGACTGGCCTTCTCAGAGCCCTGACCCTGGCATGGAGTTAATTCATGCCAGCTGTGAGCCAGGCCTTATTGCCCAACCTCACTAAAGCTCTTGTGTTTGTATGGAAGTAAATCCCGGCAGCCAGGTTCCAAAAATCTTGAGGAAAGAAAAACAAGAGTGGGTGATGTTATTGTAGCAAATTAATGCTCATAGTTTTGGAATGAGATGTTCACAACAATCACATATGGGTTTAATGTCTGAGAGTCCACATATTAATATAGTGTAGTTTTGTTTTTATTTGTCCAGGTGTAACTGGGATATCTGCCTCCACACCAGCACACCAAGAGGATCATGTTTTCCCGGTAAGTCAGGATAATCCATAGGAAACTGTTTTCATTGGAATTTTCTACTAAAGAAATAATCCCTATGACAAGTGTTCAAATGTACATTTTCAAAGTTTTGAGAAGGTCAAATTAAATTCCATTCACCTCTGTCGTATCAGCCTGGAGGCAAAAGTTTTGGAGAGGGATTCTGATTCTTTGAATAGGTTTAAAATTCTGATCTGCCAGTGTTGCAACTGCAGTTATTCAGCCACAAATAAGATACAATGGATATCATATTTTGTCATATTTGTCATATTTTGGGAATTCATTCTTGAGAAACAAAAATATCAGATTCTATGTTTTTCTTGTGCCACGAAAGGAGGAAAAAAATTGGGACATTCTGAGCTGCAATGTGAACACAGCCTTTGAGGTAAACTCATTAGAGAAACGAGCCAGGGTTTGGATCTACGTATGTGTTCCTGTCTTCATTATGAGCCGCGAGGTGATGTTTAATCCGATCGAGAAAAGCAGAAGACCAGATGGATTCTAGACGAGGGATTTTGGGATCAATTCTCAGTACAATATCCCGTTTTTTAAGCTTTTAATATCCTCTCCATTTTACACTCCTGCCTCTCTCTGGGCTATGAGACTGTCAACAAGATTCACTCACTTCCCAGAGGGTGATCTTGATATTTGGCAAGTGCTCACCACTCTTACTGTACATGACACCATGTAATTAATCTAACTCGTTTTTATAACGTGCAATTCATTTTACAACATCAGGGACGTGTAAAAAATAATTGAAATGTAACCTCATAATCACTTAGTATAACTAACTCTGAGGTTTATATTCCACTTCACGGTGACATAAATCTCCATCTCTGTTTTTCTCTAGTAGCCTTTAAATGAAAGCTGTGTAGGCAGATCAAGCACTATTTTAGTGGAGCTGATTCACTTCTCTGTAGCAAGAAAGAGAGAGAAGGGAGAGGAAGAGGGACAGGCAGAGGTTGAATCTTGAAGGCGGAATGACCCTCCACTTGCACCTTGAGGAGTCACTCCTTACAGGAGACTGGTGAGGTGTATCTGAGGGTGCAACACACCTCCCAAACTTCATCCAGCACTCCTCCGTCCCACACGCCGAATGCAAAGGGAGCGGCTTGACTGACGCTGACTGCACTTGTGATGGTGGTGGGGGTTAAATATATGCATGTGATGTGCATAGAGAGCCCACAGTTAAAATGTGAACTCTTGAACTCACAGTGGAGAGCGCCAAGAGAGTTGGAGGCATAATCTCTGGGATATCTCAGGGCTCCATTACATTTAATGGAGAGTAGATTGGAACGTAACACACATACTTAACTCTGAAGCTACAAAAGCACATGGGGTGGACTACAAATGAGTAGCTGAGCACTTTAAAAAAACATAGGCCTCCCATTTTGTTTTCCATAATTTAATGTAATGCGGAATATGGCTTTGCATCAGACAGTAGAGAGCAGACTGCCTTTGAATTAAAGTGATTGAATTTGGTTGAAACATTTAGTTTTGGTGCTTTTCTACTCGTTTCCACTCTCATTGAAATCAATGGGGTACACTAAATATTAGAAACATCTCTCAGTATAACATAAAACAATTCAACAGCACCACAAAGTACAGCTGTCAAAATGACCATAAACACCTCTCTGAAGCAGTTTCAACAAAAACTGAACATTATAAACTTCACAGTTGTGGGGCTGTTAAATTACACTGCATTCATTTCAATTAGGTATAACTAAAAAATGTAGTGAATATAGGGCTTCATCTGACCATTCCGTTATCAATTCATTCTTGGGTCAAAAGAAAGAAAAAAGTAAGGTAATGCTTTAGGATTCCTGGTCTGTATTTTCCAAATGATTTCCAAGAAGTTTCCTAGAACGAACTGTATGTAATTTGGTACTAATTATAGGGAAAACAGAGACAGTGTCAAATAGGTGGATTGTACGTGCGCTCTGTGTTTAACAGGAGATCAAGTTGACGAGTATCAATATGTATTAGATTGTCCTGGTTTTCATGATGAGAGAAACCAGTTAAACAATACTAGAATTAGTCTAGTTTTTATATATATTTACCACAGGTAAAGCCAAGGGTATTTACAGAACATCAACATAAGACATTAAGACATAAATATACAAACAAAACAAAACAGAATAAAACAACATCATAAAGAAAAAAAGAGGAGTTATTTGATATTTGGAGTCATATCAGGGTCATATCGGCTCTGGATTAACTGCAGGAAAGGAGACCAGGTGTTATGGAATGCGGTCAGATTGTCCTTTAGGGTTGATGTGAACGTTTCTAGGTTTGCGTGGTCTGTTAACAGATTGAGCCAGAGGCTTATTGATAATTTTGTTGAGTTATATGCTTTTCCTGGCCACAGTTAAGGCAATCACGATGTAAGTTTGGAGATGTTGTGGGATTGTAAGTGATGAGAGATCGCCTAGAAGAGAGATGGAGGGGGATGCTGATGTTGAGGATCTCTGACAGCTTTTCCATGACCTTCGACCAAAACTGCTTATTTGATGTGCAGAGCCAGAATGCATGGAAGTGGAGAGTGTGAGGCGAGAGAGTGTGAGAACATTGCGAGCCAACGGGTGAGATCCAACATGGCAGCACCCTGCTGCTAGATTAACCAAAACAAAATACCAAACTATTTTCCGAACCCTTCTGAAACAACAACCAACAACTAACCGTCTTTTTTTCTGGATTAAACTATGAAAACTCTGGAAAACTTAGAAAACTTCACCGACAACTGCTTCTACAGACAGTGCGTCATGAGTCCACCGCAGAAACAACCAAGGCGGGCCTGGTCTACTGAAACATATGACACAACCACCATTATTGAGGTCAGTGTACTCGAGTCAATAAACAACAAACTGTCAATTCTGGAAATACTTCAC
This sequence comes from Coreoperca whiteheadi, assembly GCA_011952105.1. Taxonomy (NCBI): domain Eukaryota; kingdom Metazoa; phylum Chordata; class Actinopteri; order Centrarchiformes; family Sinipercidae; genus Coreoperca; species Coreoperca whiteheadi. The sequence goes on from CM022483.1 coordinate 9,560,001, forward strand.
GCATACATACAAAGATCTTAAGGCCAGTCTTGAGTACAGCCAATTAGAAATAAAAACACTACAGATAGAAAACAAGGAGCTAAAATCTTCAGTCAACAAACTCTAACCTTAACCCATCATTGAATAAAGAAAGTAATAAGTCCAATTAACTAATTCCAAATAAGTGCTCTGTAACTAGGAGAGTCAGCAGGTCACCTGAATATGCAAAAATGTGACTTACCGTTTCCAACAATAAATAAATGATGATGGTTTAAATGGAGTATTTCTCTAAAAAAATTGTACCAAATCACAAAGTTCCCTCACGCTAACTTTTTAGGAAATCAGCATTACCAAATACCCATATATGTCTTGTTTTACAAAACCCAAAAGGTATTACATTTACAGTTATATTAGACAGAGAAAAGCATCAAGTCCTCACATAATAAAAACTGGAGGCAATGAATGTTTTGCATTAATGCTTAATAAATGACCTAAATGACTCAAAAATCAATCAATTAATAGACTAAGCATTTCAGCACTAGATAATTTCACATTTTGATAATAAATACATTTAAAATCTATATATTTAGCTATGATCATCAGTGTTTCACCCACACAGAAGCTATTTAGCGCAAACTATCTTCCTTCCATTTATCTGCCAATATCACTTTGTAAAAACAAGATGCCACTTGACCTTCTGAAACAAATGAACTACTTTGCGATGTCTACCTCTGCATTTTCAATATGCAAATGAATGGGATGCATTACAGCCACTGTGTGTGCGAGTTGTGACAACTATTAATGCTCGGTATCGCCCAACTACACTGAACACAGACAGAGCTCATAATTCCACACTGCGCTGACAACACTGACATTCGTATTTATGGCACAGTGTTGATGAGTTCCCACCTCCTCGACAAGCTTGCTCGGCTGTTGTCATCATGAAGCCTATTATTGATTCTCCTGACACCCACACAATGTGACAACTGAGTGGTCTTTAACTAAATTGTGCCACTGACAAATAGCTGACAGTCCGTCCTATTGTTATGTAAAGCTTACAATTTTACATCTGGCAGAAGAGGCAGGCAGGCGTTCACTTAGTTCTTCCAGTGGTCACAATGAAACACAAGCACTTTCTTGGCACTGTGTGCAGATTTATGTTGGGGGAAAAAGATTCTCTGTGCATCCTAGACACTGGCTTAAGGGCTTTATTAATGAAAAATGTGTGTGTGCAACTAGATCTTACATGCAGCTACTTCTACCTGTCAGTGCTTTGGTTACCATAGAGATGGGATCTCTGTTAACAACCTCCTGCCAATGCTTAGCGACTGTTTTGTCGCCACTCAACTGGTAACCATTTCCAGTCTGGTTCCTATTTAGTGACTTAGAGTCCTTTGCTATACACCTACAGTACACTGTCATTTGAACTCAGAGATGACTTGCGAGGTGCAGGTGCAAGGGCGTGCACGCTTGCGAGTGTGTGCGCAGCAGAGATGGCAGTAGAGTGATCTAATCGACCGCAGCGTGGAGGAAAGTTTCAGTGGTCTCCTGAGAACTCCGAAGGCAGCGTGCTGTGTCTTATTGAACCTGATCCCCTTATACTGGAGAGCAAATTGGAAATCTGTTCCTCTCTCCAAGCACTAACTCGGGTGGCACAATTAAAGGAGACAATTGCTGTTTGGCATTGAGTTCAAGTCCCAACATTTTTTTCTTCCCTTTTTCAACACAACTGCCTCTGGGCCATCCATTACGCCAAAGCTCCGCCTTCCAGTGCCGGAAGCCCAACGCAGCCAGAGGTAATGACTTCCACTGAAATGTCTGATGTAGCAGCCATCACAGTTAAGCAGAGCTGGGAGAGCATGAGGAGCGGAGCGGGGCACAGAATACTTTTTACCTTTTAACGCTCATAACTCTCTCGCTGTCTCTCTTTCCACTGCATACAGTCCCGCAGTCTCTCCGAACTAATCGTATTCCCCCTGAATTCACTGCTGGTCTGGTACTTGAGAGACTCATTACAGGGGAATCAAATTAAAACTTGCTCCCTGTCTCAGTTTGATGCATTCTCAAACCAAGACTCATCCACCAAGCCCAATCAGAGTTTTTTTTTCTTTTACTATTGCTGATGGCGCCTCAGAGTTAATGCTTTTGTCTGGCACAGGGACTGTGTTTTGATTTGCTTTATAGAGAGTGTTCAGAAGAATATACAGTATTATCCTTTCACTCCTGCACTTCATGCAGACACATCAACAGTAGACAAATTTTGAACATGTGCAGAATCACAAACCAACCCCTCTTAATTTAACAATTTTTTCTTTTGAATTGTTTATCAGCAGTTTTTGATTTTCAGAGTATTACAGAGGTTATTTTTGATAGAGTGTTATCCAAGTCCTCAATTTGTCTACTTTAGTACTCAAAAGAAAACCTACATTTCCTTTATCAACAACTCAAGATAATGTGCCTAAAGTTACTCAATTTAGCAGAGTACAGAGATCAACAGCAAGAGCGACACGTGCAAAACACTAAATTGCACCACTTGGGCTGTGTTTTGAACAAAACTACCACTGCGTCAAAATGCAGCCTCCTTAACTGTTTACAGAGAATAAAATAATTATCAGCATGAAAAATTTCCAGAGTTGTAAATTTGTGTCAAAGTATTTTAAACTGCTGTGCACCTGATAAGCTTTCAAAATCATAGATGTATTATTCAAGCAACACTTCCTTCCCCATCATTCTTTCACTGGTACCTGTAAGCAAGATGCTCACAATAATTAAAGACTGGTAGCTTGTTCGCTAGCAATAAGCAGAGCCAAGCCATTTGTAAACAGGAAATCTGTTTCACGGTGTACAAAGGCCTTGTCCTTATTCACTCCCAACACTACAGCAGTTTAATAGACCAGATTTAACGAGTGTGTCTTCTGTAAATGGCTGGTATTGACAGCATTGTGGACAATAACGGTACTGACAGTGGTCTTCAAAACTATCTGCCTTTTTCTGAGGCTATGGTCATTGAAAAAAATTCTCTACTATAATGGATTCCCACACAGTATGACTGACATCAAAAAGTCAAGACGTACAGTAATAAACAACATAACAGTGACCTATACTGTACAGAAAATACATCATATTTGTTGCCAATTATCCACTGGAAGAAAACAACCAAATGCACCCTGAAATACAAAGCACATCACCAGCACCTGCTGTATTCACAGTGTTTAGGGGATCAAGGCTCCATTTTTCTTTTCAAGTTAAACTTGGCACTGTTGCCTGTCGGACGCTCTGAAACGCAGCGAGAGGGCGACTGTTTGAAAACCTCAACTTCATTACCCAGAAGTCATGCATTGTGATGTCAGCAAACAGCACCCAGCATGAAGAGTTTTACAAGGCTGGCTTGTGATTAGTTTTTACAAGGATGTAAATGTGACAAGAAAAGGAACCACATCAAAGATTGGTGAGTTGTTTGCTGCTGTTTAGGAGACAGTTAACAGAATATTCAGCATGAATTTTTTTCTTCCAGTGGGTTGAGAAGATTCCCCAAAACTGACAACAGAATGTTTGAGTTTGAAGCGATGGGAGGCTCTTTTGTGTTATGTTGACTGATAAAACATATTTACACAAAAATAGTGCCACATGCAGCTTTAAGATATGAAAAATAGCCCAGGTGTTTTCTGAGTAAAAATAAATATGCGTGCAGAGCAGCACTGATACAGCTCAGCTTTGGGATTTGATTCCTACTGAGGACAGTAAGGATTGCTTTCACAGCAGTGGAAGGTGCTTCGAATCATCCACTAAACAGAAAACACGGTGGTATCAGAGATTATGGAAGATTATTGTATAACGGTGTCAAGTAAATCATGTCTTGCACTGTATCTCATCTTACCGCCATCTAAATCCTCATTGCCAAAGTGGTTCCTGTAGAAGAGCATGAGCTCGATCCTGTAGCACTTGTATAGTGTCACCAGGCAGATCAGCAGCAACAGGATGGCTCCCAGCCCTCCGGCCAGCTCCACCGTGTACATCAGCTCTGCTAATATGGCAAACACAGTGAGAGGGAGGGGGAGACAGAGAAAGATTTTAACAACTTGTTTAAGTGAAACTAAGAAAACAAGGATGAACTGCCAATCACATAAAACATTCAATATAAAAAAGGGCGTATATGGGCTGAAATTTGTCAAATTCCCCTGTGATTGTCCTTGTTCTTGTTATTCCAGTCAATGCATAGAACACCACAACACCGTAGTTTTATACTGGCGTGGACAGACCTGTCTCCAGCCATCGATTATCCATGTATACTGTAGAATGTCAGATTTTTATTATGTATGATGTATTTCTAGTTTTTGCGTTTTGAAGACTTCAGAAAAAGCTAGGATAGAAAATTAGCTTTAAAATCACGACATTTATTGGCACTTCAGTTTGGTTGAATAGTATGAAAGATGACCCTTATACTGTCACATTTATCATTTTAATGTTTGTTCTCTGGTCTTACTGCAGACATTTGGTGCTGTGATACTATATTTCAAATTACAATCTTTCTTTCCATCACATTTCTCTGCTCTTATGTACATTACAGTTGGCAGTTGTATCCACAAGACCCGGAACACCAGATTACACTTGGAGCAAAATCTAACCACAGAATATCAGTACATGTGAAATAATGCATGATGCAGTCATCATGGATGAGAAAAGTTGCACTAGCTATAGTCTGAAGATTCTATGTTGTGAAATGACTTTGCTGTAACTCTGTATTGTTTGAAAAAGGCCTTTGTGCATCTCCTGCAGCTGCATTCATTCAGTCTATGTTTCTGTTACTTTTTCTTGCTTTTCCTCTCCATATTTTCATGTTGGTTATATTCTCATTGTGGCTGAAGCGTATCCAAAAGACAGATAACGCCAACTGGAATGAAAGTACAACCGCTTAATGCCTGGCTTGATAGAAAAGTCCCATTGAAGCAACTGGTGCAACAATAGCACATGACGTATCAGACCTCGACACTTATGAAGATTGGTTAAACGTGTGTCCGGCTGCAGAGAGGTGCGAGGCAATAAGGGCTGTTAGCTGAACCGCCTGTTCGTCGACAGATCGAAGTGGTCCACTCTTCCCGCCATCCGTCACCACTGTAGCATGATGTGAACTCATGAAAAGCATCAGTGGGAGCTAAATCCAAAGAACTGCAGGACTTCACTGTTGATAGTTAAGTTTTACAGATTATTCTAAATTGTGTTACTTGCAAGTGTTTGCAATAAGAAAGGTCCACAAGACAAAGATATTCAGGAGAAGCCAGACAGGTAGTGTTATTCAAGAGGATTAAAGGTGATAATTTACACTACAGGACAATGGATTCAACCATTAAGCTCCTTGGTCTAGTAACTTGCCTTGAAAACCATTTGCTTAGTCTTCATGATCTTGTCTCTTTTTCAAGGCTTTTTTTTTTTAACAGTGTTTTCTGTTGGATGTCACTCCATCTTCTGCAGTTCAACGTTTCCTCTTGGCTACGCCTCACAAAATCTGGGTGGTCAGCCTTCATTGGCTGACTAATGGACAACAGTAAAAGGCTGGAATCGCTGCAATGGTGCACACACACACAAACATGGACGGAGAGGACTCGCGTGCATCACCATCCATCACAGATGCACGTTTAACCTCGTTGGAGTGCGCGATGCCCATTCCACTGCAGTGGCCATCAGGCTGACAGCTCCCATGATGAAGGATGATGTTCTGGAGAGCTAACGAGCGTGGCCTGTGCTACTTCATCACGCCTGTCTGAGCGACGACCTTCAGCCAAACTTACGGACAGATGTACGAGCATGTACATAAACAAAAGAGCAAACAAACTCAGAGGAAAATGAACACATGTTTCTCCATAGAGCCTCTGACTTCCTCCTCTTGTCTCAGATTCTCTCCCCTCAGCCTGGAAATCATCCTGAATTATTTTGATTTTCTGAGAGAGGTGTTGCGGCTAACAAGCAACGCTAGAAGCGGGATCCAAGCAACTCCACTTCTGCCCTCACTTCCTCTCCACCTCCGCTCTGCCTCTCGCCTCAGTGAACACTGCTTCTCTCCTCAGATATCTGGACAGTATAACGAGCCAGCTGCTCCTCAAGCAGCAGAGATTACAGCGGAGGAGGCCAATTCTTCTCTGCCTGGCATCCATATTGTAGCAGCGCTGCAGTGGGACGGATTAAGACAAATTAGCTCCTGACAACTAGCAGGCTGGATTTGATGGAGCCACATGGCATCAGGCGATTCATCACCCCTTTCTCTCACTTTATTGCATCTCTCTCTGTTGTCTAGGGAGGGAGATGAAAAAAGATAAGAGGAAAAGGCAGAGCAGGGGTTGAATGGTAAAATAAAACACCAGAGCAGCAGTGAGAATTGTGAAAGCTGACTCTGCTGCTTCTCATGTTCACAAATCAAGAATCATATACAGTGTAGGCAGCTGTCTACTAGTTGATTTTGCTGCCTCTGTTGTGAGAAAAAAAATATCTGAGGATATGTTGCTGTCGAAAAAAAGTTGGTCAAGAGGACTTGGAGAATCACAACTTCTTGACAACAAGAAGTAAAACAAGAAGTGGAAATAAGGACGCATCTCCATGCTAACTTTACATACAAGTGAAAACATATTCTGACTGATGCTGTGCTGAGACGACCAAATTCATTTGAAGTGTCATGAGCTGTTTTCAAAGCTTCAAGAGACAAGCGAGGAAAACTTTGACACGTTTTGAAAGGCAGTGTAAACACAGACTGCCCTTGAATTGCCAGCACACCATGGATGCAGCAAATAAAATGATGGGAACTGGTTGATTTCTCGTAGACCCGCAATCCTGCAAGCACCAGGCTAATATTCTCCGGTTTATTATGAGATTCGACTGTGCGGCATAAACCCCTTTAATATAGCAAATGGAGGGGAACTGGGCTGCCATCAAAGCTGGATCCAAAGCTGTGAGCTTAAAAGAGAGGAAAAATATCTTACTATGTAAATGTATTCAACACTGACAACTTTAAGGATGCAGAGACCCCCTAGCCTCGCTAAAGAAAAAATCTCACTTATATAACCACACTGGAAAGTGTGCATCTCTATTTAAAATCATCACAGAATCAACTTTCAAACAGTCATCCTCAGTTAGGCAAAATCAGAGAAAAAACTCTAAAATGTTGGGGTTTTTTTTAAAGACTATTTTTTGGGGTTTCTGTCTTTTTTTAATAGGAACAGCTGCAGGCCTTACCACGGGATTGCTGTGGTAAGGACTCAGCCTTGTTCATGGGGCGTGAGCTTTACCAGGTGACCTACCAGGGCACCCCAAAACACAAAAATGCTTGCTTGAATAAAAAGACAAGGGGCAGGGGGGAAAGGAAACAGTAGCCAGTGATGAAAAATAATAAAATGTCAGGGTGAGAGTTCGGCAATCAAAGGAGGATTTGTGTGTGTGTGTGTATGTATTATGAGGGAGGTCATTGCCAGACATTCAAACAGCTTGTCTGGCATCATAACACCGAAGGCTGCCTCTTTTTCTTCCTCTGCAAACTAATGCTTCCTCAGGCGGAAGATGAATAGGTTTTCTGCACTACCTATAATACTGTTCCATTTTTTCCCTGCCAGAGGCGAGAAACAACTGGTCAATACCCAGAATCCCTCTAGTTGTTCTTTTTTGTACTCCGTAAAGTGCTGTGAGAGATTCACTCTATTGTCAGAGTGAAGGCCTGTGGTATTAAATTGTGTTTTTCACCTCCAAGGCTGTAACATACCATTATTAAATATCCATCTGCTAGATTCCAGGTAATACTGTACATGTTTTAAATAACAGTTTTTTTAATCTTACAAATGTATATGCTCTTTGTGTGCTTGCCTTACCTTTTTTGGTGAGCTGGATGTTTGCCTGTCGCCTCCCGTTGCCGTTCTCCACATAGCAGGAGTAGTTGCCTAGGTCACTCTCCTCCAGTGAGTCGATGGTCAGAGAGATGGAAACTTCCTGCTCCCCCAGGTGCTCCCGGATTGTCCTGCAGGGGCGGCAGTGGGCACAGAAAAAGAGATAATTGGATGTTGGTGGTGGTTGTTGCAAATGAAACAATAGCATTGGCAGCAGGGATTGTAGTAAATAAAGGAGAGGGATGGGGCCTGGCTAAACAAGTATGTGAGTAGTATATGGTCATGAAATTATTGACCACAAAGCCAGTTGATGAGGAGTCATCACTAAAGACCAGACCCCCTTTTTATTACCTGTGAATTATCACCTGACTCTGTTCCCCACAGCTTTATGGAGTGTTTCAGCATCTTTCAGCTCACTGTTTTGGTTTTCTGGCCCACAGCTTAAATATTGTAGTTCACTCTCACCGCTCTCATCCAGCTGTTTTCAGTGAAAAAGCTCGAATAAACTTGCTATATGCTACCTGCCCAGCACCGAATGACAGACAAGCAAAGTTAGCGGCTAACTGGTGAACATAATGGAGCATTCAGCAGCTAAATAGACATATTTTGCTCAGGAGTAGCTGGAGACCAAAACAGAACTTAAAGGACAGTGAATGTTCAGGACTTACATTTGCCAAGTGGCCAGAAATACAACTCCAAATCCCAACACGTGGTCATTTGAGCCATTGTTAAAATTAAAGTAAAAAACTAAAGGTAAAAAACAAATGGATGCTTAAAAGTGACAAAAACATTGTTCAAAACTTGATTTACTTCCTAATTTACCAGGTAAGTGATGAATGTGTGTGCTTGTTTGAATATGAATCAGAACAGCTTTAAGAGACAGTGTGCAAGCTGGATAAATCAAAAGTAGAAAGGCTTTGGTCATTTTACCTGAGAAAGTGAAAGAGTCAAGACTAATGGCCTTCTCATTTGTTTTATGAAAAACATGCGGAGCGTTAGCCTGGTGTGACAAAAAAGATACTGTGGACGTTTGAAGTAAACCCACACCGAAGCTGAAATATCTGTTTTTGCTGTTTGATTTGGACTTTTGTGGTGATGTGGTGTTGATGAAAGGAGGATTCACTATAACGCTTTCACAAGTTTATGACTCATGGCTGCTAAAACAAAACCTAAACCATACAAGCTGTTCCTGAACATTTGAATATCAACATGACTTCAAACATTTGCCCAAAGAGAGAGTCCAACAACGTCATTACTGACTGTGAGGTGTACATCAAAATAGCTTCTGACAGTCTGCCTTTAAGAATTCTGATTGGGATGAGAAAGAACATGTAAAACAGAAACTCAGAGAACATGCAAGATGTGTTTTTAATTTTGCAGTCCCAATGTTTGCAGGTATGCTTTGTGACCACAGATTCCATATAATAATAATGTCAGATCACATTTTCTGAATCTGCACCAAAAACATAAAAATAAATAAAAACTATGGAAAACAATAACTCTAGACTGCAGGCAGTCAAAAAGTCATACGTAGAGAGGATTGACTCTTTAATAAAATATGGATTTTTCTGACAAACAAAATGTTTGCCCCAAGGAAATTTGAGTTGTGTCTACAGTATGCATCCTAAAATCCATAAATCATGACCTTGGAATTGTAAGCTTCCATCTGGGTGGAGTGCAATTCTGAGACATGGTCACAGATGTGACATGTTCTGGGTAAAACTACTATGGGCTTTATACCTTTACACCTATCTTTCTCAAATCATAATTATGCAGACAACTACATCAGACAGAACCTTAGTTTAATTCCAAGCGCTATAATCTGCTGACATTTGTAGCAGCTTTTACTTTTCAGAGCTAACTTTTTAGTTCATCAGTACAATAAAAGTACATAACAAAAGTAGGAGGTGGCAGTCCATGACTGACTAGAAGCAGCATCATATGAGTCATGACAGATTTCCCCCATGAAAAATACTCCTTTGTTGACTCGCTGAGTCTCTTGATGTCTATTAGTTGTGACATGTTGGCACGGGGATAATAGTGTGACTGTCATGATGCACTACAGTGCCGAACGTATCGCACAACATTTTGCCACGAGGGTTAGTGAGAGGAAAGAAGCCCTGTTTTGATGTTTTTGTTGCATAGAATTCAGCCATTTTCCAGAAATCTATACACTTTTACAACAACAACACATGCAAAAATTAGAAGACACTGCTTTGAGTATTCGATCACCGTGACTGGATTGGAAGGACACTATGACACTTTGATGCATGTTTTTCTACACTGGACACTTGGCAGGGTGATGTGTTCATTAGCAAAAATGGATTGTAGCAGCCTCCTCTTCATAATCAGTGTCTTCGTCATTTAAGTAAGCGGGAAGAACGCTTACAAGCTACCAGGAAGAGATGACACCCAAAGGAAGACTGAACTCTTAATGTGCTGGTTGAAGTTGAGGTGTGGATCAAGAACAACTCCTAAGTTTGCTGCCAGCTTCCGAGTTGAGAGGAAAAACTCAACAAGACTAAGAATCTACAGTGGTTGTAGTAGTTCTCTGAGGCTACTTAGGCACAGCTGTGCTTCTTGAAAGAAAGTAGTGATAAAGCAAAATCGAATCATTTTACAAAAGGAAGGAATTGCAACCAACGTGATAAAGCTTTTTCTAAAGGATGTAAAAGCCTTTTTTGATGTTCCCATCCGTACTCACAAAGCCTCAGAAACAGCTAATGTTAGAAAGAAACATAAACAACTATAAAACAAACTTGTATGTGATCCCTCAGTCCTACTTATAAAGCCTGGTTAAAGCATTTGTAACAAACCCTCATAACAAGAGGAGAACAACAGGAAAACACGGATGGTTAAAAGAGCTGAATCTCTCCTGCTGGGTTGCTGTGCAAAAGTAGGAATGATATATGAGCAGATAATCTTTTTAAGGTTACAAAAATTGCAGCTATTTCAAAGGCCTGTTTAATGATGCATGGGGCTATAGCGCGAAAAGGTACCAGTGCCACTTGAGCATTCATCTGCTGCCTGCCGCGGGGCAACTGAATATGAAAATTCATCTAATTCTTGCTGATCAATGAACGGACTAAACAAAGCAGATTGTGAAGTGCTGGGGAGATAAAGACAAACTACAATACAACCACCACTGCCATGGCAATATCTTACATTAGCTTTACAAAGTGCTGCTAATAATTGGTATACCATACAGAAAATATTACACTCAGTGAAATTTCTTTTATTGACCACGCACAATGAAGACCCATTAGAGGTAATCATTTTGTAGCTAAATGGATTAGCTGCTTCATAAAAACAAATTATGAAGTAGTACTTTTTAAGCTTGTCTTCTGCAGGAAGGGTATGACTTGTGTGAGTATGTATGTGAGAAGGAAATTAATTTAGCCTTTTCTCTTAATTCCTGTGAGTTTTTCTAACAATCATCCTTCTCCATTGTGGGGCCAGTCAGGCAGAGACACAGGGCTCCACAAGGTTGGGATATAGATCCATGCTGATGGCTTTTTAAAGAGGTGGCACCCATGTGTGACTCAACATAGATTGAATTGAAACACTGTAGGTGTTGGCAAAGGAAAAAAATCAATCTTTGTTTACAAAACATCTCAAATCCAACATACTTGTTAGTGAAAGTTTTGAGCAGAGGAATATCTGTGTTTCTGCATACATGTAAGGATGCATGTGTGTGAGGGAGATAAACAGAAGCTGAGGCAAGTGTGTGTTCATGGAAAAGAGGAACCATGAAGCATGAACACAACCACACAAACATCTGGCAGGTGGTGTGCATAAAGGTCGAGGGCAGCAGTAAACTGGTGCTGTGTAGCTGGATGGAGATGAAAGTGTACCAGGCTCCTTGATGCTGTACACAGTGAGGAAGCAACACAATGACTCACTGAGATGCTCAGGGAAACACACAGGCACAAAACCTCAGGGTCATTGCAAAACAACATTTTGGAGTGTCAGTTTATTTTGTGTCTTTATGTTTCATATGGTAAAATTTCACTGTAAATTCCTTCTTTGAACATGCTTCAGCAGGATCATATAGGATCCCATCAGCATTTCTAACCATTGCGATCTATCTCTGGGCTGGCTGACATTATCTAGTACAATCTCGCCAAGCAGCCTCAAAGTGACACCTGAACTTTTGAACTGTACCATGTTGTCATGCTTTGTTATATTTCTAAATGCCTCGCTGGCTGTCTGCACCTCTCCTGACAACACCCCAAAGGAGGATTTGAATTAGATCAGAGCAAATACTCTGAAAAAGAGAATACAATGCCAGATCACCCAATAGGCATTAGCTTGGAGTTAGCATGTTTATGCCACACTATTGCAGTTTTTAAAATGTTCAGGCCAAATTTGATATAATGTAAATATTACTTAATACTGTTTAATCCATTACAGATTTTAAAGGACTAAGGCCACGTGTCTCACTTAATTCAGACTGATACTTTTATCTTCTGATCTTGTGTACCCTAAAGGGATTTACAGGGTATGGTGGACAGGGAGGACCCCAGAAAACACTGAAGGGAATATATCAGCCTGGAAATGCATGAATAAGGCCTCGAGGAGCTGGATAAAGTTGGGTTTAGTGTCTGGGCTGCTGTGCTTACCCTGTTGCTCTGTGACCCTGACCCGCAAGAAAATGGATAAATGGAAAATGGGCAAGCTGAGAATTCCTTGTCATTGTGGCATCACTGTCTGTCCTTTAAAATGCTGAGAAGTACTTGGTTTGCAGCACCAATAGCCAGTGGAAGCATTTCTGGACTCTGTAAGTACCCTGATTTTCCAAGAATATATCTGTAAGAGCATTAATTAGAGTTAGAAAAGGATATTTTACACTTGAACTGCTGCTCAAAAGGGTGCTGCATGCCCATGCACCAGGGACTGAAACTTCTTCTGGTTTTAAACTTCAAAATCACAGCCTTTATGTCTGTATTCCATGCTGTGATTTCACCTCTGAGATCCATGAAGTCTTGTTCTGCAGCCACAAAATTTTATATCAACCCGGAATCTCAGTGGTGAAACATTGTGCCAAAAGCTCCATTTCATGTATTACAGGCAGTCCTTCAGGGAATACCCCTGTGTGATTAATTTCCATTTCAAAGCTAAAAGCTCATGGAATGATGTCAGGGAGTGGGTCTGAAGTGGTGCACATTCAAATGGGAACAAAAAATTTAATAAATAAACACACAGGGAGACAGTGTCACGTGGTGGCAGACAACAAAAATATGCACTTGAAAAACTTCAATGTGCACATACTGTGGGCACCCACTGTATGTACATAAGCCTCCTCACTCCTGCCCCTGTACACACAAACTCTTTCAAAGTAGCTCAGGGTCACAGTTTTGATCTCGTGGCTTGTTACCTCATTTGACTATCATATGAAAGCAGGGTTTCAAACTGTATGTGACGCACTCCTCAGTATTCTTCCTTCTCATCTTTATTATACCACCAACCCAATGCCGCCACCTGCCGCCCCCACTCCCCCCCACCGACATCCTGTAGGCTCTAATTGGCCTGGTGTCCTTCACAACAGAGAGCGGTGGTGAGAGCTGGACGGAGCGTGCTAGAAGGCTAATAGAGACATCTCGAAATGCCAGGTCACTGACTGGGCCACTAACTTTCCTAGCCTTGTCATGCTGCTTACAGTTAACCTTTTCATTAGAAGGCATTTGTCGACAACAGGGATTTTTCTAGCCATACTTGGGAATACAGTGGGGCAGGACATGAAAGGGTGTGTGAATGTGTGTGATGTCTGTATTTCAGTACAGACACACCACCAAAAATGTCTATCTGAACAAATAGCTAGCTTGAAAATGTTGGTGAATTAATTATTGTTTAACACTTCGGTTAGTATGATGTAAATGTTTAAGTTATAATCCTTAATATTTTCATAAAATCAAACCCTTTTTTGATACTATTTATGTTCTGTATTTTTTCTGTCAGTCAGCAATAGCCATTCAAAGTATATACAGTTATTAATTACCTCTCTATATTGTTTTTTTTATTGTTAGTGGCAGAGTCCGCCATTCCCGTGCTAGATTCAAATTGCCTAGCTACACATGAGGAAAAAGGATACAGGAAACGATGTATGTATGTAATCCAGCGTTTTTTGTAATTTTACACACACACATCACTGGCACTACAGTTGAAACTACCCTGGAGCTTCCTGGAACTATTGTAGTAATAAAACAAAAGAGAAAGTCCCTATGAAAACTGTTGTTAGTAAGGTCTGTGGACATAAACAGTTACCATGATAGTTTTTGTGTATCTGGAAAAAGATATTGCTGTTATATTTTTTCAACAAAATTCCATTCACTGTTATTGTACTGGGGTGGAAACAGAAATCTCTGAGACATATATGTAAAGACCTTGACAAATAATCTCAAAAGAATTTGTATGGCTAGATACCATTAAACAGGTAACATGATTCTGTTTCCTTAGTTTGATGCACTTTCCTTCTTCCACCCTATTTTCTGAATGCCCTGGTGATGACAGCAGTTCAAAACACATTCTTAAGGATCAAGAATTTCCTCTTCACTGCTAAAACTCAATGACACATTATTTGTTGCTCACATTTTTGTAACAACAGCCAGGACATGGTAACCACACCACTGCACAAATACATGACATTCAGTTACTTTCTGTGACTTAAATCTGAAGCAACACCTTTCGCATATGGATGTTAGTCAAGATATGTATTCTGTTAATTTGATTCATTTTTTTATATTTTCTAATCCACTTTTTTTTGGGAAGTCTCTCGTTGCTGTGCTCTCACTTCCTTTGACAATCTGATCATAATCAACATGTCTGAGTGAATAATATAATATATAAAAAAAATAGTGCTTGTTACTGGTATTTTTTGAATAGAGAGGGTTGTTAACAGTTGTTATCTACTACTAGGAGTATCTCCATTGTTTCACACATGTGATGAAGAGAATTGATTATCCTTTAAGGAGGGGGTCATCTGAGGATGAGCACTCGACTCTTGACTCTAGCTTTGATTGGCCTTCACTGGCTGAAGATCAGCTCATCATCTAGAAATAAAATGTGGGTGAGGAACACTGTCAGTGTACAGTTCTGCTCCTGTCAGTCCACCAAACAGACAAACTGAGGCCTTTTCCAGATGGTCAATAATTACAGCAAGGGAAGATCCTTTAGCCTACTCTGTGAGTTTGGTAACAAAACTCACATGGTATGACCCAATCTCAATCAAGTTTCTCACATGCAGATTTTGTCTAACATTAGCATTCAGCTCAAAGTACTTCTGTGCCTAAGAACAGCCTTACAGATCTGCTAGCATGGCTTTAGACTTATAGTCTTGTTTGGTTCCAGTGAATTCAATAAATTACCCAACAATTTTGTAACAAGTGCTAAATGCAACAGCAAATCCATCAATGTTGACAGTCAAAGGTGGAAAAAAAAAGAGTTATATCACAGACTAATACAATCAGCTATACTTAGCAAAGTAAGCAATGTCTGCTGTAGTTTGTTTATGATTGATTTTAATTTAATCAATAACAAATACTCTGGATGAGAGCCATATGTCAGTGTGTTCAAGCTAAAACAACACTTTGTCCTTCTCTTCTTCCACATTTTCCCAATATGACCTGAACGGAGCGTGAGCCAAAACAAAGTGCCATTGCTATCATAGAAGATCATCTTGTCATTCAGCCAAATGCTGCATGCAAAGCTGTACTAACCTGAGGTTGTTTTCTGTACAGTCTGGCTTCTCCTGATCAACTTTTCTAGACTTTTTTTCACCCCAAGCACCGTTGTTTCAACCACAAATGAAAAATGAATGAAAAGATTAACCGTATGTGATAAAAAGGATTCATATGTTTGTTTTCTTTGAAATGTAACTCTACTTGTTGGTGAGTTCAACAAACTGGAGATTCCATGTTCTATTTACCACCTGAAACCTGCAGAGAGCAACATTTTCCAGATATAAACCTGTGTTGTTTTTCTCATATGACTTGAATGCATCACAGCCTAAAGCAAGGAGAGCTTCCTACCAGCCAATTAAATGGCACTGTTGGATGGTCAACCAGCTTCAGGCAGTGCGTGTGCCTGGCCGCCAGGGTTTCCCCTGATTTTGGAGCAAACAGACCTCTGTTTCCTGTGACGAGCCAAAAGATGGAGGTCGCCCAAATAGAAAAGCAGGCTAACACCAACATTCAATTGGAGATTCAATCTGCTGTGCTGCTCTACTATTTCTGCCTCCACTCAAATTACTGGACAAAGTAATCGCTGATCGCTGATGGAGCAATGCCTGAACTGTGCAAATATATTGTACATGATAAAGAATGTATAGCTATCTACATTATTAAACAACCACATAAAACATTCATGAATATAATTTAAATGATAGCTTGGTAGTGAAAAGTTCCTTTTATTGTTCCGTGTGTTAATGTGTGGTCACACATTTGTGGTAACTGGGTTTAAATAGGTGTTTACCAGTTTAGCCCCAGGGTCCTTTGCTGCTTTTGAAGAGATTAGAGGTACCTCATGAATTTGTTATAATGTGTTGTTCAAGCTCTGCTGTAATATTAACAGGTTTTGAAAATATGCCCATTCAATGAACTGAATGAAAAGTGTTTTTCTTTTCTTTTGTTTCCATTTTTTTGTTAATCTCACCAAATCTAGCTCTGTGTCTTAAATCCTAAATGCCATTAACACTTAGGATTTAAACTCAAAATCTGAAAGTCTCACTTGATTTCACTCTCCTGAACCCGCTCCTCATCCAGATCCTCAATGAACTTCTCCCCCTTCATCCAGTAGATAAGTGGACTGACGTCTCCGCTGTATCCAAAGAATGCTCTGCACGTCAGGTTGACAGGACTTCCTGTGGGAGACAAGAGACAGGATATGAGGTAACACCTGCATGAACCTCCATGTCTGGCTACTTTTTGATTCCCTAATTAATAAATAGCCAGATTATGTGAATATTTTGCACAATTTTCCAACACTGCATGTGTAAAATACACTGAGAACAAATTATTTCAGCAGAACATAAGTGGCATTAATTGGAAGACAGGACTTAACCTCACAACGTCTGTAATTTTTCCCTGTGTCCCTCAGGTGGTGGATACCTGGTCATATCCGACACTGGATCAATGAGCACCAGCCTCAAACACCTAGACTTACATGTGCTTCCTGTTATTACACCCATTCTCTTCAAAAACAACTTAACAGTCTCGTTGATCCCATCAATTCCAAAAAACATCTCTCTCTCTCCAGAGGTGCCATCTTAAACCATTCCAGACCCTTTTGAAATTCCCTGAAGGCCTCTTAAACCTTAAAACACTCTCTTGAACCCTCTTTCAGCCACAACTTCGCAGTCCTGCTGTACCTTCATAAAGCTATTATACTCTTCAGCAGCCCCCTTCTCTATCAGACCCTGTGTTTGAATTTCAATCACTGCATTCGGCAGGAGGTAGTTTGAAAATTTTAAACACAAAAGTACGGCACAGCTTTTAAGGAAAGTAATTTTTACTATTAATTAATTCATATATGTAAAACTTACAATTCATACCAATTTCTCCCTTGCCTATACACACCAAGCAGGAGTTCAAATTGCACATTATCATCTCTGTTAAACTTGTATTCCTGTGACGATGAGTGGCTGCTGTTTGCCCTTGTGGGTCCATTGAACTAGACTGTGATTGGGTCAGCCATCATTCCACAACCTACTCAGAAGCTATTGGTAACACGTTGCTTTCAGTGTGTATGTGATGAGAATCTAAAGCATGTTTATGCATTGCCAGCAGAGGTCAATGCTGCAGTGTGGTGGCTGGAGTGCATCCCAATTTAATTGTAGCAATTCCATGTTTTTCAAATGCAGTTCAAGAGCCGCAGCAATGTGCAAGTACACTTGAGGTGAGATGATTAATTGAGAGTTATGGTGGTTATTTAGAAACCATGACCACCATTTCAGTTCCAAGAAGTGGCTAAGCAGAAGTGTAAACCTACAAACTGCTGTCAGACAAAATTATAACAAAACAGGATTGAAGAGGTCAATTCTTTTAGATACCACAGACAAAAAAAGAAAAAGAAAAGATGAGTGAGACTGTAAATTATGTCACATAAGTGAATCGAAGTTTGAGGGGCAAAGTGTGACACCTTCCATTGAGATTATGTTGACCTAGCAGATTTGAGCATTCTGCATATAACTTTCTGTTAAAAATAAATGAAGATAATAAAGTAAGATATTTGAACGAATTATACAGGAGTTCGAATACAAGCATGCATGTAGAGAAGCAGCATTTTTAAAGCTGCTTGTATTAAAAATTATTTGATCACTTGATTTGATCATTTGGCTGCAATGGAACAAGATCACCAAATAGTCATATTATACCTGGGTGCATCACTTCGAGCGAACCCTTTCACATTACACGCAGTTATTTGATCCATTGATTTTGTAAAATTATAGAGTAGTGCAGCTTTAAAGTTTGAATTAAGCCTCTATAACCCAAGTGCTTCCACATACTTCACACTTAAAAAATTTAAAGTAGTAATGTCTAAATTTATATGCACTCACTTCTGTTGAAAAATTGCACATTAAATATTTGACCGAGCTTCAATATCCTAAATTGTTGATTCTTAGGAGCATTTAAAATGCATTTGTATGGTAGAAATAGCTGAAGTTGAGGCAGTTGAAACAAAAGCACCAAAAGAAATTGCAGTTAGCAAATGCAAGACTGGAAGAGGACTGAAAAAATGGAAGAGAAAGAGAAAAGTCAGCTGTCAAGACATTCGAGGTCATTTTTCTGTACTACCAGGCAGTGTGATGTACAGATAGGCTTCCTGGGATGATGAGGACCATGAGAACAGAGGGGTAAGTTCTCTCTGCTCAGCTCATTTTGCACACATATCATAGGTGACCGGAAACAGATAAACCCCTTTTAAACCTGTTTTCTCTCTCTGCCTTGGATTAGAGACCTCTCATTCTTCTTTCACACTTATCTCACACATGCTGCAGCCGACGGTGCATCCATGAGTGTCTGGCCTGCGCTGCGGCAGGCTCATCGGGGGAAAAAAAAGAACCACATCGTCAAAGCCTGGGAATCACTCTGATCCATAAAAAAGCCACCAATGATCAAGGAGGCTCCACCAGTTGTGTGTCCAGGAAGGCAAAAAGGTGATTCAGCATCTCTTCATTAGCACTCCTCGCTCACTGGCCCCTCGGCAAAGACTCAGAAGTCTGTGAGATGGGAGATAACTGTGGCGTATAATTGGGTACTTGCTAGTTCAAAGATAATAGGGATTTTATTTTACCAAGGCCTGCTCTAATTTGGCCCTCTAGTACAGTCTAGCGTGCTCAGATGATAGCTAAAGTGTTAACAGGGAAAATCTGGTTTTGGAGATTCAAAAAAGGCCCAGAGTTTTGCATTTTGGGTGTCTCTCGGCTCCACAAAAATATTGTCCAGAGCTGAGAGACAAGGGCTGCGTGTGTGTGAGTGAGTGAGAGAGAAAGTGTTTTGGGGATGCTAGGATCTGTCCTGGACCACCCACCCACACACAAAACACCATGCACACACATTGCTATACTTCCCCATTCCACCAGGGGTCTCTGTGGTGCTACAGAGCAGGAGGGCCAGCGTGTAGGAGGAGCACATAAAATAACAACAAAAAAACAACAAAAAAACAAAAACACACCATTTTGACAGGTGCAGACAACAGTAAAAGGAAACATGGATCCTTTTGTGCGCCACCTTTGATGTCAAGAGGCTTCACCCATGGATCCGAACAGCATGTTGTGTTGTAGCATTGACAGCTCCACTGCTGTGCTGACAACAGCCGTGGTGTCACTCTCCAAGACTTATTCCAAGGGGCTCGTCATGCATATGGCTGCATGTTGTTCCCTTAACGACAGTGTGCTAATTTGTGCCAGCTTTACTGTGAGCAGCTAAGCCTGCGCAGGCAGAGGTAGTGTACTCAGTTTGGGAAATGCACCAACAGCCATGAAGGGACTTAAGTGCATAGATTCTAACATTCAAATACCAACTCTGGTCTTGGCTGGGGGTGGGGGGGGTGAGTCTTAATGCGATTGTCTCCTCTCTCTTATCTCCTTTCGCCTCTAGAGCATCTCTCTCAGTCGCTGTGGCTGCAGGATGGAGACGTCAGCAAAGATTCCCGTGGCTAAGCAGAAAGACTGGAAGCTATGAAACCATGAAACACCACAGAGGAGTGGGAAAAACAGGGAAAGAGACACAGAGAAGGACGGAGAGAGCAGGCTTGTATGCATTTCCGCATCTATGTGCATGTGTCAGAGGTATAGGCTAGCATGAGAGAAAGAGGGCATATGTGCATGTCAGTGTGGATGTGAGAAACAAGCGCTAGGCAGAGGAATCACACACGGGAGAGGGCAAACCATTCTTCATGGAGAATTAAAAGACTTCCAACACAGAGTGAATAGAGGAACGTATCGCCCTTGTGCGCTGAAGATTACATAGATTACAGATCAGTACATCTACATGCAGTGTGTGCACCATCCATGTCGAGTTAATCTACCAGCGTTTCCCATTCAGATCCAAACAATCCGGCTCTTGAGTAGGGAAGCCATTGTTTTTTTTTTTGCTTTTAACAGCCTTGAATAAATTAAGTGCTGCAGCTAACAGGAATAATACTTCAGAGAGGGAAGAGAATAAGCTTTTCAGAGTTTTTTGGAAAGGGAATTTGCAATGAGGACACAAATAGCTTCCTGTTTAATGTCTTTGGTGAGATGGGAAGCAATTTAGGAGCTGGCAATTAAAGTCAAATAATGCTGCACAAGAACACCGCACTTTTCAAATTACTGGTAATCTGCAAGGACGTTTGAGTTTTCTGCAAATTGTCTTTTAGGCCATATTTATATTAGTGGAGGTCAATGGCTGCCTGGAGGTTAGTGTAGGACAAACATAAAAAAATCTAAAGAAGTGAATTCTTTTAGTTGACACAAGGAATCTCACAACAATGTCCGCTTGGTAGCTTTTCTGGAGCTTTCAATCATATCAAATGGATGACAAGTCCTTCAAGAGCTCAGAAAAACTAAAATTTGAACATCTACAGTTCCATGACAACAGGGCAACTTCTGGGGAAGATTGTGTGAAATGATCAAACGTTCTAGAGCAACTAAATGGACTTAGTGGTGAAATTGTTTTTGTCAACAAATGCAAAAATGCTTTAACAAATGGTCAACAGTAATGTTGAGTATGCATGATTTATAGTTAATGCTTCAAAACACACTGGCTGGAAACTATTTATGACCTGTGCAGACATAAAAACCAAAACAACACCAGTCTAGACCAAGATCACTTCCCAAACCAAAGCAGTGCTACCTCTACTTCTATGAATGCATTTATGCCCTTCAGTCTTCTTCCTTATTTAGGTTAAAATATATTAAGACATTTTAGTTTGGGTTTTCATGTAATTTGTCACCCATCTGTGCATACCCCTGAATTTATCAAGGTATAATGTCAAAGGTACTGCTTCAATCAAAAAGGCCTTAGTATTTTCGCTTTGGACAAGATAAACAGCCTGTGCGTTTATAGCACAATCAAAACCTCTTCACAAAATGTCAGAATGACACTTCTGTCCCTTCTGGCATTGGTGGAAAACTGCTCTTTTCTCCCTTTGTCCAGCTGAAATGATATTCCCTCTACACTCTAATTAGTCCTTCCTTTTAATGCAACAGTCTAGGCTCTACATAAAAGGATGTTAAGATTGCCCTGAAGCTTGTGATCAGCAGGATAGGGAGCTACTGATCTGGACTGAGAAGAAGCCCAGGAATTGAATCAGTAGATAATATGATTGTCGATGGTGAAAGAGGGTTTCCCATATTCAGTGGGGCATCTGGGCAGCATGGAGTGATTCCTGAAAACATTTTTACAAGCTCCTAATGAGAGTGAGGATTATATTTATCATCTGCTCCAGCACAACATCCAGACAATAAAGGGTTACACAAATGATGGAGCCCTATAATTGCGGTGGCTGGGTACCCACTCACATCGGCGTTGCCAGATGTGGCAGTTTAATTGTCTCTCTGTTCAGCATTCACTTTGTTTTGTTTATTACAGCCCGAACCTCTCCAATCACGCATTTTAAGGCAGCCATTGACTGTGCTGCATTCAGTATTCATTTAGTTACATCCCCCCTCGCGTCTGGTCAATCTCCTGTTATTCATACTTGGTATTGCACCTCATTATCGCTAAGCAGGCCAACTGCTATCGCCAGTCCCCTTAATTAATGCAGGTAAAGCAGATATCAAGAGACACAATACAATGTTTAAACTGTTTTTATGAATTTTATCAGCATGTTAACATGTGGCAATTATAATAGGAAATGCTCAACGATGTGTTGCGAAAATTACAATTTTCTCTGCTCCGTGTCACTTTTGCAGAGGACAAGCTGTGTTTAGAAATTATTTACTGTAAGGTAGTAGGCTACTGTTGAATATTACAGGGCAGTGGGAAACAAACAGGCTGGGTGAATAACAAGTCCAATTTAAACCTCGTGGAACAGAGCATGACATTTGCAAAGATCAACACCCACTCTTTGCATTGATGTTCTCATAATACAGTGTTCTTTAGCACAAAAGCAGCGCCTATTATTGCAGCCCAATCCAGCGAAGGATCATTACCAATGTTAAACCTCGTGTTCCTTATAATCTTGCGTGGAGAAGTCACAGTTGAATTCTCCTAATGAAAAGCTAATTAGACATTAATGAAACACTTAAAGGGTACTTCACAAAACATTAGACAAATGCCACGTTGAATGGAGGAAACAAGGTAATACCACAATTAGAAAAGCTTCAGATGATGAAATAGATGCTATTTTTACTAATGGTTTTGTGAGGCATTGTGAAATTGTTATGTGCTGTGCCTATTGTGGCTTCATTGGTTAGTGTTATTGTTCTGCATCATTTATTTCTCCTATTTCCTAAACAGAATAATTTGTTAATCAGGCCTCTCGTCCATATTGTTATTGGTCCAAATACATGTCCT
Organism: Coreoperca whiteheadi; assembly: GCA_011952105.1. Lineage (NCBI taxonomy): Eukaryota > Metazoa > Chordata > Actinopteri > Centrarchiformes > Sinipercidae > Coreoperca > Coreoperca whiteheadi. Next base: position 9,582,838 of record CM022483.1, read on the forward strand.
CAGACACATGGAAATATTTCCTTTCCTGCCTTTTCAAAAGGGCATCTCCCTTAAATGATACAGCGGAAAGAGTTAAGGAAAGGGGAAACTTTGTTGAAATCCCAGTCTTCTTGCCCAACCTGATTCTTAATCTGCAATGCTGATGCTGCTTACAGCTAATAATTAAAAAAAAGATTCCCTCAGAGACAGGGTTTGGATAGCAACAGGACTGGGCTTTGGTGCAGGGCTTTGCAGGTAGAGGAGGGACTCCTGGTGGGTTAGTGCAGAATGACGAAGCCATCTAGAGAATCCCTAAGCGGCACCATGTAGTTTAGCCACTGATGGAGCGCCATAGCGCTGGGGAAAATGGAAAATGTGGCATGGAGGGAAGCGAAAGAGACAGACACAATAAGAGAAAGAGAGGGCCTGATGGCACTAACTAGCAGGTTCCTTAAGCCCTTGCTGGTTCACCTTTGAAGCGTGCCCACACCCCCAACAGTCCCATTTCCTAGCTGAAGCTCCCTGTGGTTAGATGCTCAGCTTGGGTCCACTTTAGCAATGCTTTCAATGAATTATTTTCTTAACTATTGTCCAAGGAATGTGAAGTATTCTCTACTTCTAGACGGCACAAGCCTTCATGTACTTTCCTCCAGTGTGCTACATGAATGAGGTTTTCTGCTCAGAAAGTCTCCATCCAGCCTTGCTTATGTACACTAGAATTTTCTTGTTAATGATGAAATGTTATGACTCATGACATTTGCATGGCTGACTTTCAGGAGCTGCCGAATCCATCAAATGCTATTTCCAGCCCCAGTCTGGCTCATTTGTGACAAATTACAGCAGTGCAGAATTGTGTTACTCACACTAACACATGCTAAAACAGGTCAATGCACTTCCAGTGAATGGAGTCGCTTCATGTACACAAACCTAAAAATCTCCTCTTACATTTCAGATGCTCCAGAGGCAAACACTCTGGATATGAAATTGTGCATATGATGGGATCAGACTACACAATTACAATTCTGGAAATATAAGCCATGGTCATCAGGAACAATGCTGAGTGACAGGGACCACAAAATGTCAGGGTATTCTTGGGCGTGTGAGAAGCAATTCTTGGTTTAGGAGGTCCCAATGGAAAAAACTTCCAAAAAAAGTTTTCATCTTTTTCTTGAATTGTATTAATGAGTCAACAGTAGAAAGATGACAGGGAATGGGGGAGAAAGAGATGGGGGAGCAACATGCAACAAGGTCCCAAGTACGTCTAACTAGGGATGTTGCAGGTTCATGGTCAGTGTTTTAATCCTTAAGCCACAGGGGTGCCCCACTTGCTTAGTTTAACAACGTCTAAGCCATCACACAGGATGTTTTTTTAACGGCTTTGACCCTGGAATTGTCTGGACCCTCCTGCTAAATCTCCTTTGCACATCATGCAGGTCATGAAAGCCAAAACCATATTTTCCTCTCGCCATCATCCCTTATACTGTAAGTTCACATGTTCAAGGTTTCCAAATCATTGATTGGATGTACCTTATTGCAGCAGAGTGGCCCTTGTCTCCTAAGCCATCAGTGAAAAGAATCTAGTCTCTAAATGGTCCAGTGGAGCAAACTCACCAGCCAAGATCAAGACAGCTTACTGTGTTCAGAGAGCGAGAGAGAGTGAGAGAGAAAGAGTAGTGAGTGGCGAGCAAGGGAGTGCTGCTATATCCATTCCCTCTCCTGGGGAGTCCATGTAATGAAAACAGGACACAGCAGAGTGGTTGGGACTGTAGGTTCTTTTCCCAGCGTTTCAGCAGGCACCGTGTTGGATAGCTGCAGCGCATGTGAGCCAAATGAACAAGGAAGTCTGGGCAGCGACTTAACTGATGCAGCAACGTGAAGTGAATGACTGGAACAGGTTTGAAAAAACAGGAGGAAAAACTGCTGCAACTTATCACCTCAAATCTAGCTGCAGAAATGGGGAGGGAGAGAGCTGGTGGTCGGTGGTTTGGAAATCATTGCATCACATTTCTCCAGAGGGAGGCAGGAAAAGTAGAGAACCGGGTTTACATGGTGTGCCTGTGGCACTCCAGTGGTTGGTAGGAATGCACGTACTGAGATGTTCTCTCAAAAATAAATGTGGAGATGATACGTCGAGCCTTCCTCACATTTTTCTTAAAATTATATCGCCTGTTCCAGACAGGTGGGAAAAACAGAACATCTGGTTTTCTTTCAAGCCCTTCAAATCAGAATTTCCTTTGGGAAAGCTTGAGATGTGTAAATGGTTTCATATAGATTATAAAGTAGGTATACTGGTACAAATGATTATTTTAATTGATTAAAGCTGCACTAATAATCTTTTCATGTTTACAAAGATCCAAATGTGTAATATGAAACGGGTTGCTTGTTGTGACAGAAATATCACCCTACTTTTTTTTAGCTAATAAAAGCTTTGATAAACCCACTGTATGCCACCTGCCGAGCATCAAACGGTGGACAGAAGCAACCAGAGACCAAAAAAAAAGCTAAAATAGGAGTGAATATTTGCTACATGTTCGTCACATGGCTTTGTTGAATACTCTATTCTGATTGGTCAATTACGGTATTCTATGGACTGTTATTTCTGAAGAGCAGTCCGCTGCTATGGACGCAGTTCTGACCTGTAGCATCGTAAGTATCCTTATAATAAGTGTTATATATACATAGTATGTTAGATGTTGCGTTTTCAGCTCATTGTGGAGTTACTCCTCCCCAAAGTGGCAAAAAACACAAAACAACTGTTATTGTAGCTTTAATATATCAGTAATGTTTTGAATTAACTGACATAAACCAGTTTTATTGATTACTTCTCTGTCGATCGACTAATTGCTTATTTGACCTGTCGTTTTAGGCCTATTAGAAATGTAAAGAGCCATTTATGGGTACAGGTGCTGATGCTAATTGGCTAAATAAATTGTCTATAATCAATAACAGTATATCAGCTGCCATGACTACCCCATTTATCTGTTTCTCTTTTCATTGTTCGTTCGTTCATCCTATACATCTCTTCTCCTTTGTCTTCCATCCCACCTTTCTTGCTTCTCTCTCATGCCTTGCAGCATGTCTTGGGAGAGCTTTGTGCATAAACAGGTTTCTGTAATGAGTGACGAATCAGGACAGGGACAAACAATAGGACTGTGCGACAGAGGGAAGAAACAGAGACTCTGCAGGAAGGACACTGAGGGAAAGGTTAAAGCTCTGGTGAGAGCAGGCATCATCTGCACAGCGTCCTGCTGCTTTCTCCCTGTCTGTCATGTTCACAGAAAAACACAGTATGAGATCTCTGCCTTTGTGTGTGTGGTGTTCTGGTGGATAGGCTGGATAATTGGAGTCATTTGTATTACCTATGCTTCTGTCCTTCCAATTTGCATGAACATATGGAGGTAAATATATTCATATTCACACGTTCAAAAAGGGCATGTTGGGATTTTGGGCCCTTTAGGTATAACTGTCACGCTCCAACTCTGGAAAAAATGTCAAATTGATAATGTATATTCGATAAACATAGCATGATGAGAAAGCATGTTTAAAAGCCATGCATGTATCCATCTGGATAAATTACCATACGATTGACACGAGTGTCTGGGGACGACAAAATGTCACCATGTTAGGGAATATCTGCCATGACAAAGGCGACAAGAATTCTCCACGGGGGCACTGACATAACTGGTTGAAAGTAAAGATTTTAATGTTGTAATGTCAGGAAGGTCATCAGGCTGTGATTGTTGAATGTCAGATCACCATCGGAATAAAATCAGAGTTGCAAATTCACAAAGAATGAATTGTAGCCGCTGATAGCACCGTGAATTGAGTATCATTTGCAACCACTATCTGCGCGGTCTCATGGTCTATTCACAAAAGATATTGGGCTAATAATATTATGCTCATAAAGTTTTGCAGCTGAGTGCAATTTGCCATTGTTCTGCGTCTGTTAAATGTTCATCTGCAATACTCTGTAGTGGTCCCAGTAATATTTGTTCTCAAGGTGTACTGAAGTAGCATATCACATGACATGATTAAGCAACGTTTAGGTCAAATGTTACAAACGCTGTTGCTGTTGAAAGAGAGCTTATTCTAATTCTAATTCTAACTATTCTAATTATCTAAGAACTGTCCCTGCTCTTTCATTTCTTTCTATCTGCGGGATGTCTCTCATTTTTGTATGACGCACTCTGTAAGGAGTGATTGTTATTTGGGGTGCTTCATGTCTCTGGGCGCCTTTCACCTACTCTGGTCCATGCTGGACTGTTATGTTATTGTCCACATGGGGTGCTTTTGGGCGCGAGGTGTCCCGCCGCTTCCCAGCATTGGACGCTTGATGCCGCTAGATGTCACGATAGATGATTGACAGGTGCTCCCCTTCCCTGAAACACAACAGGAAACACTTCCTGGCTGCACCTGATTGGACAAATGCTGTCAGTCGTGGGCTGCCTGCTCCCGGATTTCAAACCAGACCAACATGGCGGCTTGTTTGGAAACTTTTATAGTCCACCAAAATTTTTTTTTGAAAACATTTTAGGCAAGAAATAAGCCATGCAGTTGCTGAGTGTGTCTGCACTTTACATCGACAATGGTTTGTTTAAAATTTTTTCGGGTGTTTTCCAGAGGCGGTGAGTCGCGTTAGACAGCCCTGATTTGCATAAGGTAGACTTTCTCAACTTTATGCAAATGAGAAACGGCCAATGTGATGGCCCTTCTCTCGAAACGCAACGCTACCAGAATGCATTCTACATAAACAGGAAATAACTGATCCTGTTTCTCACAGCAATTTTATGTTGTTTTACAGTTTCATTCCCTCAGGGTGAATATCCAGTATTGTAGGCCTACTATCTCGGTGCCACCTGTGCGCACACAGTATGATGCACTGTATTACTTCGCCTGGCTACAATCACTGCTGCTATGATCACTGGAAAGTCCTGGTGCGCTTAATTTACCACCAACTTTCTGAAGATGCTAATAATTTCACTCTAACTGCGTGTGGCTATTAGCCCTGGTGTTTGTGAATTTGACCTTGTTTTTCAATGAGGCTCATTTGCATAGAAAGGGGCTAATTTTGCGCCAGGGTATGCATATGAACTCATTTACATACCTACAAATATCACCAGATCACTGAGACGCTATTTTTTTGGCAGTGCAGTTCACCCTTTGCGGATGCTTTTAGAATTACACAGTTTCTTTTTGTCGTACTTATGCAGGTTTAGTGGCTGCAAAAGCAATCCTTTCGTGAATTTGCCCCAGAGTCTTGTGAACGGCTACCTAGCGCAAATAACCTTTGAGGCATACTCTCCAATGGCCTGATTTACGGGGAAATCACATTTAATACCAGTCATACAGAATAAACCCTCTGAGTCCATAGCTCACCCTCTGATTATTCAGACATACATCTCAGCTTGGACTGTGGATAATCGAATTGATTTGCTCGTTCCCACCCACGACTCCTTGCTGCAGTATATTTTCCTTATTAAGCACTCTGGTGGTCTGACCAAACTCTTGCAAGGTTTGTGCAGCAAAGTGTGGACTACATACACAGATAGGGGAATTAAGCAATTAGATAGATATGATATTTTTACAGCTTTTGGAACATTAAATGACTAATTTCTTGTAATCTTGTTGTAATAAGACATTATGTGTGAAAATGTGGTTTGTTTTTTACTGAAGGAAGTTGTACTGCACTGAGCCTGCTCTAACTCCATTTAATTTAAAGTTCTTCTTTATCAGGGCAAGCATCTCTGTAATCCAAGGCTGTTTCCTCTCTGATCCTCTATGCCAGACTGAGAATACACAAACCAGACTGCTGGAGCCGTGAATCTGTGGCGTCCTGATGTCTATGAAGTTTGTATTCACCACTACCCAGTCGTCGCTTTATTATCCCCGCTCTTCTCTTCTAAAGGTGACATTTGTCTAACTGTTCAATCCCTCTTACATGCAGCGCAGCAGTTTGGGACCTATTCAGCTTTATAGTCCCGCTTTACAGTAGGTGTGTGCTGAATTTAGAATTCAGAAAAGAAATGGCATGTCTTGGAACTGGTGGGCACTTAAATCCCCTTTGCCATCCATTTAATTAAAAACAATACAATAAATTACAAGCAATGCTATCATGAGGTGGGAGGGAGGGAGAAGACGAAGTAACTGGAGGCAAGGTAAATTATGGCCTTATGTCGGACAGCATTTTAAAAGGGGGATATCATGGTGTGTGCATAAATTTAAGAGTGGAAGTGCTGATCTGTCAATCATGCACTGTTCCCTGAATGCAACAGTGGGGGGCTGAGAATCAGTATACATCCATATTTCGTGGTATATTTCCTGCCGTACATACCACAAACATTTAATTAGAGTTTGATGAATGAGAAAAACATTTCTTAACATATGTGGTCTGGCACTGTGGAATAATACACAACCACTGATGTCTAGTGGCCTTTCAGTGGTAGTATTATAAGATAAGAGAAGCAGAATAAGTACAGAATAATGATAAAGATACAGATGTGGTCCAATATGACAGGAAAATCCCTCCAGTGCCCAGTAAAATTTATTTTTTAAAAACAATTTTTAACCAAAAACACAGTGACGTGAGCCACACCAAAAAGCCTTTATCACTGTTTGCAGCCACCACATTTCACCACTAAAACAGACTGACAAACATCTGTTATAATCTGTAAACCAGCAGGCACATTAGGAGCTTTTGGGCTTATTCCCTTCATCCACTGTTAGACTAGTAGCTTCTCAACTGTAGAGATTTAAGCAGCGCTCCCAAATCCACCGTGTGATCGGTGTTCAGTGATAATCCACAAAATATCCCGAATACTGCATCAGCATGATTTCCAATAAAATCTGAAATAATACAACGTATCAGATGCTCTGTTCAAGCCCACATAATCAGTTTAGATGAGGCTTTGAGGGCAAAATTTAAAGAGTAAAAATGTATGTCTGAGTTTTTGCAAGTGTGACTGAAGGTTTACAAGGGCTACGTGCTAGAATTAAAGGGGTATAACACCAATTTTAAACATATAGGTCAGTTTAAATGTCTAGCCTTTGAAAACAGTTGTGTCTTGTGTGACTCTGGAGGATCTTTATCAAGTCTGAGAAAATAACCCTGATGAGGTCATTGTCATGTCATCAGGGTTATCTCAGCTTGGGCTTGGAAACTGTCAATTCTTAACAGAAACCCTATGTTACAAGTTTGAAAGACATGAGCGTTTAGATATGGGTTTTTACAAGGCAGAGAGGGCCTAACAAAATATGTTCTTGTTTTGCTTCATGGGAAATGTAGGATCCAACCTTTTTGGAGCTTGAGCCATACTTTTAAAACTCTGTCTCTCGTAAGTCCCCAACTTCATGGAAGTGCATTATTAAATCACTGGAATACCGCTTTAAGAACAAAGTTGGATATATTATTATGATATGGGTTAAAAAAAGTAGGGCTGGGTATCAATTATATTGGTGCCAATACAATTCCCAAGTTCCAGTACTAACACAACCCTTTTTGGATACCTTAGTTTGTACATAAACATGTTTTTAAATTAGTTTTCTTTATTCGAAAACTGCTAATGCATCAGCATTAAATAAAGATCTTTGCCAAAATAAAACACAGTCTAAAGTTAAAAAAAGTTACGGATTTCCTCAAGTAAACAAACCAAATAATTCAACTAAGCATTTCATGCCAACTTTTGCTACTCGATGCTACAGACACCTTTAGCTCTGCACTAAGAATTTTTGAGGTTCAAATCTCTCTAAAAATAAGTGAAAAGAAAGTAGACATGAGAATCTGGAAATATCTGAGGTCAGTTCATGAGTATTATGACAAAGGTGTGTATGGGTGTTTGTCTATGGACTGGGAGTGTGAAATCTGTGGGACAATGAGAGTGATGGTGTGTCTACATGATTGTGTTAGTCTCTTATTTGTCTATCCTGACTGCCATCCTCGTGCAACTGGTGCGCATATGTGTGTGTTGCAAAGAGGGGTGGGGGCGTACATAAGCAACACACTGAGGAGTTCCCAGCATGCACCGATCAAATTACACTATCTCTTTCATTCCCTTCACTTGTCTTTCAGTCAATCTTGCCTGTTGCCACTCCTCTACCCTGCTTCTCTCTCTGCAGGTAAACCACTCTACTATTCCACAGAGTGATGCTTCTGACCGGCTGCTGCTACAGCATTTGAATTCCTCATCCCTCAGATGCACCTTCATGTTCCTCAGTCGGACCTACAGCTGCTTAAATATACACCCTACTCTACATATACATTATAATCTCATGTCACTTTTTTTTTCACCAGTGGCTCAGGTTAATCTGGCTTTGTGTCTGGAAGCTTCTGGATCACAACAAGTCTAATGTTAAATGAAAACATTTTTTTATTAATCTTAAATAATATTATATTCAGCTGTCAATGCCTCACTTCAGCTGCAGGGGTATATACTTTAAAACCCAGCTCCTAGTGCCACTGGCACGCCTCACTCACGTCACTTAGACAAACTGACTCAGGGATAATATAAATCAAAACTTCAAAAGAAATTGAAGTAAAGTAAGAAGCAAGGAGAAGGGAGAGAGGGAGATAAAACATAATCAACAATAGTCTACAGCCACGCTGGTCACTCTGTGAAGCTGCACGTTAGGCACAGCAGTGCTTTTAACTAAATACTAATGTCAGCATACTAACCTGCTCACAATGACAAATGCTAACGTGCTGATATTTGCAGGTATAAGGTCTACCATATTAACCCTCTTAGCTCAATGTGTTAATATGTTGGTAATTAGCACTAAACACAAAGTGATTAGCATTCATCATCTGGAATCATGAATATCTGTACCAAATTTTGTGTCAATCCATCCTGCAGATGTTTCACTGGATAAACAATAATTCTGGCCTGTTGGTGGACCTAGATGAAAAAGTCAGACGATCAGTAAAGTCAGTAGACTTAATCCTCTGGACACCATGAATGCCTGTCCAGCATTTCATGGAAATCTATCCAGATGTTTTTGGGAAATTTTATCTGAACCAAACTGGTGGACTGACCCACAGATATTGAGATATTGCCATCCCTAGAGCCAGTGTTTGTAAAAAGACTTTGCTCTTTGCCTCCAAAAGATCAGTGAAAGAAGGAGGTATGGATCAAGAGAGAGTCAGTGAGAGAGACTGAGTTAAAACAATAGATCAATAGAGAGAGAGAGAGAGAGACAGCCTGAGTGAGTGAAGAAATAGAATCCATAAAGCACAGATTAGGCTTCCTAAACTGTTCTAATACAGAATCTCTAATATCAGTTACTGCGCAGTAACACTGAGTCTTGCTGAGTCTCTTCTCACACTGAAAGCTGGGATACCGAGCGATTGTTTAGAATCGGTGCTGGGCACCGACAGACGAGATGTTGTTCTGAATGCCGATTGGCTCAGTGCTGGGCACCAGGTCTAGGTCAAACGCTTTCAGAGGTGAAGCGCAGCAGGGCCAATTGACGTGGAGGTTGTGGGAGTGGAGTGGAGACAGAGATGAGGTGGAGTCAGAGTAAATGGGTACAGCTGTTTTAGTGGCTGTACTGTAGGAATTTTTAGAAATAGAGAGGGATACATATCATGATCCTGCTTGTTGGCCTCCACCTGGAGCTACTCGGATGTCCTTCTAGACCCATCATCTTCCCTTATGTTTTACATCCCACACTTTTCATCATAATTATATATATATATATATATATACTACAATTTTGCCATTGCCATCATAATTGCATATGTTATGATTTTTATGTTATGAATCTATTCTGTACTTAGGACATCTATTCATGTCTGTCCGTCCTGGGAGAGGGATCCCTCCTCTGTTGCTCTTCCTGAGGTTTCTATGATTTTTTCCCTGTTAAAAGTTTTTTTTGGGTAGTTTTTCCTTATTCGAATCGAGGGTCTAAAGACAGAGGGTGTCGTATGTTACAGATTGTGAAGCCTTTTGAGGCAAATGTGATTTGTGACATTGGGCTGTATAAATAAAATTGAATTGAATTAAATTGAATGATCAGATCACAAGTCACCTCTTCAGGGGTTAATTGCATTTAGGGCTTCACCTAATAATTATTTTCATCATTTAATCTTTAGACCAGATGTTTGTTAAACTGTTTAATCTGTGAAATATCTGACCAAAGTGGAAACCAACAGATATTCAGTTTACAATGCTATATAATACAGGAAAAAGCACATTTGTGATGTTGGAACCAGCAAATATTTGGATTTTTTTCTTTATAACTGACTTTAAACAATCAATTATCAAAATTGTTGTTGATTCATTTTCTAAGAATTGACAAACTGATTAATCGACCAATTGTTTCAGCACTAAATGCATGTCAAGTGTGCATTTGTCTTGCATACATTTGTAAAGTAAAGCAAACGACTGTAAAGATTCACCCCAACACCCCAATGCATATAATGCAGGCGTGGATCTTTTAAAATTATAATAATGATTCAAATAAAAACGCACCCAATATGTTGCAATTCTGGTACTGGACTGTGACCTTACAATGCTACTAGCTAATAAAGGAAAAGAAGAGGCACTCTTGGAGATATCAAAAGGACAATGTACAAGCACCGAAATTGAGAGGCTAAACTAACATGGTGAAGCCCTGAGCTGCATTGCTGTGAGGCCGGGGGTGGGGGCTTGGGGGTTAATCTGAGACTGGGTAGAGAGGCAGTAATGCCAGAGCTCATGGGGAATTACTGGGGAGATTTGGGGGAAATCTGCTGGCAGCAATTTCCCTGTTGCTTTTATTAGCCTTGATGTGCAATTTGCTGCTGGCTGCTTTAATATGACAGGCTTCGTCTTGCTTGTGTTTTTTACCCCCTCTTATGAGCTGGGTAGTGATTCAAGTTCAGAGATGCACAGGAAGAAAAGAAAATGTGTCACTGTATGTTTGTTATGTAATACGCTACTGTACTTTCCCCCATAGGGCAGTTACTCATTTGCTTGCCCTCTTGGACAAAGTTCAAAGGTCAGATAGTAGGATTAAGTTTGTTTCTTAAGGGCACATCAGCTGGGTGAATTCTTGAACTTAGGTCCTGTGGTCAAAACATGGTCTCCCTGCTGTGTTTCTAGGCCACCCTGCGGCCACTTAACATGGCTTGTTTGTGTGTGTGTTTGCATGTGAGTGTGGTGACAAACAGTATTTGTACCAATCCGTATCCCCCCTTAGGGTGCATGTAGACATGAAAGCATCTCCCGGCAACATGCTATACATGTACCTAAGCGCATTGTCTATCTTCCTCTGACACTCACACACAGTCTCTGCAGCATCTGTCCATGTCCAGAAGCTCTCTGCTGTTTAGTATGTAAAGGATAAAGAGCTGACCATTGCTGAATATGAAGAGAAGAGCACTGACAACATAACTCTCACAGGTAATTGTAAAGCATCATGGTCAAAATGGAGGTTATAAAAAGCTGCAGAGTGGCAGCAGGGTAACCAGGTGTGAATGTTTCTGAAATGATATTCAGGACCTGCTGACTAGGTAGCAGAGTCAATATTTTCAGATAGAATTGCATGCTGGGGCTTAATTACTAAGTATTGTATCTTGCTGAGCCCTTGAAATGAAGTTTGTTTCATTCAAAGCAAAGCAAATCCGACACTTAGTGCAGTGAATGATTAGCTACGTGCAAAGATGTGAATGCTAAGAGGGTACAGAGTACATCTGCAGCATGTTCGTTCTGATTGCTGTTTCTGACGAAGGAAAGCTACACTGTCAGGAACGACTGCAAGGAAGCCGAGAGACTCGAAAGAACTGCAGGAATAATGTGCAGGAGCTGTGCCGAGACAAGTGGGAGTGAAGGTGGGAGGAAGAGGAGCCGCAGCTTATAGCATCTCTGCATTTCAATCAACAGCGGCCTTAGGTTCTGATCCTGAGTTGGAGTCAGTGTGAGTAAGTGCAGATAGAGAGACGGTGAACAGTAAAGGCTATACACATGATCATGTGGATCATGTATTTGTATTCTCTATTCACAGACATTCAAATACTACAAAACTTTGCTGACTTCATATGTAACTCTTAATATATGGGGTTATATTGGTTGAATTTTGCCAAAATAAAAAGAGGTTATAAGTGTACCAAACAAAATTTTTGTTTACTGTTGTGTAAGTTAAATGCAACAGAATCACTCAAGATGAAAATTAGATTTTTGTCGTGTGGTGGATACATGCACGGTACCAGTCATGTCACGTTGCCTTTCGTTACATGACGTGGAGAATACATACAGTTTAACACATCCCGTCCCATCTGGTCATGACGTCACGTCCAGTCAAGGCACAATCGGTCAAGTCCGGTCTCGTCAAGTTATTTTTCAAAATAACTTTTGGGGAATAATGAGTGTCATTGCTGCATTCGACCTATTTGTTTTCACTTTACTACATAAATCTCGATTTAACGAAGCTCTGACCATGATGGCAGAGTATACTATAACCACAGAACTACTGCTTTTGTAAGTATGCAGAGCCAATAGTGCGCAAGTCCGTGTCTGGCTCTGCGGTAGAGTCAAAGTGGCGTGCCAAAAGCATAACTGGCCCACAGCATCGGGCCTGCAGCGACAGCATTCAATCCTCAGCCCAGCAGCTCTGGACCGACTTCATAAGGACCCCTCCAACATCTCAGATGATGTGTGTTTGTGTGGCTGATTTCACATTTACATTCCTCTTGCCCAAGTCTGAGTCTTAATGACTCTCTGCTACTCTGTAGGGTGCTGTTTGGTGCAACCACACATCTTTGGCACTCCGAACAAATCATTCAGCAAGCAAGTTGTCTAAATTAGAGGGAACCAATTAAGAGAGCAATGGGTGGTAAACACAATCAAAGCCAACATGTCAGCTATCTAAATCCATCTTCAAGGCATAATTGGAAATAACCAATTCTTAAATAGCTAAACTATAATTTGCTGTATTTAATTTTTGTGATAGACAAAAAAAACAAACTGTGCTCACATTGGAAGAAATACCCAACTGGATTTGAACAGACTGCAATTGCTGAGAGGATGCTTCCTGTTGTGACGAGTGTCTTATTTTTGGTGTAAATTTCACAACAGGCGTTTGCTTCTGCATGCTGTGAATGTACTTTTACTGAATGTCTTTTTTGCACTGCACTTTTCCTCTGTGGACAAGTAAAACTGAAATATCATAATTTGGTTTTCAGGAGATACAGAAAAACAGAGATTCTAGTTTTGTTTTACAATTAAACATTTAGTTCTAATGTACAGACTACTGTACTAATGCAGGGAAAAGGGATTGCATAATACCAAGGGATCAAATTGTAAGAACAATGTCTCACAAAATGATGATTTTGCAACTCTAATTTTACATAATGGGATATGTTTAAATGTTTTCAAACACTCGGTCAAGTAGATCCAGTTATTCCCCTATGTATGGTATTTTCCTATTCTGAGATAAAGCCCCTGAGGGACATAGCACAGGAAAATGCCTGTCTGGCATTCTTTGGTCCAAGTCCACAAAATGTGGTGTTAGAGGAAAAAAAGAGAAACACAGAAAGGTGCCATACCTTGAGGGACAGAACTAATGAAGCAGGTAATGAATGAACCTGCTTCCTAAAACATCAGCTAGCACAGCTGGAGCATAATGGACTGCAAAAACAAATTAGTCACTTAGCAGCTACATTGTGTCTTCCCCACCAATATTATTGGTGTAAATACCAGAAACTGTTACTGTCCAACTCATTACAAAAGAAGACAAATAACTCTGATAAATAGAAGCAAAGGGACAGATGATTAAAAGGTTTACAGACCTTTTTTAGATGCTAATGGAAAATTTGTCATTTGTGCAGTCATGTTCTTAGAAACACAGTGGGGTTGAGTCAAACCTGCACTGGCGTTCTATCTGAATGGCTCAATGCGTGTCTGCTGACAATGCATCACAACCCTCTTGACCTGGATGTAGGTCTGATGCAGCTCGACATTCGCCTCAATGGGTTCTCGAAACAGGCTGCCAGGTATCTGATCCATTATAATTGTCGCTACTACAAATATTAGGGATTGGGGGGAGGGGGCATTTCTTGATAGTAAGGAAGAAGTTGAATTCACATTTAGGGAAGAAATAGAAACACATCATATTTCATGCAATATATACTGAAAGCACATAAATTACAAGGGGATTCCAGCAATTAACTGTTGTCAAAATCAAAGCAGCAGACGACAAGATATCCTGGCTGTTATTTCCTACAATGGGTCAAGTTCCAAAAATGCCAGATCCTACACTTCCCATAATGCAATTCAATAGCGGCTTTTGTTAGACCCTCTTTGCCTGCTGAGTGCCCACATCTTTCAAACTCCAGTTTGTCACGCAGGCTTGCTGTCATAACTTTGTCGTCTCCAAGCCCAAGCTGGATAACACTGATGACATCCCTATAAAATCATCAGGGTCATTTTCTCTGACTTAACAGAAGTCCTCCAGAGCCACAGAAGACATCACATAAAAGATTTCTTCCCAAGATGACAAATACTTTAACCACACTGTAGTAATACAGACATTCACAGTATATATCTGCATGCATCGCGTGGGGAGAATTTCCCCTCCTACTGTCTCAGTCATCAGAATGAAGCTTAAAGTCTCAGTCGACAGAAACGAAGCAAGGAGAAAACAAACCAGGCCAATTCATCACGGATGAAATGGAGTGGCAGGTGGCCTCCCTACTGGCCCAGTCCTGTTGTCCTCTGGTGTCCCACTGCCCCCCTCCTGACTCGATCTGGCTCACCCGTCTGCTCCCTTCTGGCCCCTGTTACGCCCCATCAAGCCAGGGAGTCACAGCCAGTAGCCCGGACCTCAAACACCCGTGCCTGAAGGATATATGTGTGTGTGTGTGTGTGTGTGTGTAAATATATAACTGTGGACCTTGAGGGCGTTTCCGCCTCTATCAACACAACCCCCGGTGAGGGTGACACCTGCGAATAACAGTTTAATAGCTGAGTAATGTCTCTGACCTCCTCCCCAGCTGCGCCAGGGCAGCCTGGTGGGGGCATGAGAAATTGAAAAGCCTTTTCTCTCTTTAGTGTATACATGTGGACATGTCCATACACACACATGTGGACATACACTGTATATATTTTTCTGTACACACACATACTTATGTGAGCTCATAAAAGAGTCAAGAGGCTGTAAAACTGGGGCGCAAGTGCCAGCAGCCGGCCAACGAATGGGCTTATACATCATATATCTTCATACCCCACCTGCTACTGATGCAAATGTTTTTCCTTCCATTACAGGTATGTGTGTCTGCTGGGAGAATTATATCGTACAGTACAGCGCATTCTCAGGCTGTGCAATCTCTGCAGACCAACCAGCTTTATTGTGGTGGTGAACATCCTGTTTTCCACATTTAATCCATATATTTTACAGAATGGGTAATATTACAGAAAAATGCTCCTGCCTACGGTGAATATTGATTCTGCAATCTGATGAAATACTCCTATTCATAGTGCCCGCTGATTATCCACCCAATGAGATTATCAAACAGCCTAAGTCAACTGTACACACATTCAAGAGATGCTGGAGGGGACAAATATCAAAAAGTATGAAATTAAAGATTTTCAATGGTAAACTGGCCACAGAGGCATGCAAGGCTGAGCCGAGGCAGGTTTGTTTCTGTTCACTTTCTGTTTGCCGGCATGGCTGCATCTGTGTATCTAACCACTCCAATGAAGCCAAATTCATAAATAAGCAATTTATCCCTAGTCCTGCACATGCAGCAGTTATTTTATCTTTGAGTTCACAAAGTTTAAATTGCCCGTTCTGTCAGCATGTGAAACTTTGTTTGTGAATTTTCACTGTGTCTTGACAGACCAAAACTAAAAAGATATCTTTAACGCCAAGCGCTCCTTGGAGAAATGGGAAATAAGATGTTACAAAGAACTTGCTAGGAGGCTGAATGCAAGTAATGAAAGACTGAATCGCAAGTTATGAAATCTATAAAAACAAACTTAATAACTGTAACAAGAAGAGGAGTTTTTTGAGGCTATTCTACATCTCTGAAATGATAAATTATTATAAAAATAATGCTCAGGTTCTATTTCTGCAACTGAGAAAATGATTTACTCCACCAGATCTCCTGATGGGCTCCTGTATTTAAATAAATGTATCTTTACCAGATAAAATCTCTCACATTACAGAGATAACATTCTACTTGACTATCCAGTCTTTCTAGTCCCCCACATAAATAGATACAGTGGTTAATGTTCCTTCTTATTCCTTCTCATTAACTCCAGTGATCTTGAGGTGACGATGCAGTGGCTAAAGTCTTCTAAGTGTTCCCTAGACTTCATTCCCATGAACAAAGAGGATCTTTCACTGCTTGTCAAACAAAACATACTGTAATAAAGGTGTCACTGTAAGTGCACTGCCAACAATGACCACTGGATGTCCCAACACCTTCTACACATAAACAAAGACTCTCTAGGATTGTCCTAATAAGGCTCAGAGGCAAGAGATCCATTTCAGTTTGGTTTCCCCCTCTCTTAAAGAAAGTCAGCAGGTCAACGGGGGTTTAATCAATCCGTAACTTTGGATTTTTATAACTTTGAATAATTTTAACCTTTATTTAATCAGGGAAGTTTCACTGAAAGCAGTCCTCTCTTTTGCAGGAACGCCCTGATGCCATTCAAACTGTTACACACATTTACACCTGGAAGCAGACCAGTGATTGAACCGATGACCTCACGGTCATACGCTCGCTTCTCTAACCTTTAGGCAACCACAGGCCCATTGCGATTTTTTGACAAATGGTACAATATAATTTCGAAAGATAACAAATTGCAGGGCAGAGAGAACTATATTAAGCCAGCATGGCTAATTCGGACTTTTTCCTTTTTATTAACAGGGGATAACTGGATTTTCTCTTTAATATGGTAAGGAAAGGGATTCCACAGTTTATAAAAAGTCTTTGTGGAGCCCCTTAATGAGTATTTTATTGTCTTAAGAAAGTAGAGTACGTCTTTGATCCCGTGAGTAAAGGTATATGGGTGTGCATCTTTCCACTCAAACAAAACAAAGAATCTGGCGAGTAAAGTAGCAAAAGCGATATAGTCGGCTTCAGTCTTAAGAAACAAATAAAGGCTTAACTTACTTACTTACAGTACGTGGGGGTCTGGAGGGGTAACAAAGATCCCTAGGAATGGCCACGGGTCAATAGTTTGTTTTAAAGATGAGAGACTAAAATTCTTGAAGCTTAGCACAGGACCAGAACTTATAGGCATGAGTATTGGGAGAGGAGTTGTAGCTATTACATGAGGGGCTAACATCTGGGAAGTATTTAGATATTTTTTGTTTTGTCCAGTGGGTGCGATGCAGGATTTTGCACTGCATTACGGCATGCCTGTCACAGATTGACGAGCTATGAACTCTTTTTAAAAAAGAATGAGAAAACCTGCGCATATTACTCTTATAACAAGACTACCACAGGAAACTGGGCATTCCTAATTTGGAGAAATAGAAGCAGTAATAAAAAAAAATACTTCCTTGGCTCCAAGAACAACGCGTAATCTATTTAAAAATATAACTCACTCACCTATCCGTGGCTAGAGGCTAAAGACTACATTAGTCACCAAAAGCATAACACAGCCGAATTGCTGACTGAACTATTGGCTGTCGAGTTACATTGTGGGAAAATGTAGGCACTAGGTTTTGAAAATAAAGAAGAATGCATGGAATAACAAAGATGAAATCTGCTTCATCAGTTTTAATACATAAAAAAAAAATTCCATTGTGAGTCGGTCACTGTAATAAACTTTGTTTTTCCTCAGCATGTCCATAGACTAAACGATGGAAGATTACACTCACAAAAACTATCCAAAAAATGAGTTACCGGTCTGTCCATAAGACTTTATGATTACTCATGACTGTTCTTTGTTGGTCTGGACCAATTAAACTCCACTAGTATTGTGTTGTGAATGCTGAATGCATCTCATAATGCTTACTCACGTAATCCCTAATCAACTTTGACTGACCATGGTAGGCTAACAAAAATGGTAAAAGTTGTCCTCATTAGTCCGTGGGATGTGAGGAATAACATGTTGCACTGACTGACCTATTAGTGTATTTCTCCTAGGCCAAGCCCCTCCCTGCCTCACATATTGATCTATGAGGATTTATCCCTGAAGTCCAGCTTTGTGATGAGGATTCAGTGGAATTAATACTAATTAGAATGTGACTCATATTACTGTATTCAGGATAATGGGCTCTCTGGCATTTGCCTGAATTATTTGTGCTTTCTCAAGCAGTCAAACAGACATCAGTATATAGACTAAAGAGACACAATGTTGGGTTCACGCATCTTTTGCTTTGCACAAAAAGAATATCCATCTAGCAGACTAATTATTACTGACAGATGGATGGCAGGGTCACAGAAGATGCACCCACTTGGTACTAAAACCACCACTGCACCAATTGATCTTGATGTTCTTGTAATGTTAAAACCTTAGAGGACTGAAATGAGAATGGCAACAGTGAATAATGGTGTTGGGAGGAGAGGAGAACACATAACGTACTGACCGAGCAGACTAATTAGTGAAGAGAGAATGAGAAAACCGGAAACTGAAATTAGAAATGAAATGGGTTTGATAGCTAATCACAAAATCTTGTGATTTCCAGTGAGTGATAATTACCCTCCATAATTTCTCCAAGCGGCACGTTCCCTCCAAACACCAAAGAGAAAAAAGTGAAGCTAAACGATAGACCGAGAAGCAGTGGGAGCACTTCTTTACAACTGTAAAGCCGTCTGCCAGCCGTGGGAGCTGAGTGGCATTCATCCTCCCCTCTGCTTTCAGCGGCCTGGTCAGTAAATCACAGTCTCTTTTTTTGCCTTTCCTGCCTTCTGCTGAGGTCAGCTCGGAGCGGTCCAGACGTAAAGAGGAGGCATCCATCACCTTTTTATACGTCCAAAGCCTCTGCCGCTTAATGCAGCCTGAGATAGAGCAAAAGACAATCCAATCAGCCAGCTGAGATTCAATCCTGCCACATCCCCGTGATTCCGCTTTTTCCGGACTGAAAAATGCAGAGTTGCAGAAAGGGGCCTTCGGAAAAAAAAGAAAAACAGTGGCTGCATACTGCTTGAGTCGATATATTTGGGATAGACGCAGGTAAGTATGGGCAAGTTAAACACAATGTTTGTTGAGAGGGAAATAATTTCCCAGGAGGCTGTTCTTTAAAGAGACTGTGTTTCAACATAAACACAAAATTGATGAGTGCTTTCATCATGTCATGGTAAAGACATCAGACATCCCCTCACATCAGGCTGGAAGATAAATTTGTGGCCATTTTCTGGAAACAGCCTCTCAAGACTAATAAGACATTCTCAGAAACAGAATTAATGTCCACTGCATTGTCCCCCTCATTCTTCATCCTTTCAGATGTGTGTGCGTTGTCACAACAGGGAACGAGAGAGTCAGTGTAAACAGATTATGCCTACTAGAGACGATGGCGGACAGCCGACATTACGCCCTAGTGCTGAAAAGAGCCTATTAACTTCAATTTGGATGCCAGGAAAACGGGAGATAATCTACTGTCCCACCAATTTTAAACCCTGAAATCCTCACACAGTCGATGGCTACCTAACCTCTGTTTGGTTGTCCAAAACCGGGTGGGGCGAGCAGCTCCAGACTGATTCCAGAGATAAGGACATGGTTTGGGAGGATAAAATGGTCCAGGATCTGCGCTTACGAGGCAGCCCCACTACCCCTCCTCTAAACGCTGCCTGTACTACCTGGCCATTAAGTTGCGCCCAAGGTATTACACAGGTTATAAAGGTTGTTGCCGAGACAACCTTACACAGGTTGACTAATGCTAAAAGTGTATGACTCCAGGAAGCTTTTCCATGGCTGTCAAACAAATCAAGTCCTCAGTTTCAACGCAAACCATTTTTTATTTCACTTTTTGAAAAACTAAAGTGTGTCTGTGTATGTTAAAAAGACATGAAGGACAATAAAATTGATTAGACACAATTATAAAGGCAAACAACAACTTGATTGGATTAGGGGAAATGAGGGAGGAACATAGAAATGCTATTCATGTATAAAAAAAGATACATACATTGTTTGAAACTATGTAGACCACAAAAGCAGGTCTGGAGTTGAATCTTAAGATAATAATCATACTTTTAAATTTAAATTGCAATATTTGTCAGAAATTGTTTTTCCTCAAGTTGGTCAGCCCATGTTGAGTAACCAAGCCAAAGCACACAGTTTACTGAATGAATGTCATATTCTAAGTCCATTTCTGTTCACATTATCAAGTGTGCAGATCACTTCAGGTTTGTATGTTGTGTGGATCATCATCATTTATGTTGGCCTTTAGTTTTTCAATTTTATTTTCCTTGCAGCATTGCAGGCATCAATTTCAGCCACCTGTTGGTTTGAAGAGGTGGAAGGAGGGGTATCATGTGAAAAAGTGTCATCCATGCAGGAATCATTTTCTGTTAGTCAGCAAAGGTTAGTAAGCAACATTTTTTAAAAGTATACACTGTGGTTATCTAAGATCAAACTCCACTGCTGCTCCTCTCAGTGAAACCATCCATTCGTCAACTCTGACTTTCAGAGAGTAGGAGTCGAGGAGTGGAGTGTTTGGGGGTTGACTCTAGATCCATAATGAAAGGCTTTAAAAACAAACCAAAACAACAAAGCCGATGTGTTATTCAAACATCATTTTCGACAACTTTTTTGTTCTTCCATCTGAAAAATGCAGTATGTGTGCACACACTGAGGGACAGAGTTTGCCTGCATGCACTTGTTTGTATTCTGCCGCAAGGACATATTAAGATTCAAATCATGTCTGCCTCCCATCTTGATAAATGGAAAGAGTCTGCAAAAACTTCCCTAAATGGCCCTCTGGCATGGCTGGTGAATAAATTGAGCTAATCAAGGGTGGCCTCACAATCACTGCATCCACAAAGTAATCAAAGAGTTGAAAAGGAAACACACTGTGCATGTAGATGTAGGAGTGTGAGAGGATGTGTGTCAGAGTCAGCTTCAAGATATCTCCTCGTCTGGGCACTAAAAGCCACTTTGGAGCATTGCGGCCATAATTGCCGCTTTTCCTTCATTCATTGTACATGTGCGGTGTCACGGCGCACGTAAAAGCCTTTCTGTCACAGCTGTATGGACGCAGTAAGCACACAGGCAAGTGTCTACATTAATAACCACCTCATTCAGTTGACAGGCCGCTCAGGGCGACCCAGAAGAAATGTAGATGTACGCAGCCACGGCGAAGATGCATGGTAAACTAAATGTTGACACTCAATAAAAATGAGCTCTTCTGCTCAAATGGCTTCTTTATGTCAGAATCCAATCCCCAGTGGATGCAAACAAATGACTGAAAGGGGATGACTTTGCAAAGTCCCAGTTAGCTTAAACCTCCTCCCCTCCTTCCCCATACAGTTTTATTCTGTTCAAAATGAAACAAGGCCAAATAAAAATCTATTCCTCTGGGCCTGATGACTGTGGAATAAATCCTGGGATTTGGGCAAAACAGCACACCTGCTTTTTTTGCAAATGGGCACGCTCGCACTGCTTCCAAAAAGTGTTTCCTGCAGCCAATTTAGTCACTGGCGAGGATATTCTCAGAGGTGGCAATCGTAGCAAACAAACAGTGAGTGTGTGTGTGTGTTTCTTTGACTGGTTCCCCCTGTGGAGATAGACTGAAGCGTGATGGATAACCACTTGGCCGAGCTGCGGTTATTTTCTATGAGCCTGGGTCCAGTCCCAGGGGTGTCCCTACATAAAACTAAGTTGGAAAGGCAAATTCTACACAAATTGAACTTGATCATCCCATATAGCACACAGCTCTGAATGGCACTTTAGTTCTGAAGACTGTTGATTTTATCTGCAGGCACAGACTAACTTTTAACATTGTGACAGCTCATGTTGGTGTTTAAACTCTCACAAATTAACCTTGTGTCATTGTCTATGCAAATCTTTGTTACTTATGCTCATTTCCTCCAAAAAAGGCCCTTTCCTAACAAGCGCAAAGAGCAACAGCCTTAAGCTAAAACACTCTGCATCAGGTCTAAATACAGATTAGAAAGTATTAAAACTGCAAGCCGACATTTTGCACATAACCAGAGGCAAGACTGTCCATGATCATTCAAAGGTGTGGGTGCTCTTAGGTGCCGGCTTGTGCCAGCATTACAATTTTGCACACCCACTCCAACACATTTCAGTGCCCTTACTTACCATCAATGTTAAGCATCAACTAAATATGTAAGTCACCTTCTCAACTGTCATCAAAAAACAATCAGTTCCACTAAACCAACAGGCAGTGCTCCGCTGCCGCATAATGAAAATGTGACATTGAACTCTGATGTGGGAGAAGTCACAGAAAACTGAACCAAATCATACTGTCTAAAGGAAGGACAAATGCAAATCTCTCATTTGAAATGGAAAGTATGTTTCACCTACAACCTCCACTGACTATAAGTTTCACTCGCCAAACAAAGGCAAATGTTTAACAGATTTCCCTTAACCATTCTTTGTCAAATACTTTTAACATTGCAGCAGGACACCTTGTGACTTGCAATTCTTGTGCAACCAAAGTGCACAGATGGATCAAGTCAAGATGACATCCTGTGAAACACAAGGACACAAGTCTCTGCAGGCAGCACAAAAACGTGCCTTTCTCATTCTACCCCGTGTGGCCTAAGTGCTGGTGAGCAGCATGTTGGTGTAATGGCTCAATGATGGGAACATTACTGAGGGAACAGAGAGAGGCCTTTTCAAAAGGCAATGCTCCATAATCCCTCTGTTTGTTACAACAAGAGGGTATATCAGAAGTACGTCGGACCTCTCCCGTCCCCTCCCTCTCTGGGTGAAGAGCTCTTGTGAGAGGCCTGCTGAATGAAGGGAACTGAAGCGAGGGAAATAGACTTGCGTTTGGAAAGGAATTACACAGATATCCTTCTGGATATCCACTGTTCAGAGGGCAACCAAATCTGTGTTTGGATTAAATGCGATGTACCTTCACAAATCTCCTTTGAATGTGGCAGGGCCTCACATATATTCTCTCGTGCAGTTGGATCATTTGGAGTGTGCATTTTCAGGATTATATAATGTGTTTACCTGGGTGCAATCACAGATGGTCAGTGGCAGACCTCAAAAAATACAATTTCCTGTCTGTTTGCATTACTCAGGTAGGAAAATGAATGCAGTATTAGATGTCTTAGATTTACAATGAAAAGACACGATGGTGATGGGCATTGCGCACACACAGAAGTGTGCACACACAAACACACACACACACCTGCGACTCACTGACCACATTTGATTGTTCCTATTCCTCGCCTTCCTTTGCTTCATCCCCCTTTCACTGACACTCAGTGCATCTTATCTCTGTCGACCCATGCCTCCCTCGCTCACACACTGCTGCCTCTCCTGTTAAGAGGCGGGACTGCTGTGAGTGAACAGGCCCTTCCTCTGCACGGTGCTGATAGAGCCTTAATCTAAAGACCGATGCTCAGGAAGAGGCTGATTAAAGGGGACCGTTGAGTAAGAGGAAGGGCCTTATCATGGCGAGTGAAAGCATCTCAACTCTCCGGGCTAATTGGCCGGGGAGCGAGTGGCCAGCTGCTGGGCAGAGATTGGGTCACCTGATGGCTCTCCTTTACACTGTCACTGAGCGTAATGTTACGCACTCTCTCCCTCGAGTTTGCTCCCGTTTAATGAACACGGACTTGTGATCCGCCGAGCTCTCTCCCCCCCTCACTGATATAATTTTTTGAAAACTGGACTCGAAGGGGGGGATAGCGGTCCTCGAGCTACAACACTAGGTAAAAGGATTAATTGAGCTTAACAATAGGGGCTGGTGAATCACTCACGGGACTACTGATACAAATGCCTTGTTTACACAGAAACATTTCCTCATGACACCCCTTGATATTTGCACAAAATTGTTGAGATAATTTACCCGCTAAAACGTGTCCAAACCTTCAGGCCTCATGACAGTGTGGGTTTGGACAAGAACTAGGGCAAGAAATTAATTACTTTTTTTGTGGTTTACTCCAAGCTGAGATCTGTGTCTGGCATCATAGAAGCAAGAGAACTCAGCACAGAGAAATAATGAATGAAGTTTTCCCTACAATACAGACAGATCTTCATTTTACATATGCATGTTCACAATGTATAATGTATTGTCTACAGTATCTAAATGTAATTCTTCTTCTTTCCTCATCTTTGTCTATTTTGGTCCCGAAGGAAAAGTTAGAGTTACACAAAAGTCCTTTTTAAATAAAATGTAACCTGACTTAACTAATAGGTTATGTTAATTTGTATTTATGGTAATTTGACTCTTTCTTTATTCCTTAATCTATGCAAATTTCACTGAAATATGGGGAAAGACAGGGAGTATATTCCTTACAATCTCTCCAACCCTTGTACTTTACATTGTTACTTTCTGGCAGCTCATGTATAATTAGGCCTTAAGAGGAGCGTTTTGGACATAAAATGAAATAGCTTAAACCTCAAATGAGGCGAAGAGCTCTGTTCTACATGCTACCAGTACAAGATGTCTGTTGGATGAATCCCGGTCCCTTTTCATCGCCCTTCACATCCCCCTCTCCAAACTGCTTGCATTAGCATAAAACTCTTGTCAGACAGCGTGTGGGATTCAGCAGAAGGGTGATTGGAGAAAGAGAAGGCTTTTCAAAAAAAAAGTGAAAAGGAAGAGTGCTAGACTAGCACTGGGTCTGGGGGGAAAAACTCATTTTCCCAACCCAGATCTGCACCACAAGCAGAACGGATGTGAAGCCCCTTAAACATGCCAAGTTCAAGCCCATTTCAATATTCCCTCTTCAGCAAATCTAATACCTGTGACATTAAAATAAAGCTGCTTTTGCCAGATTTGTGCTCTACCTTCCCTGATAAAATCAACAGGGCAAGGCAACACTTGAATACTGACAAAGAAAAATTGGCTGCGAGTGCACTTCAAATCTACATGAAAGCGAGACCAGACACTCAGTCCGCTTGTACACGCAATTTTGAGCATAAAATCATTGTAAAAGTCTTGAACAGGAAACAGATTGCTGAGATTGTGTTATCAGAGGTGAAATAAAAGCACTTGACAGCTGTTCAACAAAACAGTGAAATAAAGAAACATTATGACGAACGTATGAGCCGACTATCTCAGGGATCATGGCTGACATATGAAATCTCTAAGGTAAAAAGCCACATGCACTGTATCCAGTAAGAGTTAGATAACTTTATCACAGTGCCTTACAGTAATGTGTGGTGTAATGCTCAGTGAGGATCAAAAAATTACTTTTAATAATCCACGAGATGTCTTTTTTGAATTTTTTACATTATAACGGCTGTGGTATTTTTCTAGTTATTCTTAAGGTATTTTATGAAGACGAACCCCAACAATTCCCTGTTCGAAGTTGAAAAGTGCTAATCAGCAGGAAAAATCTGAAGAAGATATCAAAGATGAAACTGTCAAATTTCTCTGATTTAACAAGCACACTGCTGCTAAATACAGTAAACAGCATGACAGTATAATGAAAGACGAGATATCCACAGAGGTTTTTATGTCCGATCTGTATGCACCGAGGCACTCAGTGTTCACAAGGAGGCTCAACCCACTCTTTCCATATCACACTTGGAACAGAGCATTTTTTCTCACCCTGCCAGCCTGCAGAGCTTCTTTAATGGTGACAATATAAAGAGAAATGCATCACCTGAAAAGCAGCGCAACAATTCATTAATTCATTACACGCAATGTACTTTTCCATAAATTCACACTCAGACATGTTAGTTATTTACCCAAGAGCCTGTTGAATGCTGAAATATCAGGTATTGATAATGTGCTTTGGCTTTCTCTATATCACAGTTAGTTTGACAAACCTTAAATGATATCTGAAGAACATATTCAAAACTAACACTGGTATAATTAAAGAGAAACAATAATATTGGTTACGCAGTTTTTCTACCCTTAGGCAGACTAAATCACTGGAGGGTCACAACATCTGCTGTTGGATTGCATTGCCATGATTTGCTATACATAGTTTCAATGAGACCTTCAGTCATTTCAACAAATGATAACAGATCTGTATTGATATTTCTGTACCTGCAATTTTCCCTACAGAGCTACAACTACTACAACTACAACCGTATATGGTAAAGAGCTAACAGAGGACAAAAACATTAATGTAATCATTCAAGGATTTAAAGGACACTTGGTGACTACTGGTGTAATACTCAGTCCAGCAATGATTAAACTCTTTTTTGAGATAATCTGACCAGTAACACCTGCTATTTTGGTGTAAGCTCAGACATCTGAGAGGTTGCTGCTAAACAGCAAACCTTTTTTATGCAAAAGCTACTGAATCAAAAATTTTATTTTCATGACATTTGTCCTTGTTTTTGTTTACTCTCCTAGGTTTGATTTTCCAACAACATAACTGGGAATTGCAGATTCCCAGCAGCTCATGAATGCACCACACCAGAAAGTATGTCAAATTAGTCTGCACACAAAACCACAAAACAATGATGTAACAGAAGAAGACAAAAATAGAAGACATCATAGTGATGTGTGTGCATATGGGTGTCCACATGTGTGTGACTTGTGGGTTGAAGGTAGCTTGCTTGCAGAAATCCGGCCATTATTGTTAATCATACAAGAGAATAACTTTCTTACACTACACAAGCCTCTGACATCCTGCAGGACATCACTGGCTCAAGTTATTCAGGTTCTTTCTTCCCGGACAAAAAAAGAGTGAAAAGCACTGACATTTAATGATGGTTTATATGACAGAGAGTGAAGAACTGGCCCTGGTCAAACGTGTGTGTTTTGTGCTTTGTGAGACGAGGAGAGACAAGCAGCAAGAATTACAGGGGCAGAGACACTGAAAGAGACAGACATTAAGAATTAGAGGTACACAGACGCTGAGCGAGACAAAAAGAGAGAGGGGCTTTGCATGGTGTAAATCACTGGGCCTGAAGCATGGTGCCAGGCCAGCCAAGCAGCTGTTTGGTATGCAGTGTGTAAAGCCTGTTTTCTATTGGCGCTGACATCCCGGGCAGAGGAATTATGACGAGAGATGATTGTATCATGACTGTAATTGTAAATGTAAATCCTGCAGCGTGGCCACCCTCTTTTTGTGCATAATGATGAGTTGCCCAAACAAAATTTACATTCCACTTCATATCGTGCGGCGACTGCATTACTTTGACAAACAATAACCACTGACAAATGAATAACATAAAAGGAGATGATTAACTCCAGAGAAGCAATCTGGGCAGATAATTTACGCTGTGCTCACGTGCTGAAGCTTCCCCAGGAGGCACTTGTTTTTTCTGTGTATGTATGTGTATAGCTATGGCAGCAGAGATTTATATTGTGCAAAGTTAGTGTGCACGGAGGCCCACACATTCACTTGAGTTTGTCATTAGAGCAATTTGTGTTTCAGCCTAAATGTTTTACTGTAGCTGGAAAACTTATAATATCTAAGTTTCAGTCTTGTTAAAATGAAATGCCACGTGTGTGATGAAACAGCTGCTGATTCTTCTCATTATCCAAAAAACAACAAATATGTGCCACAGTAATTAGAGCAGTGTAATCACTGGTCTATGGTGATTATACACATACACAGGCAAAATAGAAGGTATGCTCTATCGCCTTCTGTATAGGACTCCAGAGGCATCCATCTCATGCAGGCAGTGCAAGGAGACTCAACGCTGCATTGATACAACAACCGCAATTAGCATACACAAATAGCTGTGTACTGCTGCTCATTTTTCATCAGCTAAAGAGGTAAACGAGCTAACAGTTGGTTCAAATTAGCCCAATTAAAGAAGGTAATTGATCCTCCTCTTTTTATATTGCTCTTCCTGTCTGTGGAGGATTGGCTATAGCACTGCTTCACACAACTAAACATATGATGGACATATGGGCCTGTAATTTTCACCCACCTCCGACACACTCCTAGGAATTGTGCCAAAAGTTTACAAAAAAGTATTTTCACACATACCTGTAAAGGTATCCATGGCAACCATGGAGATTCTTCTGTTTCAGATATCTGCCTGACACTACTTCTGACAACAACCTAATACAATAATGGAATTTCAATTATGCTACTCACAGCATTGAAAAATGACATTTCAAATTTGAACATTTCTTTCTATAAACAATGTCCAATTGTGAGCAAGTTTACATTGGAACTATTACAAAAAAGGAAACAAAAATGATCCCAACAAACAAAATCAGTTTTACCTCAACTGCATTGGGGTGGCATCAGAAATTTCAGAGGCAGATATCTTAAAACCTCAGCAAAGGAAACCTAAACTACCTGCATAGCCACACAGCCCACTAAGAATAAGTGAGAAAATATATTTTTTGGGGGGATTTAAGATCTGATCCTCTAAATTTACCTTAATGTAATGAACTTTGATGCAAGTTCATCGTTTTAGCTGTGCTCACGTTATACAGGAAAACAGTTTTTGCATACACCTCCTACATTGCTGTGTATGATTATATATTGTGATTAAAAAACATTTGCTGGTTGAAATCAACATTCAAATTCAGCTACCAGGTTTGTTACAAAATAGTAGTTTGAGACTACAGTGACCTAACTATTGTTCCCAATGATTGTAGCCACTAAGAACACACCATGATATGTTACAAAATTTGCAATAAGGTGGAAAATAAATATCTGCAAGTTGTTATTTGCCAATATAAATCTGGCTTGAGGCTCTAGTGTGCTCAATGAACCGAAACACACACCTTTTTAGCTAACTAACTAGCCAATAGGCTAATCTGTTATACTACTATCCACCACAAGTGTAAGTGGGAAAAAGATCAATTGCCGTGGAAAACGTAGGAATGAACCCTGTATTTTCATTTGAGTTTGATGTAAAAAAACAACAAAAAAACCCTAAACAGCTGTCAGCCACTGTTAAGAGTCTCCAGGCTTGTTGAAAAGGCCGTGCTATGTCACTTGGAAGCCTGATACCTATCAGAAACCACAGTCCTGGCAAAAAGAGATTCAGTAATGGAGTAATGGAAGATTCCCTTCCATTACTCCGCTTTACTTTCTGTCCCAATGAAGTGATTGGCAGCTCTGGTTAAATCTGCGACCCAGAGTCCAATTACATGGAAGGAGTCTAAAGTATACGGGCCTATCTTCCCAGAAATAAGGACTCTGTCACCGGGAAGCTCCGGGCTTCACAGAGCCAACCAAGCCTGGCCACAAACGAGAGTGGTATTCTCTCTTCTGTCACTACTCATTGTTGTGAAGCAGCTGCTCCGCATGCGAGCAAAGTAACCTGCAAACAGGCAGCGTAGCAGAAAATGCTGAGACATAGTCTAGTATTTACATTTATCAAACACATGAGCACTAGCATGCCACACAGACAGATATGCACAAACAAAAACACACACACAAACACTTTCTCGTTCTCTCTTTCTCAAGTGACATGCATGATTGCACATCCATGCATATTTGGACATTCAGCAGCCTATTTTTAAACGTTAATAAACTGAATTCCGGAGGAGCTCCGTCCCACATCCCCAAACAGAACATCAAGTGAACACTAACATTAATAATGCAGATCCCATCACAGTAGTTAGTCTTATCTACTTATAGAAAATGAAGCCCATAGCATACTGCAACAAGAATACTAAAAAGCAATTATTGCTCTCAGCTGTGGTGAGCCCCAAATTAATGAGGGAAAGTGAGACAGCGGAGGTTTGGGCAAAGAATCTGCAAAATAATTTGTTTAGAGCGTTAGGAAGAAAAAAAAGTTCTAAGAGTCTAGTTAATTGTATTCTTCTGGTGAAGTTGAGAAAGTGCAAAGGTAAGAATGCCCCTAGTAGAAAGAGACCCAAATCTATGTATATAGCTCTTTTTAAGACCACAGAAACATTAATTCTACTTATAATTTGCATGCTAATGATATTGTTGCAGTCAATTACACAAGCAAGGTCTTATCTTATTGCAGAGATGCCAGATGAAGCAGCAAAACACGTTTTCATTGCAAGGAGAAAAAATATATGGTGCTGGACTGAACATGACAACAAAAGCAAGACTGCTTGTTCGGCTGCAGTGCTTGAGAACATTTTCTTTTCATCTGCATGACAAGATAACGATTGCTCTCCCCTTCTTGCTGTCACACGAGTCAACCTCTCAAAAGTGAGAGAATCTCCCATACTGGTACCACTGGGGCCAGAGGAGGCTGACTTTCAAGTGGGGGCATCATGTCAGGGCTAAAGTCTTCTCCGAGTCCCCTGGCTCTGAATCTTAGGCTGCACTCACATATGTTTTGCATGAGTGAGTGAGTGTTAATGTGGGAGGGATGTACATTGAAAGGTCAAGAATCAGCCCACATCCTCCCTCAGAAGGAGGAGAGGAGAACAGAGGAGAGCTGGGTGCTGGGTGTGGGTGGGCAACGGTATAAATACAGTAAACAGCATGACAGTATGCCTGCCCTGTTCTTAAACGTATTTATTTGTGATTAACATGTATATAATGTCAGTGTGTCTTCATTGGTTTTCATAGATTGATGGAAAGAAATTGACATTTGACATTGTTGTGTAAGCACATTAAGATACTCTGTGTCCTTCCACCATGTAGAATGAATACAAAAGAGATTGTATTCTAATGAGTGCCACAAGGTTTCAAAAAACAGAACATGGAAGTCAATTCTTACAGTCATTTGTGATGCAGTAATATTACATCTAATAAGAAGTAAACTGACAACAACAACAAAAATCATAATACAAGGCCAAAGGGCTATCCTTTTCTAGACTTTCCGACTGTCTTCATCAATGGGTGGGGCTGGTGGGAGAATCTCCATGACAACAGAGCAAACTCCATTTATTGATCAAAAAAACCATGAGATGTGGTTGCTAGGTCCAGAAAAATCTTGTAAGCAGAACTTTAAGTTAAGTTTCTTTTGGGGGTCAAACTGCTGTTTCCAATGTCAAGTATTATGTTTCACATTTAACACATCTAATAAGCTTACAGATAGTCCTAAAAACATTCTACAAATATTTAAAGAATAAGTCTGGTGATGTTCTATATTGTCAATAAAACCACATAAAAAGACCAAAAACGAAAAATGTCTGTAAAGCCAAAACTTGATATATCTCATTCCTCTGTGCCATAGAGCTCCATCGTCACAAAACATCAAAAAGACAACAATGAACATCAATAAACACAGCCACTATAGTTTAGAATACAACAAATAGTTCTGATCAAGCAATCTGATTGGTTAACTAGACATTTAGAACATACTCAAATCAGCATGACAGCACACCGTGCTCATCACTAAAAATATTACTCTGCCATTTCCATTAACTTGCTTTAATTGATATAATTTATGGTGCTGTTGGATTGTTGCTATACCTACTCGTTAATACAGGTGTGTGCCGTCCTTGTGTGTGGCAAGGCGGAGCGCAAACAGCTTTGTGACCGCCTTGACAATGTTGTTTTTCAAAGGATAAAAGCCAACAAATATGGATTGAAGCAGAATATTCTGTTAGATGAAAAAAAGGGTTTGAATTTTAGAAATGATTAAATTAATGAATAGATTTTGGATTTTGGACTTTACAACGCTCTGGAGTGTTGGAAATGTTGGTTCACATGGAATCTGTTCAGCCTTGATCCTTGAAGCTCTGGAATACTCCATCAGCTGTGCCGGTGAGTTGGTGACACAGCGCTACTACTTTTTTTCAGTTACATTAAGACTGACAGAGCAAGGCCGTTTTGTGTTTATAATGTGTAGTATTTATTCAGTTTGGGAAATCACACGATCTCTAGAAAGCATGAGCGCAAGTTGGCTGGCAGACTCAACAGGGACTAGAAATCGTCTCTAGGTTGCTAGGTCGTTACAAAGGGTCAGCCTACTTGCTGGAGCAGTAAAATGGCTTTCATTACATTGGATCCTACTGACATTACTGATTGTTTTCCAGTTATTAATCAGACCCCATGTGTTTAAATGGAAATGGAGATAACACTAACAAAAAATTATGTATTTTGAGTACAAGTTGCCACACAATTTGAGTACATTTTTATTATATCTTTTATTGTGCTGGTAACTGTTGTATAATCACAATATTACACTCAAGAGTGAGCTTTTTTGGCATGACAGTCATGCGGTCAGGAACGAGGCGCTTGCCAATAATGACGTTAAAGCATATACTGTCATGTAATACTGCTTAATTTGAAGTCAATCCCACGTACACTATCCTGCTGCTGGAAAAACTCAATAATAGTCCTCAACAAATACACTGTTTAGCCTTTAAAAAAGCGAAGCTATATATTTTTGACCTGTTTCTAAAGATTTATGTCTTTACGAACAAATGGGCTTTGAGCATGGTAGGGGAGTCAGGAGGTATTGAGAGATGGAATAACACATCTTTAAAAGGGATTTGTTGACAATAAGACACATGTATAGAGTAATGTGAGCCTCATCCTTTAACTCTCGATCTCTGCTTTTGGAAAAACAGTTGTTTCCAATCTCTAAATACTTAAAAAGTCAGTTAAAAGAAATCCCAGAATGTGTTTTCCAACTTGCCTCTAGTGTTATGTAGCCATGCTGAAACTGTAGTTTTGCTGAGCAGATCTGCTAACCTGCTGTGTTGCTTTGCCTCACATCTCACAGCAAATGTCGCCATTACAATAATCTACGAACAACTTTGTTTTCTCAGCTGCGCTGTAATCTCTACAAACCAGACTCCTATATCAGTGCCACCTTGCGTTACCCCTGACACTCAACGGTGCTCTGGTAAAACATGAAATATAGTCTCATAAAGGTGTTATCAGCCAGACAAGTGGACCTAAGAGTTCCAGACAAGTGCGCTTAAAGGCTCATGGTGAGTTTAAAGGATTTAATGACGTCTGGCCTAAGAATAACTTTAGCTAGATGTACAAGACTCTATGGTAAGCAATTGAGCACTTGGGCTTGCCCTCCACTCCAATTGCCAGGTAACTTTTATAAATAAATGTGACACAATTACAAATAACATGTAACCGGAGTTTCACAGTGTTCCCTACATTTGTGCTAGATGGGATTATTCGGTTTAATATGAACCCAGATAAAGCCTCTCTCATAAGATCATGGTTTAAGTCAACAATTAGCAGCTGTCTTAATCGCGAGAACATGCCTAGAAAGAAAAATGAGGGTGTTTATTTGTTCTAACTCATCTATTTAAAACCACACTGATGTTGACCAAAACCCTCAGCTACCATCTCACTTAGCACATGAGACAGCTTTCAGTAGCAGAGCAGTGGACTCAAACTCAGCTCCTGCTGTCCAACTGTTTGCTGTTTACCTGTCCTCTCAATCAACTTTTAATCATGCGGATTTTTCCAATAATTACTAATGTTTGTTTATCCTTTGCCTTACCTCCCACTTTTCCACTCAACAGGCACCATTCAATCAATTCACCATGAGGCAAATTAAAAAAGAAACACAATTACTACTCACCAGGGTTATGTTCTGTTCTGCTAATGGTTTGCTTTAATCCTGTATCTGCTCATGACTGTTACTGCAAGAGATGGAGATTTTCTTTTTCTCACTGCAAATATCTGCGCTATTCCTATTCTGCACACCACAGAGACCAAAACACCTAAGCACTGTCAGTCATTTTCTACCGCTTGTTCCTCGCGGGTAACTGGAGCCTATCCCAGTGGCTTTGGGCCTTAGGCGGGGTACACCCTGGACAGTGGCCAACTCGTCACAGGGCTGACACAGAGACAGACAGACAGACAAACAACCATTCACTCTCTCATTCATCCACTAGGGACAATTTAGAGTCCCTAAGCACTGTCAATGATGTTAAAGTTACAGGTACTGCAAGGTGAATGTAATAACAAAAGCTGCATTGAAATCATCTCATGTGTTGTAAAATTAGGGTTGACAAGCCAGTCTTTCGCTTTTCTAAAGAGAAAACAAGTTGTGTTCTAGCTCTGGCCTTGGGCTGCCAACATCAACAGTGTGACAGAAG
This sequence comes from Coreoperca whiteheadi, assembly GCA_011952105.1. Classification (NCBI taxonomy): domain Eukaryota; kingdom Metazoa; phylum Chordata; class Actinopteri; order Centrarchiformes; family Sinipercidae; genus Coreoperca; species Coreoperca whiteheadi. The sequence continues at coordinate 9,616,765 of CM022483.1, forward strand.
AAGTCATGCTGATAAGCAGGTCGAGAAACCTTGGTACTACAAAGCATCATTAAATGAGACCTTGATCCGCTTTTAACACTGCTGAAACACTGTCACAGACAAGGTGTTCTTGTATAAGAAAATGATGGGCCAGGCAGAGGTGAAGAGGCAAAGTATGCTCCATTATCACAGTTATACCACGTTGTCGCTTCAAGCGAGAATATGTAAGTTCTGCTGAACAGCAGCAACTGTGGCCACAAGTGGAAATAATAGGATAACAGCATATTTAATTTTCCTTTTCCAAGATTCTCTTGAGGCTGTTGCTTTAAAGACGTCATCATTACATGGCTTGACTAGCGAATGGAATGGTACAACAAGAAACATACTGGTCATACTAGTAGCATCATAGACTGTAGCGGACTGTAGGTAGTGTATTTAATTGATCAAGTGTGTTTACTGATTATTTATTCAACTTTTAATTTGTAAAAGGAATATTCTGTATTTTTGTCTTTAAAAATTGCAATCTTGCTTTAAGCCTTGGCTTATTTAGTTGTGCTAATATACAATTTAAACAGACACCTGCCATCAGATACATATTTCTTATGTGCATACAGAATTATTCCTCTTGTGCATAAAATATATTTGTATATTTACGCGCCCACTATAATTGTGTATGACACTACTACAAAATTCAAGTCCAGTTCAACTAAAAGCAGCTCTCACAGTAGTCCATCATTTTTTGGTTTGAGCTGATTTGACAGTGTGTGCAAAGTCCTGCCAATCTCATCAGCTCCCAAAACGGCTTGACCCACAACCAACTGAAATTTCAAAGAAACTCCTATCTGCACACATGCTGTCTCCAGACTACAGTTTCAGACTGTACCAACACCTATTTTTCTGTTAATTGGAAATACCTTTGTTTGCTCACTATCTCCAAAGAAGGTTATTACAACAAGTGCAGGCAAAATTATTTGTCTGGTTGAACCCAGCAATTCCTTTGCAAGGAAAACACTGTGTAATCAGCTGCTGTGCAAGTTCATTCGTTTTCATTGTATCTATGCGCCAAAATAAAAACTTTGGTCAAATTTCACTATGCTGCAGCCACATTTATGAAGAAATCAAAAAGGGATATCCCAAAAACTGGGTCACTTTGAAGTTCCACATTTCCAAAGCACTAACAATCTACTTAGACCATAACTTCAAAACAGCATTTTGCGCCCATGTACACTGGTGGACATTAAAGTTTCTCTTTTGCCAGTGCCTGAAAGACACCAGTGTTGACCAAATGCATTTGCATCAATATGGATTTCCTTCAAACACCTTGGGTGTTATAAAGGTGATGGAGGAAGCCAAAAATGTACAGAGGTGGACTTTTGACTGGGAGAAGGAGCCAAAAATTCAGTGCGGTTTTCGATATAATATTCAACAAAGGCACTAGTGGAAGCTATGGAGACTTCATAGTATTGATTTAATAAATACTAATGATAGAAGTATCTACTGCATTAAATGTAGATTGCACTGCTGTCAAGCCATTCAATAAGGGAAACAGTCTCCCAGCCCTCATCAACTATTGCACAGGGCCCTTGAACATGCTGCATGTCCCTCAACTGCTGCAGTGGAGCTCCTAAATGGCAAACAGTGCAGAAGTCTTTGCTTGTAAAAGGCAGTTCCCAGATGGGAAGGTGTATAACTATGAATGTTAAAGCAGGATGTTCCTGAAGAAATAGCCTGAATATAGAGTTGCAAGTTGGCCTCAGGAATTGATTTTGGCCTTGCTAATCAGTGGAATACAAGAAATAATATGGACTTGAGGAAAACCTTTCAAACAGAAACTGTGTTTCTGCTGCTGATTTAAGAAACAGGGTAACCGATTTGTCAAATCTGAAGCAACAATAGCAACGGAGTGTGTAAGTTATGAGTGCACCTCATAACTTACTGGATCATGTGACTAGTAAGGCTATGATTGTCAAATTAGACTAAATATATTTGAGTGAATCATAACAACAATCCTCTTATTTCAGAAAAAGACCCCCGAGTATCAGATCAAATTACACATGCTTCCTACAGTTGGCAGACCAACCTCAGGCACTGCTGCACCCTTATCATTATGAATTACTCTGTTGTTATACTGTAATGCAACTGTAAAGTGTGGACTGCATTAGAAGGGGAAGCCATGATTGAGCCATTCCCCCTTGGGCTGGAAGATTATAACCCCTCTGCTAAACCCAGGGATAATCGGAATTTTCTGTCCTTGGGTGTACTCTGCTCGATAGAAATGTCCTTCAAATTCTGTCAATCTCTACCTGTGGCTATAGATAATTCAGCAGAATTGTCACAGCCCACCATAATTGCTGCCATTGAACCATACAGTGGCATCGCTATTTCTGATGTTGAGGTTTGGCAGGGAAGAAGAAACTTACAATTTAAATGTTAACTCCTTATCAGACTAGCTTTCAAGAGAACAAATAAAGACGGAAAGCTACAGCCAAAATGATAGATTTGTAGACCTGTTTTATATTTGTTCTTGTCGTCTATTCTCTGTCTGTTTGCTATATAAATAATGTTTGTGCTTGCATTGATAGGAAAGGGTTTGCGATTGGAAGAAAAGAGTCAACTTTTCCCATGTTCCCAACTTTTATTGTTGACTGTCCTGCTTGTGTATTTATGTTTTGTATAATATGGTATGACACTGACCCGAAGCTGCTGAACTGTGGTTTGAGCTCCATCTTCCTTTGCCTCATAGGGGGAGGATGAGCGGAGCATGCAGCTGACCTGGATGCCAAACGGGGTGCTAAATCCCAAATGATGTGCATTAAACAAGGTGACGTATCAAGAGACATACCGGCATGCGCCGAATAAGAGGGAGAGTGACAACTCCAAAAAAGGAGAGGAAGCAATGAAAACAGAACTGCCTTTGCATGATGACATGAAAATTGAGGACGATTTACCTGGCAAGCCCACGAGTGACAGCCTGATCTTACAAGAGGAAACAGATCACACATATGTCCCAGGAGGTCCTGCTGAGTATCATAACTACACTGATGACCAGATCAATCTCAGTCAATACCCATAACGACCCCCTTCATGTCCTCTCATTTAATCGTTGCCTATATTCATCATTGACGTGAACCCATAACCTGCAACTTTTCTGTGCCACCACTTGATTAATGCTTAACTGCCTAACTTTTTCCTCCCATCATTCTCTAAATCAGTTGCTATTGTGTCCTGTGATGCACGCACCCGCCCAAACACCTTGAATCGATAACCTTGGCTGTGTTTTAGCTAAAGTCACAGTGGCTGTAATGATGCTTAACAGCCCATAAAGGTGATGGAGACCTCCAGTACGGTGTGGGTGACAAGTCAGGGCCAAGCTGTGGCTCTGAACACCTGAGGGAGGTCATGTTCACAGAGGCAAAATGTACACATGTTAAACAATTTTTTTATTTCAAGGAAGCCACTTCTTTTCTCCTTGATTTACTCTTGATTTTCCAAAAGTTTCTTTAAAGAAGCTAAAACATGAAAAAATCGACATTTTTTTAATCTAATAAGTGTAATTATGTTTAATTGCCGAGCAGAATAGGGAATTCATTCTCTGCATACAACAAACACAAGGTGGTTAAAATGTATATTTAGCAATTCATGAAAGCTCTCTGTGTTTCCCTAGCTACAGTACCAAACAACTGGCTAAGTTTCTTTTATCTTTGCTCTATTGTTTCATGACCTCAGTTGTATAACAGGCTTGTTCTCCATTGTTTGCTTCTGCAGTTAAAATTGATTAACACTGGGCTATAATTGCAGCAAAAATTAGGGGACAAACATTGGGAACTATTATCTTTCACACTGCGTGACAAAATGGAGCCATAATTGCTATCAACTGTTTCAGAAAACAACGCGTCTAAATCCAGCATAACTGCAGTCCATTAAGTTGTATGTGTATTTGCACTTGCATGTGTAATTGATGATTACTCAATGCTGATCAAAAGAAACTTAATGTTGCTGCAGATGACAATAACAGAAGAGGAAGAAGAGGCGGAGAGTGTATGTGCCAGGCTGCATAAAAACCAGAGAAGGAGCACAAGAGAGCAAATGAAAGGTTAAGTGAAGGCAAAGTCCAAGTGAATATTCATGTATATGAAATTATACATTTTGTTCCCTTAGTGAGAATGAACCTTGTTATGACAAATCTCTTGGCTGCCAATAGATATTCACTGACATAACAATTTTGTTTAGTCCATATGTTTTAGCAGAAATTCACAAGCGGCAACTTCTAAATCCTGCTTTACATGTTTGCCATTGTGTGAAAACTGCCTCAATTTAGGATACACTGCATGCACAGAGAGAGACGCACACACATGTACATATATGTACATTAATATACACAACGCAGCCACTTTGAGAGTACACAACACAATGCTCAACTAATCCCACTTGACACAAATACATCTGGCCAACAGGCAGATTTCACAGCCTTCAAAAGCCTCGCCGACGGGGGAAAACACAGCACACAGACATTGGATGTTCCTTTGAGTTACCAAGTAACCCATACTGTAAATGGCACCCATTTATTTCTAGTAAACTGTGTAGACTGTGTGCATAGCATAAACCAGACATTACACAACTGGTTGTCATCTTGGGGACGTGAGGGGTGGGGGGGGTGGTTGAGTTGAGTGCAGAAACGTCACAAAAGTGCACATGCATTTCTGGACACACGCAAAGTATACTGTGCCGCTCTTTGCCTTTATGCCGGTTGACACATCCGTTTCGCTGCTTCAGGCGCTGACTGCATTTCACTACTGGGGAAAAAAAGGATCTCCATGGCAACAGCTTCTGCAGTTTGTAGGTTGTAATGCATGTGATGACATCATTGACATCATGCAACAACATGGATCAGTGATACCTGCTGATGCGTATCCCCTCACCTGCCAATCAAAACCTCGTGCCCTCAGACGAAAAAGAAAAAAGAAGAGGAAATCCATTGCAAAAAGATATATCAGCATTCTGGAACAATATTCAACATGTTTACAAGATGATTGATACAAAAAGGTATTTAGTGTGTCAGATGTTAGATGACTCTCTTTTTTTACACAAACATTCCGCGTTGAACAAAATGCATTGTCATACCAACAGACTGTACCCTCTGTATTTACAGCTCCACTAAGAGAGAAACAGAGACTTTCTGACCTCTAGCGGTCAAAAAGACTCCAAAACAAACGCTACAATCGTCTTGTCGTATCTCTACATAACCAGCACACACAGAAAAACATGGGTATTCCATTGGAGAACCATATTTGTGTTTTGGTCAACCCCATTACCTAAATGGTTAGCAAACAGTCGCCTATTTACACAACCAGCAGATATGCAGCAACATTAGCATTCATTTGGAGTCATGTGTCTGTCCACTTGACAAATATAAGTCCAATATTCGCTTTCATTTTATATCTGTTTTGATCTTCCAATGTGGTTTAAATGCACTTATTGTAAGTCACTTTGGACAAAGTGTCCACCAAATGAATGTAATGTAATCTCCACCTAGGCCTGAGGGAAATATCTGGTGAAATATCTTTAGCTACTAAATGCTCCACTATGTTCACCAGATAGTTTCTAACTTTGTTTTCTGCTCTTAGGTGCTGGGCAGGTAGCCTGCAGTCCAATTTTTTAAGCTTTTTTGCTGAAAACAGTGGTTTGTAACCACATGATTTCCTGTGAATTCCACAGGAATTAACAAGAGATACTGGATGTTTCCCAGTGTAGGAAACACTCTACCCTACAACAGGTACAATCATTTCCTTCACCTGAAAGAAATCATGTTCTAGATGGACAACAGTGACACTGAGAGAAATCACATTACAGGTGCACATAGAGAATAATAGTTACTGAATGCTACCATTGAGAGTCAAAGAGAAAATATGAATGCCTGTGAGGAAGGAGTCACATAGGCCGTTAATGATGTGATACAAACATGGGAAAGGCGGCAAAAAGAAAGCTACACAAGAGGGAGCAAGGATAAAATGTCGGGAGAGTTGAGATGAGAAAAGTGAAATATGGCAGGGAGTGAAGACAGATAGAGAGATGCCACAAGCATGAACAGATGGCTGAGAAGGGAGTCGGAAAGAGCATTAGAGGGAGAGAGGGAGCGAGGGAACGACAGGCATACACAGAGAGAGAGGGAGAAAAATCTGGATCAGGCTGAAAAAGGCCTCGAGTTCACTTTGGGGAATGCAATAAGTAGGACAGGCAAAACTTAAATTCCAAAAAATGAGACCCAAAAATAACCCAAAGGAGAAAAAAACCACTGAAGCCTGGGAGCTATGCTAGATGGTCAGTCAAAACAGAGCTGGCTTTCCCGCTTTGAAGAATCGTACTCTCTTTAGGATTCATAATCTACCTGAGGATGAGCACAAAAGGGGGCTGAAATCTTAATGGTAATATATGCAAATTAAGCTATGATGGAAAAATGATAAACAGACAGTCCTGATGCAAATTAAGTTTCCTAAAAGGAGGCAGATTCATCCATATGTATGTTAAGGTGGAGATATATCATATACTTTATATAACGCAAGATTGGGGAGAGTAAGCAGAACTTCTTCAGAGTTGGGGTTGGACTCCTTGCTGTGTAGGAAAGTCTATTTTGTCTGCAAACCAATGCTTCACCCTTGTCTACCCAACACCTTTTTGCATTCAGCCAGTAAAGGAACAGTTCTTAGTCTTTCCCTCATACTTAAGGCAATGGCAATATACAAAAGAGCTAGTCATTAACTCAACAATTCATTCATATCATGTAATTCCTGAGAACCCCATTTGGATATAAGAAATGATGTGACTCATTAAATAGGTTGAACCAATACCATTATATTGTAATATGAAACCAACCCCCATGGCCGATATAAAGCGGGCCTGTGGCGGTCGTCTATCCTTCTCCACTAAAGTCTGTGGTTTTATATCTCTTCTGTGTGTGCTCTACACTCCCCCACTACGCAATCTGTAACCCAGTGATCTCACTCACACACACACACACATGTCTTCAAACACAAAGGACTCCAGGAGGTAGCATGCATTGGTGCTCTCCACCAGAGGTGGGATGAGAGTAGAGTGGCTGGCAGATTGACAGCTGTTGGATCAGCGTATATATACTGCATTATACTCCGTGACAAAAATGACATGGAGATATGAAGAAGCGACGCAGCTGTATATGTATGCAGCCATCTGAATTACAGCGGAAACCCTGCAGAACCCCGCAAACACGTACGTGCACATGAATGGCACAATCTAATTTGATTCAGTGTTTACCGTTCGTGCCTTTGGGGATTCGTTGGTCTTGCCTTTCACCTGATGAGTCATCCACTTCTGTCGATAAAAAAAAAAAAATTACGTAGTGTTTGATCGTAATATTGTGTATGCCCTTGATTTCTATGCCCTTCAGAGAAGATATGCTTGTTTAAAGATGGGTTTCTTTGAGGGGACCTCAGCGTGCAGTTTATGAAGTCTTCTCTTGGTTGGTTTGGTTCTTGGTTGGTGTTTTACTCCAAACAAAACTTAAAAATTGCAGATCACAATAGATGCACGTTGATATTAAAGTAACTTCCATTCTAATATAAGATGTCTTGAGCTTTCCCCAAAGTCTACCTTAAAACTGAATTAATTCAGTCAGTATTTATGAATGGGGATATCTCTTATCCAAGGCCAAACACTGGAGATCCAATCCTCTGGCCTGTTTCAAATTTACATGTGGCTGTTTCACTGCTATTGAACTGCTGTAGCATGACTTTTTACTTAAAATTGTATAACACTTTTGGTTAACAGTGTAACAGTTAAACAAACAGTTCTGGTCAAATGAGCACTAACCGACCATGATGCATGTTAATGTGTAAAGTATGAAGGGAGCGTTTGGACTGAGCTACCGATAGTCATGTCTTCACCCCAGCAATACTTTACACCTCCATCTCCAACCATTTTTTTTTCCTTGAATGACATTATTACCCACCTTTAGAAAATAAGCAGTAACATCAGCTGGTAAAGGCCAAGTTCAGATGGTAAAAATCATGACAAGCCGTCGGAATGTGTCTACTGGACATCCTGTCTGACAGGGAAAAATCAATACAGCAAAAGCCATAACGTATTGTCAGATTCTGACAAATTCTGTGAAAAGTGGCCTTCTAATCTTTGTGTGTGTGTGTGTGTGTGATATTTGGCTTTCTCTCAGTCAGCCGTCAGACATGCTTCCTTCAAGTCATGTTGGAAATACAGTATACAGTACAGAGTTGAGTATATATGAACACCCAACAAAATAGTAAATACTAAAACATATCTCAATCAACAACAACACATAGATATTCCGTTTTAACTCAGCCATCCCAAACCATGAGACAAATATATGTTACCAACCTCTATTGTTTACCGTAGTCCCCAAACCAATGCAAAATGTGCTCTTGTTTGAGTCATTTTTCCTAAAACTACAGTGTCCAGCTGTTTTAGGAAGTTACTGAGCCTTTTAAATAAATTACACTATATATTGTTGACCTGTTTTTAAAGATTTAGGTCTTCAGTAGATACCAATGGACTTGGAGCTGAGTACCACAGCCAGGGAAGGAGAAGTGAGAATATACTGAGAGACAGACTATTGCATTGTTGGTTTTAGTCTTTTCCTGCGATATGCTGTAAATACAAATCATGCTCTTCTAACTATACCTGTAATTGCTGTTGGCTGAAAACTGCAACTGAAGATCATGCTGGACATATTATACAAAATATTATAGGAAATCATAAAAGGAAACCTGTGGTGCAGGTAATATTAGCAGTTATTTAGCTTAAGTATGCACTGTGCAGCTCTATCATATGAGGAAAAAACAAATTAATATTAAACATAGATAATACTTCCCCCTTTGGGTCCCTGTGGCTGTGTCCAGTAGTCAAGTAGTACTTGTTCACTAATACATACATGTGTATAAATGGCATTTTATTTTCTTGCTGCACAGGCCCTCAATTCAAGCATTATTTGCCATTGTCGTGTACTTATTTCAAAGGGTATGGAAAATGGCACAAACTGGCAATGTGTCCACAAAGTCCAACCAATAAAGAGAGCAATAAAAAATCCTACTCTTCTAAAACATTATCTCAAAGTGCATCTCTTTTAATATCCTACTGATTAGGGTTAGGGGACTTTAGACTGATGCCTCACAGTGCTATGTCCCACTCTAACATGCCAACAGGAAATAGGTTATATTCAGGAAGTTAAGATACTACTTCACAGTCTTCTCATTGTGTCAAAAGCCAAAGTTGAAAATGATGCAATATATTATTGTTTAGCAATATGGGTAAGTAGCAACATTTACCATTGCTCTATTATTCTGTATTCTAGACTGGAACTAGTCCAGTGTGCAGAAATTGGACTCCATTATATTTAATGGCGTTTTCTGCAGGACACCGATAATAATGCAAGCTGAATTTAATGGTGACTAATGAACCACAAGATTCAACTGAACAAACACAAAGCAGAAATTAACATAATTTATTGTCTCTATTAGTCTTGTAGCAGTCATGTACGTAGCATCAACATAAAATCATACAACGTTATGAGCATTAACATCAGCTGACAAATCCACAGCTGCTCATAACACTGCAGCTACTGTACTGCCTCTGACATTTTTGTCAGGAGAAAGAGAACGAGTGTCCACAGACCTGACAGCACAAGACGACTGAGGACACACACACGCACACACACACAATTTACAGTTGTGACAAGGGAAATGATAAGTGGATGCTACATTGTTTTAGTATTTATCTGAATGTATTAGCTGCATCAACTAATGGAAAAGGAAGCAAAAGAAGAATTGTGTACGTGTATGTTTGTTTACAAGGGCACCAGGTAAAGTAGTGAAAGCATTAACACAACTACCCCCAATGATTCCCAATCACTTGCTGTGCTGCCCCCCTTTTTTTACACACATCAAAATATGAGTGCACACACACACTTACAAAAATACTAAACACATACTGGCACAGACAGTCAGCAGGCATGCTTTTCTCTCTCTCTCTCTCTCTCTCTCTCTCTCTCTTTTTCTCTCTCTCTCACACACACTCACTCCCCCTTCGCCTCGTGCTTTATTAGTTGATGAGTCATAGCTGTGGGTCTTTTAAACTGGGACAGTCCACACACAGCTTATACAATAAAACACCACAGACACACCTACATGTACACACAGAATACATTTCGAAACACACACACACACACACACACACACACACACACACACACACACACACAGGGGCGTCTTGGCAGAAAACAACTTCACAGCCTAGGGAATCTGAAGCTGCCTGGTGTTGATAGGTTAGTGCTGTTTTTCTTTCACGCATCCAAAAACACTAAGTGTGCTAAATATCAGTGCCACCTGCTTCTTCCATGAAATTAGCTAATTAAGTTAAACCTGGGAAAACCTTGCTTATCTACTCTACCTACCCCTGAGTGTAGACAGGTTATCGATTGTGCAAATGGACTACAACTCAAAATTAGGAGGGTGACCTAATATTTGGGTGTAAATGTCAAGCAAAAATATATTTCCCCAGTGGCATCAATACAATCCAAAATTTGCCTCAGTGATGCTTTTCCTCTAGAATTGATTTATGATACTTTGATGCCACTTTTTTTTATAATTCATAATCTGTTTTTATAAAAGCAAGACCACAGTAAGATAGCTCAGCCAAGTTCTGCTTCTGCTGGCCAAATAAACTAACTCAAGACATTTATTGGTGTAACTTTGGACTTTCATGCTTTTTGGTAAAGCTGCACTGGGTACTTTTGCACTTTGACAGCCACAAGTGTCAATGAGAGATAACTGTTTGCATTTTTGGAAAGTTGAATTTACACTTCTTAGTGGCTGCTAGAGGAGGAGATGGTGGAGAAGAAAAAAGCCTTTGGCAGCACATCGAACCATCGTTCTGTTAAGTTTGGTTTCTCTGTATATTTGCTCTCTGACTGCCGGATGAAATGTTTTGTATTTTGTTACCAAGTTTGGATCTGTCAAATTGTGTGTGTGGAGATTTCCTGAAAGCGCCTATACTCAACAGCCAAGTCTTGATCCATTTAGATCATTTACTGTACCTCAGTTCACTCTGATGAAGACAGGGATTTTAAACCTAAAGTAGTACTTCAATTAAAAGCCAAGTCCCAGTTAGACGGCAACCCTTTCAGTGGCCGGGTGTGGCTACACGTATTGACAAATAAACCCTGGTCTCAATTAGACGCCATGGAGTGGTAGAAATCAGGGAAGCAGTCACCAGGTTGCCTGCTTGAGCTAGTTCTAAGCTGCTACATGCATACATATACATACGTACATCCATACTATATATATATATATATATAATCGCATGATTTTCATGAGTTAACTAAAGATACATTTTTATCAGTTCTAAATGTACCTTCAATAAAAATGTTTCCAGTTTTCAATACTCTAATCAACATGGGTGTGTTTTTCAAAGACTTTTTTCATATCTCTTAAGCCTAACCTTAAAAATTCAGAATAAGCAGGGATTTCTCTCATTTTAAGAATATAAATAAAGACAGCTTTTACACTGGCAGTTTAGTTCATGTTCAGTTCGCATGAAAAATTGGTCATGTGAAAGCTGCCATGTGGACCTGGGAGCGCACCAGGGTACCGAACCCGAGACTACCTGGAGGAGCTGCTCTGAGTTTGGTTGCACTCACAAGATTCACGTGAACAGTGTGAGAAACACGGACTCGGGACCGCTCTTGTTCAGAAAAGCAACCTGTGCATTTGTTTTAGCCGATTGTAATGTATAGTTCAATAAAACACATAAGTGGTGATGGTGTTAATGATTTACCTCGGATATGAGTGAGAGCGAGCTTGCAGTGTATTCGCGCATGCAATCTCCTCAGAGTCCCTTTACAAGCATGCAACAAAAAGCCCCCTTCATCCTATATATTGACCCACCTTCTGTTTTCTATCATACCCTGTGGATGTTTGTGATTATGTAAAATGCACCCAAATGCACCAGGGTTCAACAGAATCGAGTTGACCAGCGCTGCGGGGGAAACCGAGAACTATTGCACTCGGACAGCAGCAAACGTGCTCAGTGTAAAAACGCCCTTTATTATTTTGACCTGGAGTCTAATAAACGTTAAACAGACAAAATGGTAGCTTATGTAGGCTACATAATGTCACTTGTTTCAGAATAGTAATGTTAATGTTAGCCCTTTTCTTTCCCCATTTCTGTTTGCTGCTGCATCCTGTAGGTCTGTGGCTGCTCTTGATTTCTCCAACTATGGGAGAAATCAAACAGAAAATACGCGCTGCGTTAATTGCGTGTTAATAAAATTAGGGGCGTTAAGATGAATTTGTGTTAATTTTGACAGCCCTAATATATACACATATACACACATAGACACATATACGTATATATACACATAAATGCATACACACACACACACATATATATATGCATACATACATACATATAGGAATGAGCGATCTACAGCAACGACATTGGTCATTCTGACTGGACAAGTGCGGTTGGATGGTATCGAAAAGAGTGAATATGATTAGAACTGAGAGGGATAAAGGCAACATTGCAGGACAGCTACAAATACCTTGTGATCCCTCAACCAAACGAAAACCATAAGGTGGAAGCAAGGAAGTCAGCTACAGCCAAATACCTACACAGAGTAAGGCAGGTCCTGAAATGTCAGCTGAATGGGAAGAACAAGATCCGAGCCAGTCATTAGATACGTCGCTGGTACAATAAACTGGCCAAAGGAGGAGATAGAGGCCACTGATGTCAAGACAAGGAAGCTCCTCACAATGAACGGTGGGTTTCACCCCAAATCCAGCACCCTGAGACTGTACACTAAAAGGAATGAGGGAGGCCGAGGACTAGTGAGTGTCAGAACAACTGTCCAGGATGAAACAACAAAGATCCAGGAGTACAATAGGACGATCGCCCCGATGATGAATGACTAAGTGAATACCTCAGGCAGCAGAAACCCAAGGAGGATGAGGAGGAAGAGGATGAACTATCATGGTGAGACAAGCCCCTGCACGACATGTACCACCGAAAGATAGAAGAAGTGGCTGGAAAAGCCTGGACTAAAGGACAATACAGAAGCACTAATCATGGCAGCACAAGAACAGACACTCAGTACAAGATCACTAGAGGCTGGGGTCTACCACACCAGACAGGACCCAGGTGCAGACTGTGCAAAGATGCCCATGAGACAGTTCAGCACATCACATATATATATATATATATATATATATATATATATATATATATATATATATATACACACATATAACATTATATATATGTATAATATATATAAAATATACAAAAAAAGGTTACATCAAGAATAACACATTGCACTTACAACAGCGCACAGAACCACTCAGGCAATCAGAGGAACTCGGTGTGAGTGACAGCATTGGATCTGGATGTTAATGGCCTTATACTGTATGTTTTTTGTCTGATTTAACATGTTAACAACCTGAAGACACTGCAAGTGATGAAAAATAGAAAAAGACTCAAGCCAGTACTGTTAGGGACATTTCAATTGAAAGAAATTCTGAAAAATCTATTATTGACGCCTTTCTGCCAGCTGCAGCAACTAATGGACCATGGACCCACCAATGCACAAGTCTTCTAAAAAACACTTTGACTTAATGTTGCTGTCATAATTAAAATCAATATCGATACTGTGTCACTGCATCGAATTATGCTCAATATTTTCTGTCTGGACTTTGGTTGGCAGGGGGAGTAAATAACCTTGTGTGTGTTTGCTAAAGACGAGAGGAAGTCCTTCCATGTTAAAGTTAGCCTGAGTCTCAGAGATTAAACCTGACTGCTGCCAAGACCGCTGGCACAGTGGCTCTGGTTTCTCTCACTAGGAACCAGGAAAGGATATAAAATCTTTTTTTTTCCAATTAACTTTACTTTTTTTGGGCACTCTGGTTTCATTGTTGGGAACATTTTGGTACCTTCCAAAAGCAATAGGTTACACAAGTAAAACGGCTCTACTTTTGATTGCGGTGTTGATGTAGCCTTTTCTCCCCACAATGCAACTTAATGCAACATATCAGAAAAAAAATGCACAAAATTACGTATTCTAAAAAGAAATGTATAATATTATTATTATATTATTATTATTATATTCTATGACTTTCTTGACCACCAAATTCCAAACAGTGCTATAATATATAGTATGGAATTGGGATACAGTGGTTATATGGCAGTGAAAATATAAAAGAATGAATTTGTTAGCCCACTGGGGACAATAAACATATTCATATGTATGTATAAACCACTTCAAAGTAATTAATTTTGAATTTATTGTATTGATATGATGGAGGGTGGTGTTCAGTTTTCAAATTTTTATTGATAGAGTTGTGCAGCACAATCAACAGCTGCAGTGGTTTGATTCCCCTATTCTTCAAAAATTCCTGAGAATTGAACAGAATACAACAATGCCTGTATATTTGTCCATTTACTTCCAAAAAGTAGTCAAATTAGAAAAGGACACACAAACCTTTGTAATGAATGTAATTGGGTTTTGTTATCAAGTGTAAAAGTTTTTATGGCTACCATCACAACTGTCCCGGTTGTCTCCAGTTTGGGGAAATGGCCACTTTAAACCTGGACCCTGGATATAAAAGATGGACTGAAAGGAAAATTATTGATTTACAAATATCTATATCTACAAATGAAGAATTTGATAGCTAAAACAGCATAACTCTTGACCCTAACTCTAAACCATCTCTCTTCCCTTTAGAAAAAAACAATGAAATTAAACCTTTGAAAAACTTTCTCACTCCCATGATTCATCAGAGCTTTGAATAATAACCTTGAAGAGGAAATAACAGGCAGTCACAGCTTTTATCCCAGGTTCATATTTTTACAATACAAGTGGTTATTGAGAACCTACTTTATATTACTCCATTATTTTTTCCTACTCTACATTTTGAACAATTTGTGTTTCTGACATAGATACAGAACAGATTACATTCAGTGGTGAAAAATAAAATTAAATACAAGTAATGGCACTCCTAATTCCTGACAGTGGTAAGGACAAAGACACAATAACTACTAATAACACTAATCAATGCAAGAAATGTCATCATGTTACATATCAGGAAGCTGTAAAGATAACATTGAATGAGAACAACAGCACTCTCTACTATATTGCTTCAGTTTTATTTAATTCTATTCTGGTCTAAGCGGAAGAAGATGGATGGATATTCTGGTCTATAAAGAGGCCAGGGCCTATGTGAGCGAGTCATAGTCCCTCCCACTGCTGAGGAAAAAATATTGTTTCTTTATCCAATGTATAGAAACAAGGTGTTGCCTGACTCACAGCAGTTATGAGACAAATGTCCGCAACATTTCATCTGACACATTCCTATTGCCTGTTGCACGACTGCCCGCGGTCCAAACAGAGGACCACAACCAACACAAAGCAGACAAATACTGTATGGGTGTGGAGAAAGACAAATCTGACCATTTGAGGGGACAGTGTGAGGTGGTAAAAGATGCATAAGACCTTTGTGTTTGTGGCGAATGCTGAACATTAGCTTGTGTTTCTGCTTGTTAGAAGAACATTGCATTTTGCCTGTATGTGCACAAATATTTGTGTGTGTGTGTGTGTAGCAGCTTTATCATGACATCATAGGTCTATGCTCTTTTGTGTTCTTATGTTTTTCTTGCCAAAGTTTGCTGCAACTGTCATCTCCCTCCCCTCCTGACCGTGATCCTGGCCCTCCAGCTCTCTGGCTAGATATCAGAGGTTGCTCTATCTCTCTCCGTCTCAAAAACACACACACACATACACACACAATAACACATACATAATCAGAAGTTGGCCCAAAAGACCAATGTGAGACCATGCAGAGGGAGCATCGGCGAACCAAGGTCACGCTCCGGGCGAAGAGGAGACACTGTCATCTCTGTCCAACCTGGATGTCCAGTCACATAAATGCAGCCAGAAGGAAACCAATATGGCCACCTGTTTGGCTGGAAATACAGCAAGGGCAATTAGTTCAACCAGGCAACACACATGCGCTGCCAAGGGAATGATGATGTGGGGAAAGTTTGCAGGGTTTGCATTTTGGCTGTGGGTTTTGCTTTGGAACTGGCTTTACAGGAGAGGCTGATAAATTCTTGAAAAATAAAACCGCAAGCTCCTCTGCCTCTCTTAGTATTCAGTGGAAAAAAGCTAAAAAAAAATGCAGGAATGAAATAACAATTTACTGGCATCAAACAACCTAAGAAATTAGAATTAAAAAATGTTCTTTGAGTCACCAGAGCAAATTAATGTCTCCTCCACCTGGTAGCAGTTGAAGTTTATGAATAGTGGTTCACAAAAGAGGAAGGTGACACTGCTGTGTTGAGGTTAAACTCAGGGCTACTCTAATGGCTGTAAAAATTGCTGTGCTTAACTGCCACACTAAAAGGTGAGTTTAATTTTAAAGCAGGTGGCTCTTGGGTGCCAAGCTGTCAGTGGCGAACGAGTAGCCGAGAGAGTCTTCCTGCTCTAGGTAATTCACGTGCTGTAGTTTGAATGAAGCTGACTGTCAGACAAGGTGTATCACTGCTGCAGTGCAGAAGCTACTGATACATGACAGTACTGGAAGGAGCATGAAAAAATTGAAACGAGGCAGTGTGTGTGAAGAGGAGGGTTTTCAATTTAAAATTCTATCTCAGATTTGAAGTACACAGCTGCTGATAGAGCAACAGCTGGATGGGTACTGCACAGACTGCACTCTATTCATACATGTGCTGTGGAAGCACTCGAAATGTGAGTCAGAGAAAGGCTAAATAAAGCAAAATTCAATGATAACCCCGAAAACTCGTGGCTTTAAAGTTACACTGCGCTGAAACAAACCCAGAAGCACCAGCGTAACGATCACAGAGCAAGCGCCTGAAGGGGTTGTTGTACTGAAACATAAGGTCTTACGCACCACTACTGCAGCTTTGACAGCCTGAATAGCTGGTCCACAGCTCTTAAATCTTAAACTGTGGTGAACTGTAACTTTTAGTGTTATCCAAAGAAGCAGGTGAAAGTCAAAACAGCAACAGGACTGCAGTTGTACCTCATTTATAAATGCATGCTGTAACCCTGTAGTGTATAAAGGATTTCACTCTTTAATTTGAACCATTTTGCAGTTTTTGCCAAGAAATATGTCCAGATTATATATATATATATATATATATATATATCAAAACTTTTCAACCATACTTATCTGATTTTATTAGACACATAGACATCTTTTTACCTGCAATTTACCAATAGCATGCTGGGCTCCGCTTTATCAGCTGCTCAATCAAAAACTTTAGGCCGTCCAGGATTTCCTCAGCGACTGAGTAAAATTAGCCTTCTTTGGTCAAGCGGGCTGATCAGGTCTCGTGAAGCGGTCCCCCTCATTGCTGTACTTATATAAAACACTAATGGGAGCATTCCATTGCCAAGAATCCCTTCCAATCATCACCGGCAACCCCCTGCCTCTAATATGACAGTCAAGATTTATGCCTCCTTGCTGCAGGGCATATTAACCATTTGGGACAGTGTGCAGTCTTGTATCCACTTTCATCTATAATAACTCAAGGTAAGACACCATCATATTTCATCCCCTCTGTGAATCTTAAATGATCCTGCTCTCTTTCTCCCCTTGCTCTGACTATTCGCCCAAACTCCCCCTACCTTAATTTCTCTCTCATTCTCTTTCCTCCTCTCTCTTCATCTTTATCTCACTCAGTCTTCCCCTCCCTCCGGGCCTTGATTCATCTGGAGCCTTGCCAGGAATGCAGATAGGATCACTCGCAGATGTACAATAACTTGAGGGGAATAAATATGCCCTAAGTGAGAGAAATTATGTAATATTGATCCTAGGGCCTCTGAACCTTTGGCATCGTTGGAGCGTTCTGTCGAGCCTGTGACATTTAGAGCGATGGCTGGTGTGTATGTGAGTCTGAGTGTGTGTGATATTGGGGATAGGTGTTGCTGAGGCTGTGCCGTGTGCGACTCTTTTTCTTTGTGACACTAAAATGTGTCTTGTGGTTTGATGAGAACTTCCCAGCTTGGTGCTAGACGATGATGTTTCCCTGCCAGCAAAATTTACTGAATATAACACAGAGCTGCTGCATTGTATCTAGTGATGCTTTGAAGATAATTTCAAACTTGAGTGGGAAAATATCAGTGTGCCGTCTGTACCTGTGCCATAAAGGTTGTTGCGTGCCTTAAACACTCAAGTCTGGTTCCAGGCTGATTTTGGGGTTTAAGTGAAAACAA
Organism: Coreoperca whiteheadi; assembly: GCA_011952105.1. Classification (NCBI taxonomy): domain Eukaryota; kingdom Metazoa; phylum Chordata; class Actinopteri; order Centrarchiformes; family Sinipercidae; genus Coreoperca; species Coreoperca whiteheadi. The sequence continues at coordinate 9,635,033 of CM022483.1, forward strand.
ACACAAGCGGCCTCATCTATTTAAAGTTTAAATTCTGCACACATCCAGGTCAAGTTGTGTGAGTTTTAGGTTTAAATGTTTAATGTTTTTATTTCAAAGTTATTTCTATTGTAGCATTATGTATATTAGGCCCAATATTTATAAGCCTTGTCCTTAGCTACAGGCATAAACTTGACTGAAACCCTAGGGTGCTTTCACAACTATCCTGTTTGGTTTGTTAAGTTTAGGCTGATGTGAGAGCTGTCAATCAAACGCTACTAGTAAATATGTGATTTTCCATCTTATGATCCGTGAACTGTCAGAAAACAATCTCCAGTGTATATATTTATATGAGATAATTTGTACTGGCATTTTCCCTGATACATCAGCCAGTGAAAATGGGGCCATGTGAAACCACACGTGTGAAAGTGACCATAAGCACTTCCAGGAAGTATGAAGGTCCGTGCGATTTAAATTTGGTCATCTGTAAATTATATTTATTGCCCGCTCTGCTGTCCATGTCAAAACATATCAGCACTTTTGCATTTCGACATACATTGTGTATAATGTATTTCTGTTTTTTCTTTTTGATTACTTGTAAAATGGTTTCCATCCTTTTTAGTTTGTGTTAATGTTTTATGCTGTATTCTTTATTTAATACATTCAATGCATTATGTAAAGCACTTTAAATTGTCTCTTTGAATTTGCTATATAAATAAACTTGCCTTTCCTAAATGAAAAATTAAAGAGTAGAGCTACAAAGAAGGCAGGTGTCATCCCACAGCAGAATGTCAGAGGGACACCCAAGACCTCAATATGAAATTGTTAAATATTGAAAATGGTACCTGAATCGATGATCCCAAACATCACACCATCAGAAGATCAAATCCATAAAGCTACAGGGAGAAATCTGTTCCAGGATAATGGGATGTAAAACATTCATAAATTGATCTAGTAAAGGTTATACATTTCAAAACCATCTGTTGGACTCTGTTTCAACCACATTCTAACAGTGTGATGAAAGATGACATTTTGTCTGCTGTAGTTCATCATCGCTTCCTAATAGTGCTCTGTTTCTACATAGAATGTAAAAAAACATGAGTAGAAACGTACTTACAGAGGGATCTGAATGCATCAAGTCTCTCAGCTTAGATTTTAAGCTTAATGTGAGGGTTTCAATGTCAACTTACAGGAAATTGGAGTCTCATAGCAATCTGACCTTCACCAGAATAACAGTACATTGATGTGGTGAACCTCATCATTAGCAAAGGACTACAAGTTTTAATTTGATTTGACTGCCGACTCCAAGTCAATTCATTATAATGATGTTTTTTTTGTTCTGAGGTATCCTTTGTTCATATCATTAGACAATGTAACTCCTTCTGATGAGTGACTGAAGACCAATTTCCAGTTTACACTGTTATTATTCACCAACCAACAAATAAGGAAGCTCAACCTCTGCGAAGAGTGCAGATTGTCAGATTGTTAATGAGGCGCTGTGTAGAACAAAGGGATTTTCACAATAAGCCTTTCTGAGAGGAAGTGATACTGATTTTCAAACTTTGTAATTAAAAGAATACCTTTTGTATTACTCGATAGTGGTTTGAACTGAATATGTTGAATCTTCATCAGAAACATATTTATCAGCAAGTGTATACTACTAACATGATATAAAAATCATAATTTAATTACTAATTCACTTGTAATACTATCCCTAATCTGTACTAATTATTCTCGTAATCCCAAAGTAGGATGATGGTGCACTATATAGCCAAAAGTATATGGACACCTGAACATTACACCCATATGCCAAACCATTTCTTTATAGGCCTGGCTTTGTGCACATGTTATCATGTTGAAACAAGAGAGGACCTTTACAGAACTGTTGCCACCAAATTTGAAAGCACACTGTTGTCTAGATATCATTGTGTGCTGTAGCATTGAGGTTTCTCTTAATTGGATGTGGAAAGGATGTGTTCAGACAGATCATGCTGGTCTCTGGTTAATGAATGTACATCAAGAGGCCCACCCAAACCATTAAAAACAGCCCGAGACTACAACAACCTCTACCAATTTGACAATGATGAATAGTTTTTAACAAAATACATTTATACAGGGAAGAAATTCATTCTAAGAGATGCAGAGATAAATTCTTTGGACAGCAGCCTAAATGGAGTAGAAGGCTGTGTTTTGAGGTGGGGGTGAATCCGTGACCTTTGACTTATTCCTGTGTTCACAGTTTGTTGCTGAGCTACTGCCCATCTTCGGCTGAAAGCAACAAATGCACTCCCATCCACTAAAGGGTCCCAAAAGGCATTGTGGGCAACAAAGCAAATCACTAACTGAGGAACAAGAGGACAAGAGGACATGGCTGTTTCGGGGAAAGTGAATACAACAAAAGAATCAATTCAATTACTCTGACACAAAACAACTTGGGATGCATTGAATGTTACGGATTGATGATGCATAACAGTACGACAGAAAGATGTACTGTATAGCTTCTCAAAGTAAAGTATTCATGTGACAGTTTAAAAGTGAATTTCAGAGGAATTTAGCAAAGATGCTCTGACACCATCACCTTGTTTGCTCTCGGCTGCAATTGAAGAAAACTCGCTGCTGTGTCGTAATGTCATGTGTCAGGGGATGAAGTGTGATATCTCGAGGAAGGAGGCAGTTGAAAGGGCTCGAAGTTTTAACAGCCAATCAAGATCACAGGGGAACTTGCTGGGTATTCCCAGAATGAACAGAGTGCCACAATATATCGTAAATTCAATCTAACCCAAAATAAAATGTCAAGTAAGGCTGCTAGTGACACATCAGCTCTGCATAGAAAACAGCATTATAACAAATCAAACCTGGCAGGAGAATAAAGGCTAAAGAAGCAGGTTTGTTTCTGGAAGTTGGTTTGAATCCCTAGTTGGGCTCTGTTCACGAACTCAAAACATGTTTTTGCGCATTCGTTCAACAGGGAAAACACACATTAGGAAATTAATCACTCCACTGTAAAAGTGTTTAGTGTTTACAAATCATACATATTAACACTCCACTAGAAACAGACTTGCACTGCAGTTAGTCTGCTTGGCTAGACTTCAGTTAATTACTCTACATCTATACTAGACAGAGTGAAAGCCGTGCACATTGAAATGTTTTACATTGAACAGAATTACAGACCCAGACTGTATCTGATCTGTCCCACAGAGAGAGCAGTTGAAAGAAATTCCCACCGAGGGCTAAGAAGAGCATTTATACCACATGTTTTAATCAAGCATTTTAAATTTAATCAATTATAACTGAGGAGCCCCATCCATTAGGAGACAAAAATGGGAGTGGGCCACGGATGAAAAGTGCACGCTGATTAATTGGGGCCCCCCATTTACAGATCCCTCTGTTCTATCTGTTCATCCCTTGAGTTCCACAACAAGAGCTTGAAAAGTGTCTCTCCACGTTCGCCTTTCCCCACTCCTCTCGTTTTCTCCCTCTTACCTGCCTAATTAACTGTCAGCTGAAGCCATTTACGCTTCTATATTTCATGGGAGAATGAATATTAAAATTCCGCCAAAATTGCCACAACCCTGAAAGGATACGCTGCGTTTGACTGGGCTCTCTGTGGATGACAAGACCATGCTAGCCCAACACTGAGAGGAAGTGATAGGGGCTTGTACAGCCAAGGAATCAAATAGGGGTTCATCTATTATGTACACAGACTGCTGACTCTCTTTAGAATATCAATCGGTGGAGGCAGGAGCATAAAAAAACACTTCCTACTAATCCTCATCCAAATCAAAATCAAGATGAAAATTCAACTTGATACAGTTAGCTAAAGGGATTAGAAAACTGAAAATCCCTGACAGAGAATTTGAAAATTAAGTAAAAAGTTACAAAATAAATCTAAATCAACTCCAAAACAAGAACATTTCTTTTCTTTGGACCATTATTGCCTGTTCTCTCAGTTATCAGGTAATGGATTTTGAAAATCACCATCATCCACTATGAAACACTTAATCAGATGAAAAAAGCCAGAGAGGCTTTTATCCATTATCAATTTAAAGCTACAATGATTTGCGCTGATTTTCTGATTGCCACCTTTTACCTCTGTGAGCCAGTTGTGTTCATCGTCCATGACAAATTTACTTCAAAGGAAGCCTTCATCATGACCCATTTTCCGTTCCACCAACAGCTGAGCTCTCGCCCAATAAGGCACAAAGCGGAATTTTCCCATGAGCCTCTGTGCATCAAAAGCTGGTAAGGCAAACGAAAGACTACCGTTCTGAGGCAGCCACATGAAGCCGAATTGGAGGCAATCATTGGAAGCAATGCTAACATCATAAACTTGAAGTTAATGTGAAGCGAAATTTTATGTTTTCTCAGAAGTACCACTTCAATTCCTTACTGACTCATTAAAGCTGAACAAACACAAGCTGCATTCATGTTGCACAGCATAACCAAGATAGATGTGATGAGTGTAATTAGAATGAAGAGGCACTCCATAGGATAGGAGGAGAAAACGCAGTGGACATGGCTTTCATACCCATTGAATCACTTTCTTTTTCATACACCAATGTTTCTATCATGATGAAAACTCAAGGTCCATTCACAAAAGAACACAGACAGAGATGATATCTAATTGAAAATCTTGTACTGAACAGCATTTGGTTACTTCAAGTCGGATCTGTGCAAATTCAACATCCAAATGTTACAGGAAGGTATTGGCGATCAATACAACTCAATTGCTCAAACCACTGCAACGCTATTTATTACAAGGTGTGGTGAAAATTAGTTGTGACAGCACAGGACACTGGAAAGAAGCAAGTCAGAATATATGTTTCTACCTGAAAAACGATGTAATTTAAAAAATCAGAGTTGCAGAAAAGCAACCAGTAAACCACATAATGAGTCTCAAATACGAGCTGAGAGTGAGGCCGGCTTAGAGTCAAATACAGGTTTTCACCACGTCATTTTCGATCGCTTCTACTTTGCCATTCTTTCGTCCAGCTTTGAGCTAATGTCAGTGAAACTCAACACTTCCTGCAGATGTTGCACACTGAAGACCTGCTAGGGAATGAGGCATTATTCACCTTATGGAAGCGCATGGAAGCCTTTTATATGAGATATTTGTGCATGAAGTGTTGAGTAGCAGAAGCGATATTAATTTAAGAGTGCTCAAAATCAATATTTCTTTTAAAAAAGAAACTTGGAGCAACAGAGTGGTGAGTGTGACATAATTATGCTGTTGCACTGATAGAATTAGCGGTGATTATCCTGAAATTATCAAGACAACAGGTAAACACGGAAGACGTGTTGCATTAACAGCAACATTTCCACCATATATGCACAGCAAGGAAGGAATTGTCATATATAGCAATGCCATTTTGATGAGAAGACATATACCACAAGTATAACACCACACGTTCCACAGAAAATAAGCTATCAAATGTGAGCAAAGAAACGTGTTTCCTTACCTATTGCCATCTCTATGACACTCATTTGGCTCTCTGAAGGGAAAAGGATTTTTGGCGGCTTGTCTGTCAGGGGAGCTGTGAAAAACAAACAGAGAGAAAGAAAGAGCATTAAATTCCACATCTTTCTCCCCCATGGACAGTGGGAGTATGATTTATTCATTAAAGACCACATAAAGGCTGCATTAAAATGGGAACAAATACATGAAAATATAATATTTAAAGAGTGGACAGAGAAAAAAATTGATGAATGGATGAATTACTATGACTCAGAATTACCCATTCAAAGCTTTAAACATCAATGCACATGCTTTCAAAGCAGCCGCTGCTTCAATACTAATGCTATTCATTCCTTATAAAAATGAGCGCATAAGTGATGATATGGCTTTGACATGGACTGCAGCACAAACTGTACTGTATATACAGCAGCTGTGTAACAACTCAACCATTTCTGAATCTACAGTATACCCTAAGGTAAAATCATCCACAGCTGCAATGGGCATGGGAAGGTTAAGAGCTGCTGCATTTTCAGCTGTGTACGGCTAATATGGAGAATGTGAGTTTCTTGAAATATCATTAATGCTTAGAGTTGCTATTAGAATAACAATAATTAAAAACAACAAAATCAAAACCTTCTGCACAAGCATTGTGGCATATATTGTCATTTATCATCCATGAGCGAGTTGCTGATATCAAACTGTATCACAGTTATATTAACAGCCTTCGTCCCAACTCCCTTCGAAAATACACCAACTCCAATTAGACATCTGCTGAGTAACAAAAGATGTGCACTTAGAGGCTCCTCATTATAATGATTCCCTAATTGGTTCTAGTCTTCAAAGTGGCATCAGAGAGGTTTTCTATCTGTGCACGCTTGGGAATACTCGGAGGGATGAGGCTTGTTTCGGTACAAATGACTTGTGGTTTGACTGGAGCAGTGAATGCTGAGCTGAACCCAGAAAAATGAGCCAAGTTTTCATGAGGGGAGCAACAGAATGGAGGAAGCTTTTCCAAGTTCACATCTGACCGGTTCTTCCATACTCCAGTTCTCTGGTGATATAACTCACCACAGCAGTGGTGTCAGCTACAGTTGCTGATATGGACCGTTTTGCTAAAAAAGCCTTCTTTCTAGTTATCGTCCCAACAACTGCAGATTAACAGAGCAAAATTCCGTTTCTCTGAATTTCTCTTTTCCATTTATCTATTCAGTTATTCTTTGTGGGCATTCAAGGCTCCATTTGGCTTCCATGATGGTGCAATACATGGCAGACCATTGAAATTCACTTTTCCAATGTTGGATTCTGTAGGCGAGATCTTGCCTTGACAAGGCCATTAAATACATTCAAAACATCAACTATTTTGGCAGCAACATTTTAGATCATCCCTCGCGCACAAGAAGGCTCCTTATTGAGATCTCAATCTTTGTAAGGACTACATACTGATTTACATTTGGACTTACACTTGCACAAGTCCTCCAAACTAAATGACAAAAGATGTCATTGTCACTGCCTTCCTAAACAACACAGTTTAGGTAACTGAATTTACTTGTTTAAAGGAAAAATCACAGTCACAGTTAAAAGAAACTACTACAACTACTGCTGGTAGGAGACGATGCGAACGATGGTCTCTTGATGCTTTGTTGACCACCATCACCCCTCCTCCCTAACAGCTTTTGTAGTGCAACATTACGCTACTTCCACCTTTGCTCCTAACATAATTCGCATAGCCACTAGAGTTTCTTGTCCGGTAAACCTAAACATGGGCCATTTCAGGCAGTTGAACTACAATTTTTAAGTCTTTACTTGCAAAGAAGAAGTAAAAATGACTTGATTGGCTTGATTTATTTTAGATGCTATGTAATCAGTGGAAGATAGCGAAACTTGTAGATTTGCAAAAAACAAATTATGTTTAAAAGCATCATCTTAGAGAAACACCGCAATAAATGCCAGAAGCCTGCAGACTTTGAGCGTTTCGACATGTCTGATGAGTAAATCAATTCAAAATTTCAAACGCTATTGTGAAATATTTAAAAACACAGGGACTAAATACAGTGTTCAGATATTTTGCACGTCGTTTTCCTCTGTTGGTACCAGCTCTTGATTTGTTCGTTTATTTCAAAGGCACTCGGCAATATTTTCAGCCAAAGATACAACTTTAATTCAGTGGTGTCCTCTCACTCGTGCTAATGAAAGAACACGTCCATTGTTCTGATGTCCAATCAATTTACAGACAAATCCATAATGTGGTCTCAAATAAAGGATCATGCAATTTGTTAAGAGGAGTGGAAAACAGGGAAAAAAATGTCTACGCGAGCTCATTAATTACAAATTCAAAAAAGACCCATAGCAAATTATGCCTTTCCCTGTGCCTTGCGTGTTTCAATGCTGTGTGAAGAAATCTCATTACCTTAATTACCTTTTTCTTGATGAAATATGCTTAGATTATTTTGTTTCATTATGACTTGAAAAGAAAAACGGGTTTTTCCACTCTGATGGTTTGTCTTACACAAGACAATGCTGAATTTGAAGAGAGAAAATGGTGCACAGGCAGAGATGTGGCTGCATGTATTTATAGTAACATGAAAAGAGAGCTCAGCTGGAAATACAAACATCAAATATGGAGCTACAGCTCCACGGCTTATGCTGCTAAAGTGAGTTTGAAAGTTACACATTATATATTTGCATTAATGATAAAACAAGAAGCACACAGAAAAATGTAATGTCTTTTGATACTGAAATACATAATAGAATAATTGTGATAATAACCCCAATCCAACTAAGAGCCAAGGATGTGTGCAACTGCAGTATTGTATGACCATTTTTAAATGTCAAATGGACATTTTAATCACTCCTTCTTTTCAACTGGTGGAGATTACATTGGCCAAGTGTTATGCATTATAGAGAAGCACTCCTAGCAATTGCCTTCAGTTGCACCTGGAGGTAGCACCTTGAAGTTACACAATCGACTGCCAGGATGTTAAAAACAGGAAAATGGAAAATGGACTCTTAAGGAATCCTCTCACCCCGCCCAGAGTCTGTTTTCTCCCCCGCCTTCCGGCAGGCACCTCAATGTATATACCTTGTGCTGCTATTTTTTATTTTTTTTCTGCTGCTATATTGTTTTTCATTACATGTACCATATGCTCATTTGCACTACCGGACAATTTATCTATACATATACTGCATCATTTGCACTCTATTACTATGTACTGCAATAACTCTCCTACTGCACTGTTATTTATTTCTGTCCATAATTTGCGCTTCTTAATATTAATTGCACTACTGTTCTGCCTAGTTCAATTTATTATTGTACATATCGATCAGTATATTTCTGTTATAGTAATCAGAATCAGAATCAGAATGCCATCCGTATATAATGTCCATAGTACAACTTGTTAAATATTTTCCTAATATTGCTCTATCCTGCATTTATGCACATACTTTATATGCTGCACTTGCTTATTGCACTTCTGGTTAGACCTAAACTGCATTTCATTGCCTTGTACTTGCGTAATGTGTAATGTCAATAAAGTTGAATCTAATCTAATCTAAAAACTGGTCTCTGATACTTTATATGTAAGCGAACAGAGATAAAAGATTAAAAAGATTAATTCCAGCGTTTAGGCTTAGATTTAGGCCCACAGCAGTATGGGCTGGAGGACAGACCAGCCAGCAACATTTTCTAACTTTCTATACTGTGAGTCTTACGTGATCCTACTTTACCAATGTCATTTCTGTACAAAAATAACAGTGCTGCCATTTTTTATTAATTAGGCCTTTTCAGTCTCATGTAAGCACCAGGAGATGTGTCATACTGTCCCCAAGAACTACACAAAAATAGGCATGATCTGGAAACTTAAAACCTCCAGTCCACGAATACTGAGAATGGACTTGAAGTGAAGTAGGAGACATCTTGTGTCCAGCTATTAAACTTAAACTTAAACTTTTAAAATCCAGAATCTATTCAATATTTGCATATTGAATAGATTCTGGATTTTTAAATGAAGGAGAAAGAATAGATGTAAGTTTAAGAATTTGTAATTAGGAAAAATCATAGCAGACACAAATTAATTTTCAAAGCAGAATATTTTTTGTATGTCTTAAAACATGTCTGGAGGGCATATTTCTCTGTCATCTGCAGTTTATCCAATTTTGCATTTTTACCTTTGTCGGACAGTTGATAGTATAGAGGCAGACAGGAAATGAAGGGAGCGAGAGATGGGTATGACAGGCAACCTAGGTCCCAAGCCAGAATCAAAGAGTAGACATTTTGGTTATATGGTATGTGCCCTAACCATATGGCTACCGGGGCACCCCCAGTTTTATCTTTAAATGTTAACAAATCATAACACAAAGTAGCATGCATTCAGTTGTAGAAACTCAGTATTTTCTCATATAATACCTTTCCAATATTATACGGACTGTTTGTTAATTCTATCTAAATGCTCTCCAGACCTGACTGTTAGTTTCCATTATGACCAAAGGGAACACGCATTACTACTGAGTTATCTGCTGTTTTACTGCTGTTTTATCACCTTGAAACTGAGGCCTTAGTCTCCTATGTCCTCTGCCTGTGACAATTCCAGAATTTCATCTGAGAAAACAGGATTACTCTATTGAGTCGTATTTAAAAGTTCATGACACACTGTTCGCTGTGGTAACCTCACTTTGCAATTTAAGCTGAGAAGATGTATTTCGATTTTTAAAAAAAGAGTCATGCCTGGACAGGTATCAAGAACATAGAGGCTCTTATTTTGATTTGCAGGTTACACTGCGCCAGTTGAAGGTTAAATCACAAACCTGTATGGTAATCAAAGTTATGGCACATTTTTTAATGAGCTCATTTTAAAGCTATAGGTAACAAAGCAGGAGAAGGTTGTTTAACTCTAGTAGAAATACTGCCCTTTATCCAAATCAAGGGCACGCTGCTGATATGCTGTTCGTCAATGGCATCCCACCATGCTGGAAGGCATGCAAGCACACACATTCACACACAGACACATTTGAGATGCATTAGTGAAGCAGGCTGGTCTTCAACTACAAAACCATAATTCTGTGGTGGGTTATTATGAGTGGGAGTGGGCAGGCTTTTCGCTGAGGGGCTAGAAACACATCCAGCCTGACCTGCTTCCCTACACACAAACACACAGACAGTGTAAGCACATTACACATGCACACACACATAACATTGAAAAGCCTGATGTTGGTATCAGCTGGGGAGAAAATCTTTAAAGTGTCCCTCACTGGCCCTGTGATCTGCTCTCGCAGTGATCACATGATGATGGATGGAGGGATGGAGTAATGAAATGTTCTCTCCCATTAACTCTACTGTTGCCTTCTCTCTCTCCACCCCATCCGTCTGTCGCTCGCTGTATGTCTATCACTCTGTCTGTCTGTTTCTGTCGCTTTTAGGGGGGAGAGAGAGGGAAGATGAAAAAGGAGGGAGAGGAGGAGGGAGAGGGTTGTGGTCCTCTGTTCACACCTCATTAAAGACCACTTCAGCAGACATAGATTAAGAGTACTGTGTGTGTGTGTGGGTACATGAGATCGTTAAAAGAAAGATGCAGTGTGAGTTCCACGGGAGAAAATAAATGAAAGCACTTTTAGAGCAACTTGAGAGGCAAACCTTGTTAGTCAAACACAAGCAAAAGAAAAAAACTCTCTTTTTTTCACGCTGAGTACTTCCATTTTGCAAGTAACAGATTCAACCCTTGTTATGTTTCTGATTCAGTTTCTTTAGATCAGAAATCATAATTGGACTGATGTGAAAATCTGGCTACAAATTTTCTTTCTTAAATGTCAGTGATAATCAGTGATTAATAACATGCTAATGTAGAAAAATTAAAGTTAGCATTTCATGGTAATATTGTGAAAGTTGCTGCTAGAACCATGAAAAGTTACATGAATAGGAACATGTCATATATGTTTACCATGTTTAGACTCTTGCCCTGTTAGTCACAGCCATGCTATAGGGGCTATGTGAGGCTGTACTTAGGCGTGGAATGTTTGGTTTACATTTGCTAATTACCACTTAACACAAAATACAGACCAATGTCATTCGTTTTGCAGGTATTTGATCATAAACCAAAATCATAAAATCAAAAGTTTTGGACAAAATAAAAATTTGACCTGACAAGAGCACTGAATTAAAAGTCACTAAAGTGATGACAATCCTGAATTGTTGAGACATTTCACTCCAATGTCATTAGGTTTCATTCAACAAAAAACAAATAGTATAGATAGTTCAGTCTGGACTAAAGTGGTGGACCAAGTGATTATTGCCAGCCCTAGAGGCATTCTCAAAATGGTGCAGGTACAAATTATGGCAGAGTAAACAGCTAATGAATATTAGGACAACACCATCGATGCCATTTCCACCAGGACCAACGCTCCATGAAGACTACAGAAGCCCTAAAGGTGCACTGTGAACCATTTAGGAGGAGCTATTGGCAGAAATGGAATATAATATTTCTAAGTATGTTTTCATTCACCTGAAAAAAAGTTATCATTATTAATTAATAATAATAATAATACCTTTATTTATATAGCGCTTAAAAGAAACAAATTACAAGGCACTTTACATATAAAGACAATGAGCAAACAGTTATTAAAATTATGATAAAATACAATGAAAGATAAAACAAAAGCAAGTGTAAAATAGTGAGTTTTTAAAAGTGAATTAATAGAACACAACTTGCTAGCTGCCCTGATCTCCTCTGGCAGGTCATTCCACAACTGGGGGGCCCTAACAGCAAAGGCTGTTGACTTTGACTATCAAATCAATGATAAGGACGTAAAAATGTATATGTTAATGAGGTTAACAAATGATTTAATTTCACTGTCAGCTCACTTCTGAATTCAAAAGAAGGCAACAGCTGTCCTAACTTCAAATTATGGCCTTTAAATGTGGCGATTTTCCTAGATAGAATTTGTAATTTCAGTATAAGTGTGCATACAACCCCCAGCTGAGCAGATATGTCATTAAAGTGAATCTAAAAGACGATGCATGATTCAAGGACTTTAATGTGTAGGATAAGTTGGCAAGAATGTCTTCAAACTGGCCTTAAGCCAAAGGGAGCTCTGAGCACTGGGAAGGAGAAGAAATTTGTCAGCAGCTGTCAGGGACTGTTAAAGTTTTGAAAAAGTAACTGGCATCCTCGGCGGCAGAGTGGATAAATGGGCCATGATTCCAGATAACCACCAAACTGAACTCACCAAGTCACTTTGTCAAAGATATTTTCTGCTGGTAAATAATATAACCCATCTTGATAATCAAAAGGAAGTTAAATGACAATGAAAACACTATGAGTTGAGTCAACTGATGGAACTGAGTGCTAGTAGTTATTGCACATTACTGCATTCTGAACTTATTGTGCTGTTTTTGGGAGTATATTGTATTTTTGAGAGGTCGTCATCAAGTACTTATATGGTTTAATTGTGCACTTTTCTTTTCATGGCTAAATATACAAGCCAATAGACTGGGAAAATGCCATTGTAAATTCTTAATGTGACCTCAGCTGAAGGAAAAGTGCTTTCATTACCACACAACAGAACCGGTGCACTTTTCCTTCAGCAAAATGATTTTGAGCAGACCAGTCAGATATACTGAACAGTTCAGTGTTCATGTGAACAATGATGCTGCTGCTGCTGCGTGTGATGGTGCTGTGTGGGAGTAAAATTTTATAGTTCTAGCAAAATAACTGTTATTTTAGCAGGAGGACCTTGCGGCTGTTGCCCTGAAACATCTGCCTGAGGGCAGAGGGTGAAATGGAGCAGAGTCAGGATGAGTGCAGTCTCTGATGAAGTAGATGGCGTTTAACTACTACAAGCTATAAAGCTAAAAAGGACTACTGTATTAGAGAGCTGGATTTAGATTCCTTCAGAAGCTCTATCATTTTGCATTTAGAGGTTTCTATTGAGAAAATAATTGTCAATGTTGTTCGCCCGATTGCTGTGATAGCAGCATTGCAGGTGGGACAACAGCCACTGGCTAGCTTTATTGGTCTTCAGCCTGTAGGCAACAATAGCATCAATTAATTGACCAAATGTCTAAACATGCAACTCAACCATCTCAATACGTACATGCAGCTTTTGCTTTTGATGGAGAAATGATCATTTCCCCACTCATACATCTGCATGTGTGATGTTTTTAAAATGCCTGAACAAGAATTTGGTCAGGTATTCATCCCGGTCTCGTTGAAAGCACATCTGATTTAAACTTGTAAATGTATGTATTTTTAAGAATCGCATCAGGGATGACTAAAAATACATTTTTCTAAGAACAATACTGGCTAAACCTGTCTGAAATGAACAGACTGGTACACGTGTCACAAAATGCTTTGAAACAAAAAGCTGCTAGAGTTGTTGCTTGTCACCTGCCAATCCACCTCATAGTCTAACCCCCTGGTTCACCTCCTGCCAAAGCTCTGCTGGCTTTAGGTCTGTAGACTATAGGTTTTGGGAGTAAATTGAATCCACTGTCATGTTCCTGGACCCATCCTGAGATGATGACTGCTTTGTGACATGGCAGGTTATACTACTGGAAGTATCATCCATTTACTGTGGCCACGAATACAGTGAGCAACATTATGAGTAAGCTGTGGCTTTCAAATAATGCTCAGATGGCTTTGCGTTGTCTAACGTGGGTCCAGAAAATTCTCTCCACACAATTGCATTCCCACCACTAGCCTGTAAACAAGGCAGGATGCTTCCATAGATTCATGCTTTTTACGCCAGCCTAATATCCACATGTGTTACAACTAAATCTTTCATACAAAGCCATGTTTTCTTCTCCTCAATCATCCAGTTGTGGTGATGGTGTGCCTCATTTTTTAGTTCTTAGCTGACAGGCATGGAACCTGTTCCTATCTGCTTCAGTGCTAAGATGTCCTTCTGCACAGCACGGTTCTACTGTGATTTAATTTACACTTTGTAATATCGTCATGCCTGGCCAAGCACCTCTGACCTCGCTCATTCATTTCACCTATAGGACTTTCTGCTTACCACTTCTATACACTGTAGTGACTGAAAACACATAAGGGCAGCCATTTCAGAGATGCTGCAACCAGCATGTCTGGCACCAACAGTCATACCATGTAGATCCAATTCTGTTTTGCCCCTTCTAATATGTAGTCAAAATGTAACAGAACCTTTGTGCTTTTTTGAGTTGCAGCCACTTGTTATGATGGCTATTTTTGAGGTGCAAAAGATAAATCTTTTATCTGAAAGAGGATCCTGCTTGTTAAAAATGAGCTAGATGCTCTGGGAGACTCCCAGAGCTGAAAGGGGGATCTCTGAAAGCACAAAAAAATATACTATTGGAAAAAATGAACCCTAATGAAATGACAATGCAACATTCTCTGAGGATAGTTGTTGAAAAATACCAATATAGAAACCCTGAACAGAAAACAATAAGGGTATATTTCCTTATTGAAAAATGTGTTGTTTTAGAAGATCCATCAAAACAATTGAATATTAGAGGGCTCATAGGATGGGACAATACATTCAGGGGAAATCACATAAATCGTATAACTGCAGGCATTGGGAATAGCGGGAGTGACTTTGCTTTCCAGGGAACGGCTTTGAAAAAGAAAGGGACTCCACATAATTACTCACAATGGTCATATCCTGTATGGTACACAGAGATTTTTGTCTTTCTGAATCCGATGTATACTTTTTGAACCTTGAGCCACTGTAAACATTTGCACTGCTGAACAGAAGCTGAAGTCCACACATGGATCATGTGCGACAAATCACGCATGGCCGAGAAAGAGTTGCTTGTTAATTAGAGAGGCCTGTACTCATTACTCACCTGTTTCCTCAGCGGGGGCCACCCGCCCCAGACGTGATATTCACTTGACGATAAGAACGGTGGGAGGTGGGGGAAGAGGGAGGGGGATATGTTTCAAGCCGCCTGGCCTAAAATATCCCAGAGGGGAGGAGTTGAAGATGAGTCACAGAGGAGGGAGATGGTGGTGGAAAAGAAGTGGAGCTGCAAGAAAGCTTGGGGTGCTTTAAGAAAAGGGTTTCGTGGAAGAAAGAGTAGAAGAGCGAGCTGAGAAGACACAGAAAGAATGAAAAAAAAAGTTGTGAGTTGAGAAAGCAGAGCTGAAGGAAAACATCAACATTTAAAGATGTTGTTTGCTGCTTCTTAAACCACAGGGAAAGTGTGTGTGTGTTGGGGCGTGGGGGGTGGCAACATGCTTGGTGATGGAGCTTGAAGGAGGAGAGTGGGCTGGGTCAGTATCTTGCTGACAGCTTCTTTGCTGATGGTCATCCTGTCATACCCACTTTTGTGTATAGGATCACAATGTCTCAAACAGATGTTTTCACATTTAAAAGCAGGTTGTGGATGTTTGGGGAGGCTACAGAAAACATTGATTATTAAGATCCTTATTTACAACAGAAATGATCCAGCGCAGAATCCCTGAAGCTAGCATGACATGGAATAACAAGAGAAATGTTTGGAATTGAAAAAATGCTTGGGAAACAATAATAATAATAATAATACTAATCAGAAATCATTTGACAGCCTGCGTTTTCGTAAGCATGTGACGCTACCTACTGTACCTGAGCCATTTGCCCCCTGATTGGATCTGACAATCTGTCTATAACTAGATTATAAAGATTTTCAATGGGCTTGTCAAAATGTAGCATTCACATCGAGAAGTCTGAGGCAAGGTTAAAAAACTGAGGTTGGAACTTCAGTGACACAAGTATAAATTGCCCTTATATATGGACAGAAACAATATTTTTGCTTTGAATCTTTAAACATATATTTCAAAGGAAGTTTCATTTTCCTCAGAATTTTTGTATTAAATACATTTCAAACACTTTTTCAATCCCACTTTGCATGAGTTTGCACAAGTTTGAATTGTTGCATAGCAACAGATGCCTGTCCTTCCTCCATACATGCCTCTGTTAAGTGTTGCTGGTTTGAAAAAGAGATGCTAATATGACACGGGTCCTTGCAGGGGTCATGAATCATAAACGATTACATGACATCAGTGCTGTCGTTTACAACTTCAGACATTAATTGTGAGAGCATGTGACTTTTGGTTGAGGATAAATGCCAGCTTGCCTTCATGAATGATGACAAGGCAGCTGGTGTGATGTTGAACTCTACAGGCAGGTTATCAAACATTCTGGATGACTAATGTTCTTTAGATGAAATCCAGCGTTTTCACAAGAAATAGATAGGTTCCTGTTGATGGAAGTTAAAGTAAGTGCTGCAGACCATCGTCACTATCTTACCCTTTATATACCCTAATGGCTCGTCTTTAATGTGCCTCTGGTGTGAAAATAGACTCTAGCAGGGTTCAGCTTTTGCTCTGCCTACAAAATGTATTAACATTCTGGGAAGCTTTTCCTCTGCAGGGGAATTGTATTCCTGCAGCATCAAAACAACAGAAAACCAAGTGAATTCAAAAAAAGACAAAATGGAAATTATCTAACAGAAAATGTATGAAGAGGTTGGTGTACATAATATTCAACTTGACAGTTTACCACACACAGAAAACAGATCGCATGAATATGCTTGAAAACCTAATATAGATGCCGGAAATTTCTATGAGGCAGAGTCGAGGAAAAATGTGGTATTGATTCATATACTTTCTTCCATATACTGCATTCTCAGCAAACATTGCTTGCCATTTGTCTTAGCTTTAAATTTAACTATTTGACAGGCAATACCTATGTACTTCCCTGTAATTAAAAAGTAAATTAATCTTGAGTGCTGGCTGTCATAAATTCCCCCGTTTTTCCCCAGCCTGCTTTCCGGTTCCCCTCAATAAATATATTCAGAGCAATCAATAGGGGTATTACTATGTATAATATCGCTGTGGGAATCAGCTTGGCAGGTTGCCTTTGGCAGTGCTACACTTCCCACTTTGCCCATGTTATCCTCCAAAATGGTCTCCAATTCTATATGAGGACTTGGCTGCTGTCGAGGGGATGGTGGGAGTAACATGTGTGGGCGTGCTTGAGCAAAGGGCTGTTTAGCTGGAATTTACTTTAAAAATCTTCGAGAAAAAGTTGAGGGAAAAAATGGCAAAAAATAGACATTTAACGCTTGCCTGGGCAGGAACACACCAGAGAAGGAGAGAAGAGGAGAGAGAAGAAACACAGCTAATGTGACAAGTTCTGCTTACTTGAACATTTGAAATAAAGTGAAAGAAAGTTGCAATTAGGCAGATGTGTAAACCAAGGCTGTGTGCTGTAATTAATCATGATTGTGTTAATTACACTTTGTTTTCGCCATAATGAGGACTAAAAAGAGAAAACAGCAGAGGAAAATATAGAACATGAAGAATCTTATGCCAAATGACTCTCTGCAGCCTCACAGTTACTATATTGAGATTTCATTGCTGTGGATATTAAAAATGCCAATTCTCTCCCCGCGGCAAATAAGTCCTCTCTCATTCTAGCTACCCCAGCATAGTGAATAATTTCTCTGCTCCGTCTGTGAAAACTTGTCTTTTAAGTCCATTATTTCCCTATTTTCCATAAGCAAAGGCATGTCTGATACAATCTTTTAATTAAGATTTGATTTTACAAGTTGCTTCCTCCAGCTCAAAAAAAGATTTTTCTTAGTGCTACAGCACACTTCCAAGGACAAATTATGTCTTTGTTTAGCTCTACAGATCACTCATCTTGCAGATCTCATCAGTAGTAAAGACTATTGTTTTATTTACCCTGTGCTGCAGGAAGTTTACATTACACAGACGTATAATGAGGATCCCCATAACCTTCTACTAGAGATTATTAAGAAGGACGGTGCTTCAGTAAAGTTATCAGTGTAATCGCACATTCAAACTTTGATTGCAGATACAAGCTTGGCCGAGCTCCATTTTTAAACTAACTGTCTGTGTTACGACCAGTTTGAAACATAAATATATTCAAAATATAGACATGCTTAACTGAGGAAGAGCTTTCACCCTTATTTTTCCCATTCATTCACAGCCCATTCAAAGTGATGGTGGTTGATGACGGTTAATTGTGGTGTTAGAAATCACATACATACAGCATATTTACTAGAATAAATTAAATAGTACACTTTCATAATACAATACAATTACCTCTACTTCTACTCAAGTAGAAATTTTAGTAATTCCAAAAAGGTTTTTTTAAGATGAAGAAAAAACATAAGACACAGAGTCAATACTGTACCAGAAAAGAAAACAGCTGAGAGAATAATGAACTCGTAACAAGAATGTATCTATTTACACAGCATGTATCACATGTAAAATTAGTTATGGGGCACGGAGTCCATGCTACTGCTAACGCCAAGGTAATACTAACCACAAGTCACTCTCAACCAGCAAGGGGATTCATCAAGACTACTGTGCTAATTGTTATCATTAAGCCTGGTTTCTCTGTTGCGATGCCAAATCTTGTGGTAATGTCCCTCTTTATTTGCTATACAGTACATGCACTGTATGTACTGTATGTAACGTTCATATATTTCACATTTTGCATACTTTGACTTTGTCAGTGGTTACACAAGCCACCTGGCTGTCACCACTAGGAAATTGCTAAAAATAACTTAATGTGGCATAGGGAGAGGTCTTCAAACTCACTGCAATAAACAATAAACATGGACAAATCTCCAGGTCACAGCAGTTGAATGTTGAACATTGAAGTGACTGGAACCCCCGCAACATAAAATACAAAAGTTAAAGGATTATTCTGGTTTATTGGTCTAATTTTATTGTTTTTGGACATTATTTGTATCAGTGTGTTGTATCAATACTTTTAACAAAAAATTGTCCAGGTCTGGAAAGAGCAAAATCGCTGTATCAAAGTCCAACAGGGAAAGAAACACAAGGAATTATACAGGTTCTAAACAAGCCAACATTTTATCCAGATGATCAAGACTACTTTTTTTGGAGGGGGGGGACCAAAAGTGAGCCCATAGTAGGATCTCAGGAATTAACTTGATGAATGCAATGTTATTTCTAGCAATAACAAAAAAAGACCCAAGTTTTAATAAACATAAATTATTATTATAAGGCTGTGTCTCACTTCTTCTAGGTGGCAGGATCAAAACATTTTATTTAATTAAGGAGAAATTAAGACTCAGGTGGTATTGTCCCCCCTGACTGCCCAACCCTGGTGACCACGTACCAGATTCATATTATGATGGGTAATTGGCTTGTCATCATCAATGGAGGAAAAACATGTTGCCAAATGAAAAAGGGCTTCCGAACTTAATTGTCGGCCAGTTATTTCTCAGCATCAGCAGGAAAAGTGCAATGCAAAACGCAAAATAGATCCCAATAATATTCAACCATTAAAAAAAATTGTGGGCCAATATACCCTTCTGAGCACAGTTTAGGCTTTGACCCCTGTATAAAATCCATAATATGCTTCAGGGCAAACTTAACTGTGATGGTGATGCAATAGCTACTAGGTGCAGATAAGTATTACTGATATTATATTCTGAACCTCTGTAATACAATATAGTCTTCAACAAACTGTTTCTCTGTAGTCCACTCTGAGCAAATCAAACCAAACTGGACTTGAACAAACATGTTTCTCTCCCAACGTTCCAGTCAAACAAACTAGGTTGATCAAATATTGGCATTTGACTTAAACCACTGCGAGGTTTGACTGCTGGTGCCTGAAATTATTTTAGCCAATGTTTTTGGCACGCGGCTCAGCTCTCAACATTCAACATCTTGTGGAATGTGCATTGAGTATAGCACAAACCCTCTACATTATTCATCAAAGCAGCCTCCAACATACCTCTGGAAAAAAATATGATTAAACCAGTAGGCTTAAGCACTTCCATAAACAAGGATATGATCGTCTTTAATAATAAAAAGCTCTCAAATGGATGTTACATAAGCAAAAATGAAATCCTTGGCCAAGTGAACAGTGAGGAGGCTTGCATCTCAGAGGTGGCCTGACATCATCTACTGAAAAGCAACCAAAACCTGCTGGTCCCTCAGTAGCTATTGTATAGTGACTGGAACAGTCATAACAGTCATTATTCAATTTTGAATACAACGCTAATAACTGTGCAGATGCATTTAAGCAAACTGCACCTCAACTGCTGCACGCTGACCCTCCTCTTCAAATAATATTCTAACATCCTCGCGACTAATAAACTTGATTGGATCATTGTGATCTGTGAAGTGATAGTGGTGCAGATAGCACCTCTCTCACACTCTCTTTCATCAGTCTCTCAGCTTTGTACCCTCGCTCTAGCTCAGCCTTTCTTATCACAAACACACACGTCTGACCTTCCATATACTGTAGCCCTCTGGCTGAGGACCAACATGTGAACCTGGGCTGTCAATGACATTCTCTTGCATCATCATCTCAAGCTCGAAATGACACTGTAACCCGGCAGGCACATGATAGTGATCAAGTAACATCACAAGGAGAGGCTATGACCGTGAGATAACAGCTAGTACACCTCCTACCACTCCGTCCCTGCCAGTGCACAAGGTGCTGCAGTGGAGAGGTCTTCATACGTCCACTTGGTTCTTGGTGACCAAGATCAGACTCAGACTGGGTACATATAACATACAGGCTTATTTGGTCCAGGCAGAGTCACCATCTATTGCCACAGGTTTGTGTCAGTATGTCTAATACACAAGTGGAAAAAGTACTTCTATGCTATTTTATTTATTTTTTTACGACAGCTGCTTGTTAATTCGTGGCACATCATGCGGCTGTTCTCTCTCTGTCTGTTCAGGTCGACCACATTTGGATCGGGTCTAATTATCCTTGGATCTATTTCATGCCAGGTCTGACTGTCCCTGGGTCAATTTTTTTGATGAAGTCATGCATGTCCTTTTCACATAGGTCTTCCACTGATCTGTTTTGGATCAGGGTCCTGAAAACTTATACTACAGTGGCATAGTTATTGGCTGCCAGAGAGAGCGCTAATGATATTTGCAAATACTCTGTCATAACTTGACAGTTCATGCACTCTTACTTTACTTTATACTGTAATATTAACCTCAACCGGTAAACCCACTTTGTACATTACACTTACTTATTTAAATTATAAATGTATACTTATACCCACTTATACCTAGTGTATTATAGTGTATTATATTTTTGCTTTTTGCTTAGTACTTCCATTCTTGTGTGCACTGACGTGATAGTGAGCTGCTGTTACAAAGAGTTTCCCCTCGGGGATTAATAAAGTATTTCTGATTCTGATTCTGATACTTTCCTGTATGACAGAGTTAAAGGTAAAATTTGAAGTGTTTTTACTTGCATTCTCTCAACCTGTGTTACTTACATCAGTTAGGCTGAAATTAAAGTTATGCAAAGATATACATAAATGTCTTTGGTAGAGCTGCACAGAGAATGGTAAAATGCAACAAGTCCTCCAAAATTCAAGACATGTTTGTCTATGCTCGCTAGAACAACACACGGAAGTGTTTTTTAATCTATTGCCCTTATCAGCAGGGCAACATCATTTGCCTGTGCCTTCCAAGACCGATACGACTCACTGTTGAAAATTAAATCTTTCATGATGCGACAAGGTAATGGTTAGGTGGAAATGGGAAGCAAACCGCAGTGTCCAGTCTGATGTTTTGTTGACCCTTCCATGCTGACCTCCTCCTTACAAGGAATGTGTCACTCACAACGTTACATTACGTTAAACAATGTACCAGACGTTTTGGAGAACTTGGTGAAATGATGCCGTCGTTCTTCTTGCAACAAAAGTTTCGTAAAATGGGTACTGTAGGCTGAGGCACATAGACGAGCTGACACGAGCATTTCTGAACGACAATTGTGCTAGTTCGCTTACTTGAAGCCAGGAAAAGCATGTTACAGCCTTTAGTAATTTCGTGTATGCGTTCTAATGCATTCTGCTATCCCTGCCTTTTCTACCATGCTATGATTGTTGAGCAAAATCAGAGCAAAATTCCAGCCCTAGAAAGAAGCCTATCCTCTTTGATTCAAGTTGACATCAAAACCTGACATTTAAAGATGATTTTTTAGATACTAAGCTCCATTGCAGCTGCACTGGGAAGATATGACATTGTGTCTCCTACATTTCCACACAATACAAAACCCACTCATCCGTCAATCCAAGCTATAACTCTGCCCCTAATTAGATACCATTACACCATTTTTTTCTGTTTTATTACTATGCATTCTTAGCTTCCCTGAGTATGACAAGCAATGTAAGAATCAAATGTGATTTGACTAATATGAGTGAACACTCACACACACAACTGCAGCCTTTATTGCAGATCTATCAAACACCGCAACCCCACCTCCAGCCTCCAGCCCACATTGTCCCTCTCAACCTCCTGCCAGTGACTGCTTAGGTTTGGTTAAACCCCTGTGGCAAGCTGCTAAGCCCCCTTGTGTGAGTCAGTAACCTCCCACGCCCCCTAACACACAGCCTAAACCCCTCCGAAAGACAGACTCTTTATTTCTAGAGGCTTCTAAACAATCTATTTATTATTTGTCCTTGTCACCCAGTCATTGCACTTGCCAACCTAAGTAAACCCCTAAACAGGCCAGCTCCCTATTAAATACGATGTCTGTTTCACTTGAACTCTATTCCAGCCTCCTCAGCTTGTTGCCATTTTTGTATGGTGGCCCCCTATTGCCGAGCTATGAATCCCTTCTCCCAGCTCAACCACCATGCCACCCATCCTCCTACCTTCTCCCCTCCCCCAACCCCTCTCCGTCTTCCTTCCTCTCAACCCCTTTGCCAGTGGCCCTGCAAATCTCCGGTGGCAGGCAGTGCCAAACGTTCCAGCTGTTTAAACAGGTCAGTGCTGTGTGCCAGCAGGGGTGGCTTTGCCATTGTGGCGCCCTACATCGCTGGTTTGTGCTAACCCCCATGAATCCGCTGTCCCCAAGGGAGCTGCAGGGCCCAAACTGTACTGGTGCTCAGTGAGAGATGCTGGATTTACATGCATTTTATTGCTTCAACCCCTTTTCCTTGTTTCCGACTTATGTATTGTTGAAAAGAAAAGGGTTTTAAGGTTTGATGAAAGATCAGAACTGTGTCATTAAGGCATGAAAATACACACAATTAAGCTGGCAGTGTAAAACCCCTGAGTGTGCAAAATGTTAGGGCAGCCTGTTCTTTCCATGAACTAGAATGATCCAGGTGAAAGCTGTGAACCTTTATTGATTTCACCTTTTAAATCCACTACAGTCATTCAGGGGAGATGTGCTATACATAGATGAAAGGAAGAGGGAAAGACATGCAGGCTTTAAGCCTCTGGAAAACTGAGACATGGGTTGTGCAAAAATAGAGTGCAACTCATTCCAAGCAAAGCATTTCTGATATTTTTTATTCGCAAAGCCACATTGTTATTCTACCAAGACGTGCAGTCGGAACAGTGTGAGATTGGCGAATTTCTGCACCCTGAATTTATTCCACGTTCTTTTCCATTAGTTTAAGACTTGACAAAAAAGCTCCTGCACACTGTCCTTCTCACTTGAAAATACTTTCATGGCCTGACCTTTGCTGGTCAGCGCACACAGCATTTTGTGCCAATATTGAAAGAGGACAATGAGTTTTTTCTTGAAATTTGTGATAAAAAAGGAAAACTCTTGATGATTCCATGGAACTTACAGACATTGTGCCATAGACAGCATATAAAGATGGACCACTTCTTCCCACTGTACAAAAGTGAAACCAAAATATCCCAGATATCGTTGGAGGTATTGAGGTCCCAAATATACACCCAGCCGACTTAACCGCGAGCCGGCCTCAGCTGTCAATCATGACGCGACACCCCCTTTTTATAGCATCAAATAACTAATTCAAACCAATCTAATCTGAAAAACTAGCACTTTAACATACATCAGTGTGATAAGAACTTGGTAAACTGACAGAAACCATCTTTGGGAAAAATTTATTTGGCGTGTACTTTGATTTTTTTAGTTTGGCCCATGTTCCATCCGGTTTATGACCTATACTGCAGCCAGCCACCAGGGGGCGATCGAGATGTTTTGGCTTCACTTTTGGGGCGCTGTCATGTCGTCCATCGTTATATACAGTCTATGCTTTGGACACTAACATATACAATTATTGTTTCACCTCATAAAGGTCAAAAGTAAAGGTGCCTTTATATGTTTAAATTAAAAGTTACAGCAGAGGAGGTGATGTACTGCAAGCATATGCCATATCAGAATCAGAATCAGAAATACTTTATTAATCCCCGAGGGGAAACTCTTTAATAAATAAAAGGCTTTAATGACGTGAACAGTTTTAGAGCTGTAAAGTCACTTTGATCAGAGTAGTTCCATATGCAGGGAGACTGCAGGTTGACACTATAAATGTAATGTAGGTGGACGGCTTATGAATGTTAACTAAAGCAGAATCTTTGAATGTATATAAGAACAGTGCATTCCAATCTTCTCATTGTAGAGTAACAGTTGCCCATTAAATGAAGACCTGATGCCTCTGGGGGCTCCTATTGTTTTCTTTTCCGAATGCAGTTGTCAAAACACTCGCGATGAAACTGATTTTAAAAAGGAATTCTTGCTAAAAGATGAAAAAAACCATACATGCCTGGGCATTTGCACAGATATTAACAGCAGGATGGTGAGCATATAAATAGATTTCTTTTTCTGTATTTCCCTGCCCATACATGGCCTCTAAGGGAAATGCATACAAGCACTGCAAAGCAAACATGTTTTTCAGTAGGATAATTCAGCAACCCCTGCAGGCCAATTAATATCGAACACTACTGCATTCATGTTGGGGGACAACTCTTTCCTACTATAATAAGGAGAAAATTAAATATTTTGTTATTATATCAGTATTCTTTACCATAAACGAAGATCTCAAAAGAGCTTTTCTCATTCTAAGATATTGTCACATTCTTGTTTAATTTTTATAGCATATTTTGCTTTTATAATTTAGCGATTGTTTTTAAATTACTTCCTCGTTATGAAAACTTTTTGTGTCATAATATTTATCTCGTAATAAGACAATCACAGTGTTGATCCTAATGAACCAATTTGTTACACAATGCATAAGGAGCTGGCTACACTACCAAATTTTTATTAAAATTTAAAATGGAAAAATAATACCTGCTTTATTGTTTTTCTTAGCCACTTGGGGGCAGCAGAACAAGATATAAATACAACATCTGACATAATGTCACCTTATTGAGTTTTTATGGCGAAAGTCTTGGCAAACAGTTCCCTGTTTACACATCCAGTAGACAAGGAGCAACATTAGGTATCATTTGGAGTCACGTTTGTCTTTACCAGATGTATGTACATAGGACCAATATTCACTCTCGTTTTAGCTCTGTTTTGGTCTCAAACTCCTGAGAAACATATCTGGCTAATTAGCTGTTAGAGGTTGCACTTTCTTCACATTGCAAGTGCTAACTTTGACCTGCTGAACAGGTTAGCTGTGGTGGATTTATCAGAGCTTTTTTCAATGAAAACAGCTGCCTGCTGCTGGAAATAAGGTTGATGAGCACTGAATTTGTGAGCCATAAAACCAAAATAATGAGCTAGAAGAGGCTAAAAAACACTAGGAGCGAACCCTTTCACGCTACAGCTATTCATTTAAAAAATTGCAAATATAAAAAGTAACCACTATTTCAGCTTTAACAACAGAAATGGCAGGTTTGCAAAAATCACATAACTAGTTTTTGTACGGCACTGACAAATCCTTCTGTTATTTAGGTATGCGAAAACACAAGAGGAAGAAACATTAAGCCAAAATCACTTTCTAATGTCACTGAGGGGGGCACTTCGTGATAATGATACATCTGTCCCTATATATATTGTAAGAGATAGTTCATTGAAATTACAATCTAATTTAGACATGCTCCAGATCTGTCACAGAGAAAGCTGAGATGTATTAAATCTAGCTCTATAAACCCGCAGCTCCATGTGAGTTGAATATGAATTAAGCATATTGGAAGTAGACGAGTGACTCCTCATTGACTATATGGGGGTGGCTTCTCTCTCCATCCCTCTCTCACACACATTCCTCCTCTCTTATGCTCTCCTTCATATCTCTGCATGTGGCAAACACATTTCGCCCACAGTCGCAGCTGACCAGCCACCTCTTTCCCCCTCGTGGACCTCAGCTGCTCGCCCACAGACATTCCACATCAAAGTTAATTTCCGGACTTGTTCAGATGATCAAGCAGTATGTGAGTGAGGTCTTGGCTCTGCTGACCCGTGTGATGAGGCTTACTGCTGTGCATGGCGGACAGTGACACCGGCATGGGCAATCAGCACAGTGGGCGTCTGTGTGCATGTGTGTGTTTGCGATTTTGCTCAAAACCTGTCTTGATATCTTCATCGCTGCTAAGCATGACAGTCTCACTCCTTCGAGCCAAAGCGCAAGGTCCGTTTTCACAATCGCAATCAATACGCCGCTTGCGCATTCCGTCCAACCCACATATGTGGTTACTGGCGGGCGGTGACGGCTGTTTCAGCCCGGGCGCAGGATTTTATTTGGCTGCTTTAGCTGTCAAGGAGTGCAGGGACCTTTTGATTTGGCCAGACTGTCACACAGTGAGCCTTAATTGGCCTGCGGACAAAACATGAGGGAAACACATTACTTGAAGTGCTCATGCATGAGCCATTGTAATTTATTACAGAGACAATCTGAAATGCCATTAAATTCAAAATGCCATTAAACTTTAAAATAAATTAGAAACTGATTGTGTTATGAGCCTCTTAAGTACTCATCACTAAGTCCTGTATGTCTTTTGCTTATAATATCAATCATTTTGTTTATTATATAGCAACTACAGCGAGTGGGAAGCTGAAAACTGTGGAAGAAACAGGAGGCAGAACAAGAGGAAACAGGATGGCAGACAGAGTAAACAGCTTCTGCAGAAGTTTGCCCATGGCAAAGAACAGCCAAGTCTCCTCCAATAATATAACTGCACTCGTCAGCAAGACACAGACGACCTCGGCTAGGAGCTACCTGACTGTAACTTGTTGACAGGAAATGACCTCACCTGTGGAACACACATCATTGAAGAAATGGCAGCAGGCTAAACCCCTTGTCTTTATTATTGTTATTTTTCTTCAAAGTCTAGATGGGGAAGGAAAGAAAATCCGGAGGCACAAAGAGAAAACTGGCAAGTTCCGTCTGTCACAGCTCTTATGTTGTAACCATTACCTGTGTGAGGCCAATAAACGGATTTCATCTCGGCTGAAAAAGTCCTTCCTCCCTGCTTGGCAGGCCACTACTGGGATAAATGGGCATATACAGTATATGGCTTGTATGTACTATACTGTACCATCATAGAGCTGACACCTAAATGTACAGTGAAAAGTACAAATCATTCTTTAATTATAACTATGTGGCTCACTTCAACCACTGCAACCACTTTTGAGGTGGTAACTCTCGAGGTGGCAACAAAATGGCTCTGAACTGTAACCCACATCGCCCATCCACAACCATAATTTTCTTCTCAATCTCTCATTGTAAACTCGCTGTCTTTATTGCTTTTTTCTTGAGAAATATTGTGCTTTCACATAAATAAATAAAAAGCCTTCGCAATGCTGCAAATGCGCCCCGAGTTACTGTTCTGCCCACGCCCCCATCTTTTTGAATTTCAACATAAGCGCCATTAAAATAACTTGTCATGACAGTGTTGCCTGGGAGCAGTGCAATCAATTTCCATTACATCAAGGCCCAACTGGGCATCGCCACTGAACATAGCGCTGGTAAGCGATCTCCCTGACCAAGACTTTGTGTGGTGGCGTGTCTCTGTGTGTGCGCGTAGTATCAAGGGTGTGTGTCAGCATGTGATGGGAGCAAGAGGATTTACATTCCCCTCCATACTTTCCCTGCCTTACCAGCAGAGGGACTGTAAATAATAAGAATCTCCCCCATTCTCTTCATAGGGACCAGTTCCTCTTCTGAAAACATTTTGGTCACGTTACAAATAAGGAAACAAGTCTAATTTTCCATCCTAACATCATGTGAAATTTTCACCAGCTGAATAAGTCAGTCTAGTCTCAGTGCAGTGAGTCTCTCCCTGAAGTGATTTAGAATGCACCTTTTGTAAAAGACCAATCTGCAACTAATTAACATCAGAGTAATTTATGCCACAAAATTGATTTTTGCTCACTATAAATTATGCAAGAGTTCCGTCCACCGTCCCTTCCCACTTTCTTATCTCTCTGGCGGAATCAGTGGATTGACACGTGGCTGAAATGTCCTTGATGGGACATGTCTACAAACTGTCAGAAATAGGGTAGGCAGGAACAGAGGGAGAGAATATCTTCAAGGCTACAGGCACATGTACTTGTGGCCTTGAGAGGAGCCATAAATCTTCAGTCACTCAAAATCAAACGAAAACGAGAGTGCAGACACTTAAACACAGCGTTAAAGAAAAAAAAAGCAGATTCTGCAAATTCTGGTTTTTAAACATAAACTCGCAAAAATCTTAAAACGATAAGGAATTTTAGTTTTCCACATCTCTTACTTGATATCTTGCTCCATACCACTGTGGTGTGGAATTACATTATCACTAGTTTAACACTGATTTTCACATCTCAAAAGCTAAGGCACTAAGTGAGTGCTAATTAGTAGAGTGAAGGCATTAATTATGTAACATGTCATCTTAATTAGCGATCCCAGATGTACGGTGTGTTGGAGGAGCATTTGTAAGCACAGTTTGCTAATTGATAGATATTTGACAAGATGTATGACAGGAGCCTGCTGCAAAGGTGACAGTCAGTTTGGGGATGCTAAATCAGCTGGAATAACACTGAACAAGTTGATGTGGAAAAATATATTTCTACTTTTTCTACTATTCATGCATTCTACATTTGTTTTACTTATAATTAAAAAAAAAGAATAGAATAAATGTGATATGTGGTGCAGGACGGAATACATTTATTTTTACTTCAAACTTATAATTTCTGTAGTTCAGTTTCAGCTGTCTGAGAAAGCAATATTCATGAAAAGCATCATTATACCTGTCAAATTGAGGAATATGTCAAATAGCTGCCCACTGTTAGTAATTGGGGTTTATAAGCTCTTGATCCCACTTTCATACAGGGGGATTATTGTCAGGGATTCTGTCTTCCTTCTTAAAAAAAGCCCAATCAATGTGGCACCAGCACAGGCACCGGACCACCTGACCTTTATGTATTTTTGCACCATCTGTTCAAACCAGCATCACATCTGTTACTTGGTTTCACTCACTCCATGAAGACCTTGTCTCTTAGGCAAAGACGTAAATATTCACTCAAAACTGGATTTAGATTTCTATACACAGGCTGATTTTAATCACACTTTCACAAAGACCAGCACAAGCGATGTGTCATGAGGACACACACAATGAGTGCTAACCAACTGCATCTGCCATTTTTGTTGCCATTTTTTGCATCCGTGAGCAACATGGGCAAAAGAGTTTAAATATAAATAGATAGGTGGGTGCGGTGATCAAATTATTTGTCCTATACCTCACATGATGAAAATACCTCAATGAATGTAGTAGATAAATCAGACCAACTGCACCCAATAAAAGGAGCCCAAGTGTTTTGGTTGGTGGCCAAAGTTAACATTCTTCCGCAACGCTACCCAGAGACAGACGTGTGATGCCAATATTTATGAGTGTTCAATGCCAAGGTTTGTTTTATTTCAGGGCATGACGACTACACTGTGGTTAGGTTCGGAAACTAAAATAATTGGCGACAGTTATGAAAAGAGCATAGTTTTTTTTTTAAAGCCAACATTAATTGCTGGTCTGGGACGATCTCTGGCATGAACGTTGAACATGCCCATCCCAACCTCCACACCTTTAAAGACAACAAACACTGGTGGCATATGACATACTTCATTACACCTGCACCCACTGTGCAAAGTCTAAAAACACGCACGCAACATGCATGTCAATGGCAGAAAACATCAACATGTACAGCATGCAACAATCTTTGCAATAACAATACTTTCCCATTCCTGGTAATGATTTGAACATCTATACAACTTCCAAGTGACCAGATACTTCACACAAAAAACGCATTACAGCCTCCAGTCACCTAGTGACAAAACGCCAAGGGAGATAGTCCTTTGTTTGCTTAAAACAGCATTTGTGCCCGGAAAGTGCCACCTCATCAAACAAGGGGACACCGATCAAAGTCATTTCACCTTGTGGAAAGCTGGCCAAATCAAACTAATTCCTGGAGCTCTTCCTCTGCAGTTTGTTCATGGGGCTCAGATCTGCCAGCCCCTCGCCCCTTAGAATAGCTTTCCCAAAGCTCTGAATCTATTTATTTATTTATTTTTTAAGTTAGGGATTCACAAGCAAACCCTAATGTTGAAATCTCCTTTTCACGCAAGTCAGAAACATGTTTGACAGCTATACACACATTTCAGTAAAATTACAGCCTGTTCTGATTTATAGTAACCAAGTAACCACTCCAGTCTGAGAACACCGTGCTCTGCACATGCTTCATGCTCAAATATTTTCTCTCCTTTTTCGCCTACTTCCTCCCCTGCTGTAAGCTCTGCAATCACATCTCCTGTGTGCTGCTCCTTTGATGGCGCCAGCAGGTGGAAACCCACCGGGATGCTGAGTGTGCACTACAGTGTACACACACTGCTGCTGGATTGATCAGAGCACAGGGTTGAGTTGACTTGCCGGGTTGGGTAGTGATGGCAGGGGAACACATAACAAACAGCCTGCCAAACCACAGGGGGATGGGGGCATCGCTGAAAACATGGGAGTTATGGCAAACAGCTGGACACAGTGGAGAACTACAGCAGTGACTGGGGGAATTGTGGAAAATCTACAGAGTAGGCCATTCGTATTTAAATCACCCAGATTTAATGGAAATATGGCTTGTCAATTTAAATCAGCTGAAGGTTTTGAGTGTTATCTTGTTCCAGCTTCTAAAATATGAGCATTGGCTGCTTTTATCTGTTTTATGTAATTGTAAAAATGTATATCTTTGAGCTTTGGACTGTTGCTCGGTGTGTGGCAGGGGCCTGCAAAGGTTGCTTGTGCTCCCATTAGAAGGGTCCAAGCCCCCCTAAGCACTCCCATATTTTCTCCTTTGTTATTATTGTTCTTTTTGATTAAAACTTTTGCCTAAGAAGTGAATTTAACAGGGCTCATCTTTAAAAATATAAATAACTGTAATTGTCTAAATATAAGTAATGCAAAAATGATCCCATTTGACTCCAGGTGTGATTGTAGTGTGTCTAAATTGATTTGATGTGAAAATAAAATCAGCATTATTGGGAGAACTTAAGGACTGGACACTGACTGATCGTGATAACCCGCTTTTCAGTTCACCACATAAACAGGAAGGTAGCTTTTTTGTGAATGATGAGTCAGCTACACATTCGCAACAGTAGCTGTTTTGCCCAAAAACGTATGTTTACCAGCTCAGAGTCCCAGTATGTGTTCTTTCTGACCACTTTAAACAACCCATGTTGGCGGTAAGTCGCAGTCAGTCTTCAGCTCACTGTAGCCTACTGTACACATGCATAATGTTGGTTTGATATATATACCGTATCAATACCATATCATATTATGTTTTCTAGCTCCTTCTATTACTAATTCACCTCCACCTTAGCTGCCTAGCCACAAGTATCTGCTACTATCAGCTGCTAGTGTTGGTCAAACAAAACAAGCAATTTGGACACATCACCTTGGGCTCTGGGAACTTGTCATGGGAATTGTTCATGACTTTCTGCAAAAAGTTAATAATCCACCAATGCAATATTTAATTGATCATCCTCGAAGCAGCTTTGTTAAAGATTTCTCCGGCTGATGGGCCTCTTACAAAGTAAAGCTTTGCAGGAAAATCTTTGATCTAAAAATACACCTGCCTCTTCAACCTAAATCACAAATAAGTGCTTCAGCAGCAAATAATGCTCATTCTCCACCATAAATGAGACCCAATTATGTCATAAACCCAAATTAAATTCAGAAAAGTGGTATGGTCATTGGTGGGAAATCTTCACTGTAGAAATAAATTGAAGCTGAGGAAAATACAACGCTTCCTTGTTAATTGTGGCGAATAAGTGAGTTGGTGTGTTACGCTTCTGTGAAAATAATTTGTTCATAACCTCTAAAATAAAATAAAATAAAATGATGGTCACATGACTTTAAGGTAATGAATTCCAACACACAAAGATACCTCGCTGCCACTCAGGCTTTCTAAAGTGCAAAGTGGTCCAGTGCAGGTCTCAGCAAAGTACTTTACATGGCTTTCACTGTTTACTCGCACTAATCTTAGTTGTGACAAAGACTCTCCAGTGAAACTTTTATCTGACCGCTATGACTCTGTCGGAGTGGAGGTCAAGGACATTTTAGCCTGAGGAAGAGACTGCCTGGAAAAACATCCACTAGTATTGAACAGAAACAAAAAATGTCTTTGATGCAGAACTAAGAACACATGTTCAGTCTTTATCTGGTTCAGTGCTGATGACTTTCAGCATGTTATAGCTTCCATTTGCACTACATAGTCTTACTCACCTGACCGCCCTATATTCACACAGCATTTGTTCACTTTAGAACTGTAAGATAGACCTGAGGTTGCAATATGTAATATTGATTTCTGAATAGTGTTATCATGGCTATGTCCTTTTGTAACAGGGCCTTCAATTTGGTGCCAAAGTTGACTATACAATTTAGTTGGTGGCAGTAGAAGAAGAAGAAGAAAAAAGCCACTGTCAAAGCCCAGCTTGAGACTTTCCATTACTGGCTGTAAAGGAAAGCCTCAGGTTCTGCCTTTCACCTCTGATTGATATTTGGTCTTGACTGGGGTATGAGAGTATGGCAGAGGTGGGATGTGACAAATGGCGAGACAAGGGCTGAGGCAGAAAGGAGGTGATAAAAGAGATGGTATCATAAATCTTAAAATACTAACACACTATAATAACAAAAATATGTTGCCATTTCAGATTTGATATTTTGTAGTATATTATCCTGCTATTTACTTTGGTGATTGTATGTATTTTTTCTAAGAAAGATAAGCAGTGGTACACGTGCATGGGATGTCCTCTTCATATTCTCCAGAGACCCTCATCCAGTAATTCATTTAGGAAAATAAGCAGCAGGGCTCATGAAAAAAATCATTCCACTTAATCAAAAAGCCATCCACCATGGTCTAAGAGCACTTCACTCAGCTTGAATTGCATAACAGTATGGCTGCCTTCCTCCTCGCAAGGAATCTGCAAGGTGACAGTAAAGTCTATGCGTCTCGCTGGTGACCATTCTTCCTTCTTTCCATCAAGGTTAAACATTCATCGCTCTATCACTTTTGTTTTTCTCTTACACAAGACTAGCTTTTTTCAACAACATTGTGTTTTGTGAAAAATTCTGTCATATATTATGTCACGTATTGTATGTATTATGTCATGTGTGACAAAAGAATTTCAAATAAACTCTCTGCTTACCAGCTATTAAAAAGCCAAGTAATTATAACAGCTCTATCACCCACCCTGTTAATGTGAATCTGCCCATTCGATAAACTATAGTAACTACAGTGTGAGCTTTATAGTCTGGCAGGCATGCAGTCTTATACACAGACATATTGTGTCACTAAATGCTTCCCTTGTCATGCTATTGCATATATCATCATGAGATAAAAACAAGCCTGGTCCAAGTTCCAATGGAAAAGCCACAGGTAAAAAAAATATTGTGAGGGTTTGAAGATCATTATGCGATGCCAAGGGTTGGGAAATTAAAAAGAACTAAGCACTGAGTTCCAACAAGTATCTGTATGTTTTTCTTACAGGCAACTTCCACAAATATAAATCGAATGGCTACACCACAAACACAAAAGAAGGCATTTAAGTTAACCATGGTGTGCTATAACGAATAACGCTCACTCTTTCAGAGTCAAAATGTACCATCTGCCACAGCGGGAGAAGAATTCAAATCACAGCAGACTTTTATTTTATTTTTTTTTATTTATACGTATGTTCTCTAATAAAATGACCAAACGTCAAAGGTAAAATGCAAAAATTAATAAACCTCATCAAGCACCTGCTGATTACACGGTGTATCAAATTCAGAAGGAAAAAAAAGGATTACTTTCTGAATCCACTCAGTGCATCAACTTCTCTTTTCCACCAGCACCATGGCCAGATTAATTATCTTCCATCAATTAAAGGAGCAATTATATTCCACCCTCCATCATATGCTAATGAGTCAACTCAGGGATGGGAGAGGAAATTAGTAATGGCCACCAAGTGGTGCTTGCAGGAGATATACTGGAAAGAAGGTGTAAGAGAGGCAGTAGTGTCATATTGAGCCAAAGCGGTAAACAGTTTATTAGCATTAGCAAAGACATAGAAGCCCTGTTTACATTTTAGTGATGACACAATAAGTTCATAGAGTGAATGATTTAATACTGAACAGATATTTGAAGTTATTTAAACTCTACTGCTGGTGTTCTTGTGCCGCAAGCTGTCTGTGTTTCTCTCACAGCCACCACCTTGCCACATTTCTTTTTACTCAGCAAAACTAGTCATTTAGTTGTTCCTGGAGAACAATAGACTAGACTGAAGTATAAACAATCTATATGTTTCAGCTTTAACAGCATTCATCATGGTGACAGGATTGCAAATATTGTAAATAATGACATCCAAGACGTGCCAGGCCAGGATGCAAAAGACAATGATTCCAAAGCAAACAAAAGTTTACCCTAAAGCATCTGATGCCCATATTGGAGGGACTTATGGTTGTGAGAAGCTGGTTGTGCTTCTAAATGATGACTTTGCTTACTCATAACTACTGTGTTTTGATCATTTCAGTTTGTTAATGCTTGCTAACACAGCATGGCTAGGAAGCATTAACACAATGCATACATAATAAGTGTTCTTGTAATCTAGTTTCAGTTCACATTGAAATTGGGAGTCCAATATGCTAATTAGACTAACATGACGTGTCACAGGTCAAAGGAAGCGATGTGGAATACTCTCAAGGAAACTTTACAAAGTAAGGTGAGGATAAAGGGAAATCAGTGTTACAGGAAAAGCTTGCTAGTACTAGTGCAAGCTCAACTACCCCCGTCAGTCATGTGACCCTTGCCCCTCACATTGTAGGGTCCCTAGAGATAACCTCTGTATATTTTATCTTTGCTGAGGAATAGATCGTACGCAACTTTTTGATTAGCAACTTGAGATAGCAGAAAGAGGCGCAGTTGGTGACCACTTCAACATGTTGAGGAGGTCAACCTAAAAATGTGGACAAACTGTACAGATAGCATTTATGTACACCTGACTGAGATCAGCTCACAATACCAATCAGACTACCTTCAGATGTGGTCTAGGTGATCATTCCAAGTGCAATGCACTCTGCATGCATTTACACGTTGCATCATCATGCATTTATTTCTGATTTTGATAAGATACAGAATTTAGCAGCATATGTTTGCTCAATGTGTTGAGTTTGTCCCTTCTTGTCGTGTTCCTAAAAACTCAGTGTGAAAGTCATAGTTTTGTTCTCTACTTAAAATTCATGTTCTAAACTTGTACTGCACTTATATTATTCTTTATTGGGTACATATACAGAAAATAGCCTCTAGCTTACAAATGCACAACAGAAAACAAATATCAAGGGAAAGGTTCCCATCATTCAAGAGCAGTGGTTGAGCTGAGGAAGCAAAATAGTTTCTTTCATTTCCAACCAGTCAAGTCCCTGTGCAGTATTCAGTTGTAAGCAAGACACTGAAATAGAATCCATCTAGAAACAATTGTTCGAGAAAAATTGGTTATGAATGTGATAGACTGTTGAAACGAGTGTTGCAACGACAATTACTTTAAGCCACAAAGCTACCATTGTATCAGATCTGTCTATTCAAACACTCAGACTTAAAGGACATGAAAAATATCAGGTGAATGTATCAGTCAGTTTAAGGAGGACGGCAGAGACATTTTATGTGGAGGGATATTTCCATGATTGTTTTCAACCTCTCAGGCTTTTTGGTTATTTACATGCTTGCGTTGCAAAGCACAGGCCTTCCCTCAACCAAACACACCTCATTGCAGGATGGTTCAAAATAAGAATAGCAGATTAACAGCATTAGCCCCAGCTCATTAGCTACACTGACAGTCTATTTTACACACCAAAGTTGCTGCTCCGCTGTATATCTATTTCCTTTTTTATCTGCTGTGTTTAATCTAAAGACATCAAACGGTACACCTTACAAAGAAGTCATAAAACCCCAAATTTCACTGAAAAGTGAATGTTGCTTCCAATTACCCAGCGAGGGAGCTCATTATGATTTTAGAGGTGCTCATTATAATCAAATGGAATCTGACCTTTTGTCCCATTGCCCTGTTGTGAGAGGGCCTGTGGGCTGTTGATAAAGAGGGGAGTGACAAAGGGGTTTGATGGAGAATTTGAATTATCTGTGGGAGGTTGATGATAATATTACATAAAAGGTTCATGTATACTTACTCCAGATATAAAAAGAAAGCATGCAGATGGGACAGTCAGGGCTGAATCACAGATCCCTATGTGTAATACTTAAAGCCCTTATCCACTGCAGGAATGTAATGAAATGTAACGTAATGTGTAGCCATTATCGCAGGTTCTGCTTGTTTCCACTGTTCTCTACCTTGTTTGGGGACAAGTTTCTGAAAACTAAACTTATGCACTAGACAAGAGGTGAAGGTTAAAGTTTATAGTAAAGGTTTAGGTTATGGCGAGGCCCTAGGGTTGTTAAGTTTCTACAAAAGGACTAATCAATACAGTGTGTAGTATACTCTAGGAATTGGCTCACTTTTGAGAACTTGCCTTTTCTGTCTTAGTTGGTAGAGCAATTTTTTAGCTCTATTTTGCACACACAAGTAATGATTTTTACAACTAGTGGAGTACACTGATTCAATGTGAAATCAGTGACTATCAAAATCAGTGTTATACATTAATGAAGGGAAAGTGGAAAACATGTAGAGTGACAGGGTCTTTCATCATTATTTGTTGTTGAACCCAGATCATGAAAGCCTCTGCATTTGCTGGTTTAAACACCATCCACAGGAGTTCTTTCCAACAACAAAATCTCCTTCCTTATAGGACATGATGTGTTTCATGTGTACTGAAGCAGCAACAGCAGACAGAAATAGAAGATAGATCAAAAGAACTGGGTAGTTAGCATGATCAGTACAGCCACCATGGCTGCACAAAAGAAAACATCACGTATAAAAACTCAGAACTTCTTCAATCGAAAACAAGAAAATAAATATATAAATCCAAAACTCTGAGGATAGCAATTCTGCCTAAAAGGAAAGCAACTAAGCCAAAAGCAGAGTGAACACTGATATTGCTCTCCAAAGATAAAAAGCACTCCAAGTTTAGACAGAACAATGAGAAGTTGTATTACACTTTGTTACCTCAAGGCAAAATTACATCTTGAAGCTTACAGTACAAGTCAATTTTTGGTGAAACAGTTTATTTGCATCTCTGCACTGTAAAGGGTACCACTATTAAATTATTAAGTACCATTTTCTCTAAAAAAAATGTAAAGTAAAGAATAAGAAAAGTGAAAAATCTGTTATTTTTCTTTCACACAGACTGACAACTTCCTCCCAAAACCAAAGCATCAAAAAAATTTATATCCATCCATCCATTTTCTATGCTGCTTAAGGGTTGTGCATTTACCAGAATGCATTGGGCAAATCCTGGAGAGGTTGCCAATCTATCAAAAGGTTAAAAAGAGACACATTCACACCGACAGGCAGGCTGGATGTGGGAGAAGACCTGCACAGACACAGGTGGAAGAGCACATTTCTTTCTAAAAAATCCTAAATGCAGCTTCTACTGCCACTGCCCTATCATCCATCATCGTTTGCCACCTGTTTTGAAATGCTGAATGTCTCCAAAGTAGATTAAGAGATTAAGACTATTCCCCCACCATGACATTTTAAAGGCTGGTGAGAAAATGACTGATGACTTAGCTGGGCCTTCACTGGAGTCTGTCTTTGTGTCTTTAAAGGGACTATAAAGTGTAATCAGGTAGCAGTTAACAGTAAACACTTTTTCTGACTCTCACACCCACAATGCACGATGGCAGCTGCACTGAAACGTAGCAGCCCCACTATCCATCCAAAACCTCCTCACTTCTCTGTGTTTTGTTTCGGTCTGCGTCATCCTGCATTTGTTCTTATCCTCGCAGACATGAGCCAACACAGGAAACGTGAGCTCAGCCAAATGAGTCACAGAGACGAGAAGCTGGAAGATCAGGGACACATTTAGTCTAAGGAATGTGAGCTCCACTTTTAAATTAACAATTTATAATGGAGCAGATCCGTAACATATGACCATTTTAAATCTAGCAAGTAATATGATTGGCCCTGGTACTATTATTATTTCTCTGATTCATTATGTTCAAAGCTTCTTAGGGGAGACCTAAAAAAACACTTTAAGATCTAAAATAACAGCCAAATAAATACAACAGTTAAACTAACCCTATTAAAATACAAATATTTAATTTAATATTAGCTCTGTGTTGCTGTTGTTGTCACAGGACAACAACTAGAACTAATTACACTAAGACAACTTAAAAAAAAGAGGTCCATATAATTAAGTTGTACATTTTGGGTCCTGCTGTGTCAACCTTGGCAGTGACAGTGTCAGTGGCAAGCTATCTGTCACCCACTTTAGGTTCAGGCTTAAATATTTCAACAGCCTTAAGAAAAAGTGCTAAAGTGGCTCTGTGTGAATTCCACTACTTAGCAATTAAAGCAGCCTAGAAGTCAGAGAGACAGCGGCACTATTGACAGCGACACTTTGGCAAAAGGTGCAGGGATCAGCTTTTAATAAAGCTTAACAACAACCTGAAGCCAGATTTTTCTTTGCCAGTTCACAGGGTAGGAGACACAATCTGTAGAAAACAATCACCAGACACGGTGCACAAAGGCATGGGCAACAATGAGGATTGTGGGGGGGAGGAATGCAATAAACATAAATATATTTGCAATGAGGCTTTCAGCGTACGTTCCTTTTTGCTGTCGCAAGCACTGCAGCAATTCAGCCTCTCAGTAACTCTTTCAGTAAATGCCAGTGCTTTAACATCCCAACAAAATTAAGCAAAGATGATTCTACAATCAAAGAATTTGCAGCATTGAATGAATCTAGAATTTTTCTTTACCTGTGACGGATAGCTCAGTAGTCCTCCGCACCACAAAGTTCCCAAACTGTAATTCGCAGGTGTAATTCCCAATGTCATCTTCCCGTACTTCCTTGATGGACAGAGTGTCCCTCCTCCTTTCTATGGTTTGTCTCCACTGCTTTGGCTTGCATTCCTTTATTTAAAATACAAGGAAAATGGGAATAAAGAATGTTAGAATAAAGTAAATACACTGTGTAACTGTTGGCTTCAAGTGTAACTAGTGTTTGAAAACATGCTTTTACTTGCATACCTCTAATCATTAGCAACAGAGAAGAGAGTTTTTATTTTGTCTTATCTTCAAGCATATTGAATGAAAACAGGCTAAATCCATGGAGAGCCCTTTGTTACTAAACATCCTGTCATAAAGAACTATAGCAGCTTTCCGCACAGTTATGGTAGGGAGACCTCATATCAATACACAAACTTTCCCAAATTGTCCCAGATTTTAGACATTGGTGCATCCCTGTTGCCCAGACACTAATACTGTTACAACAGTGATTTATGGGCTTGAATGGTTGTGTGTTTATCATTCTAACGGAGGACTACTGTACTGGATTGGGTTGCACTAGCTATTTATAAATCCATTAGTAAGTTTGTGTGTAAAGTCCTTCCTAAGTTCTTAGTCAGTACTTGCTGGTTTAAGTAGTGAATTACTAATAGCTAGTAAAGACTTAAGTAATGTGTAAATCAGCTGCTAGGAAACATCTTTAGTGCAGCCAAATCAAAAGCAATCAACTATATAAACAGGAAGTTAGAATCAATAACTGTTTCATAACTTCCACAAATAACACCTTTAAGAAGACAAATTAAATATTAAATTTGCAACTCCTTTGTAAAAGTAGGCATGAGTTTGTTTTACTTATGCATATATGGAGAAATAATTGTGTCAGAGTTACTGTCATCAATTAGTAGGCCTATTCATGCAGTACAGAATGGTTGGGATACATCTGATAATGCGAACATTACATAAGAACTAGGTTTTGTGGTACAACTCCTTTTAATCAAGTAATGTGTAAATCTCTGACATTATAACTAGACTAAGTTTCAACTTACAAACAGCTGGTGCAAACGGCTCCTGCAATCCAGTCACAAGTTGATTAATCTATCATTCTGGGACTTTCTCACCTTGTGGGGTTTTTGGCCAGTCTTGGGCACCACTGGATTGCAATATGGTGTTCTGTCATAACCGAGTCTAGGCAACTTTTTTAACAGACACAAGCCCAACACTGCTGTTGTAGAAAGGGGTTAAATGGCAACATTCAAGTAACAAAAAGCGAAAACGAAAAAAACCTCTTTGGATCTACAGGAATCAAGTGGGTGCTTTTTAAAAAATAAAAATCTTTGGATAACTGACGGCCGGTGACAACCTTGTAAACATAAATGGTACATGTGTTTAGAGTGTGAAAAGTCCCAAAAAAATTAAACATCACACAGATTAATATGAACTTCAGGGCGAAACTCTGAACTAAATAGTCTAAATAGGACGCAGGGGACACCACACAATAGACAACAATCTAAGGTATAACATGGATTGAGGGCTCTTATTCTGTATTTCTGCAGCATACTGTTATGTAGGTGGTGAGTATGAAGTAAGTTTAGACTTCCAGAAACAGCCAAGGCCTTTCAGATTTTGGGCCACAGAACACCCGAGGCAAAGAAAACTGGGGCACTGTGGGTTTGGTTTCAAACTGTGGTCCAAGACAGGCCTCCCAGAATTCAATCAGCCCCCACTGACAAAGCGAGAGCCAATAACTGGAGGGTGTGGCGCCCACAGTCATTATCTGCTATTTTAATTTGATTCAGTGGGAAACCGAAGAAGCGATGTGGCCACCTAATCCAGCACACTTTCACGGTTTGATGAATTGGTCCCCAAGCTTCACCTAACAGCTCTGTCAAAGTGGCCTGTCGTACACAGGAGGTCTGACTGGGTCAGTTACACTGTGGGCGTCATAACTCTCCTTGAGGAGGAAAAGAAAGTTTAAGTTCAACACACAGGAAACAAGGGATGTGTATGTTTACAGAGAATTGACTTATTTTTGTCGGTTTCAGAAATCAGAGAGAAGATGGTATTTGTAGCTAATTAGATATAGCTGACCTTAACTAGGTTATTCTTCAAATAAATAAAGAAAAATTCATATTGATTTTAATTGAAAGGTTCCAGTTCTAATAATGTGCATGATGGTTTCCAGGTGGCATACAAAACCATTTGTTTAGACTACATCTTGCACCTCTCCAAAATAAATGAAATCAGTCACAATTATTTGTGCAAACAGCAAATGAAAAGGGTATATCTTACCTTGTACCACACAATCTTAGGCTCCACTCCCGGCTGTATATAATCTTCGATGCCTGGGCAGGTGATGTCTTTGCTCTTGCTTAGTTCTGCCTTTTCAAAGAACCTCATTTTGGAGTTGTAGCAGAGGTCTGTGTCATTCTCTGCCACTGTGAGAGACATGGACACCTTCATGCAGTATGTGGAATTCCTGCAAAAATACAAAATTAATGAATCAGTCAGAGAAATAAATCAGTTTGTATCATATTGAAGTCTTGCCAGATGCAGCAAAGAAAAGCAGCCAGCAGCCCATTTCTGGCTTCACATAAACTCAGAGTCTGTGCTATCAAAATCTCCACAAGGCTCATTCATTAGAATCCATGTGAATCACTAAAGGCAGCAGAGGGAGACAGAAAAAAGCCTTCCTGTGGAAAGCAATTAATCATTTTCCCAATTTATAATTTTCTTTAGGAGAAAATGTTCCTTTAATGCTTGATGTTGAATCATCAACTCCAATATGACAATCTGGACAATTACAGGTTCTTATCCATTCAAGTATGAATACCAATAATGCAGGCTGAGCCTACCTCTCTCAACTATTAATGGAAACCTGAAAGTGTTTGTACTGTGTGTATATATATATATATAGTGTACATGAGTGTGCATAAGGGGCAGGGACACAGGTGGTAATATGGAGCGACAGCTCCGAATGTCAACAGCCCTTGAAGATTGATTGAGCCTTTCGTTTTCACGTGTTAAGCAGATACAGTGCGAGCTAGCAGAAAATTACTTGCACAATTGATGTACTGTAACTGCTCAGGTCATATACATAAAGGTGAGAATTTATAATGCAATGGAGAGGGGACGTAAAATGCAAGATTATTTGTAATGTTTGGAGACTACATGCTAGCCTGGACTCAGATACTGGTAAATATTCATCCACGGTGGAATAAACATTTCCTTTTACTGCTTGGTATTGCAGTATACCTTCAGTGGATTTGTGTCGCCCCTCTATTGGAATGCTTGTCTTGTAAAAACTAAATCAGTCTGGGTTGAGCCTTCTCATATGTACGTGCAGAACCTTGTAGGGATCCTGGTCAGATCTACTCCTGCCCTGGAGAGTGATGTTCCATAGCCACAAGAGAGGAAAAGATACAGCTGGTAAGCATATGCAGCTATCGTGTTTGGGTCATTAATGGGACAGCAATTTTGAGATAGGATCTGCTATTTAACTGATTCTTAACAGAACATGGGAATCATTGAAGACATTGATTTGCTGTGAAACTTGTGCTATTTGAAGGAGGGGATCAGAAGCAAAGGTCCTTGATGAGCAATGAATTCAATAAGAGCACCTTTTCTTTGGCCAAACTGGCTAATAAGACTGTCACAATTGACAAGTACTCCAGCCTGATTGCAGTAAATCCCTCCTGGTTAAAAGACCAAACAAATTGGCAGTGTTTAGGAAAATCTCATTGCTAATTTTCCAACTAAAGCTGGTTACACAAATTGAGCTGAACCAACAAACAATTACAAACATGTTAAATCCTTACATAATTGTGCAGCATTAGCTGCCTCGTGGATTAGTACAACACACACTGGTCTTCGCTAAAATGTCGGCAAACAATCCCTCGCCCTTCGAACCGGCCAGTGAGTGTGCCATTTTCATGATGCAAATGTGACATGATGTGGAGATTATCCCAGACAACTTCTACCAGATGGACACCTGTACAAATGAGATCCCACGGGTGCACTCTCTTCCCTGTTAAATATTCTGGGCAGCACTGATAAACTCACCCGCTGGAAGAGAGAGAGAGAATTGTGTCATCTGCTCCGCATGAGTGATCGATGGTGTGGGCCAACACTTTGTCCTACGATGTCTTTCCAACATTTCACATCCATCACAATGCCTTTTGAGCCTGAAGAACCAGGTGATCTCTTGACTATTCACTCAGCAGGTATAGTATTCATGAAGCCTATCCAAAGAACTAAGCAGGAAAATTATCCTACTGCTGAACACTCCAGAGACTTGACTGTATTCTACACACTGAGCATTCAACGCTCGTGGAACCCTCTGCGTACTGCAGATACAGTGATAACAAGCTGGGTGATACCCTGGCATTATGGGCAAGATTATCTGTCAAATGTGTCAAACTGAAGGGGATATGCAATGTCATGGCAATGATAGATAGCATCCTGCATACATCAACTGAGCGAAGTGTCAGGCTGACAGTTACTGTATACAGCTGGAGGGCAGGCAGAGGATTTGAGATGCAATACGTGTCAAATGCAGTGAAATGATGTGCAATGGTCAGTTAGGAGTTAAGCAGCCTGCTGAAAGGATCATGATTGAAAAACACTGCAGTCTCTACTTACTGCAAGATACTCATGGGATTTAGCATTGGTTAAATTCACGGGTTCATTTATAGATTTATGTATGCAGCCATACTTCCAGAGGTAGATCTCTCCTAACCAAAACCATCCACCATCTAATACACATTTTTATTTTATTGACTTTCAATGAATCTACTTCACCAGAGGATGAAACCAGATGGAACCTGCCCTTCAACTCAGCAACTGTTCGCGCTGATATTAAATAATAGGCAGCAGAATTGATTGGAAATTCTCCTGAGAATCCATGGCACCTGTGGGGAAATTAATGAACTAACTTAATGGATCTCTTAATTAAAATAACTCCTCTCTAATAGAAATTGGATGCTGAAATAATTGCTGATAACTCATTACAGCTTACTTTCAACTAACAATAATGTTCTCAGAGAAAGAAAAGAACATCACAAGGCGCGAGGTTCAAAGGTTGATTGAAGTTTACCTCGGCAGAATTTCATCACAGGGCAGCGAACTAAACCGCCCACAGATATTAACCTTATATAGCATTTTGAACTGTGCTGCTTTTATCCAAAGCAACTTACATACCAGAACATTCACAAACCGAAGGCGCTGCTTCGGGAGCATTAGGGGGTTCAGTATCTTGCTAATGGA
This sequence comes from Coreoperca whiteheadi, assembly GCA_011952105.1. Taxonomy (NCBI): domain Eukaryota; kingdom Metazoa; phylum Chordata; class Actinopteri; order Centrarchiformes; family Sinipercidae; genus Coreoperca; species Coreoperca whiteheadi. The sequence goes on from CM022483.1 coordinate 9,679,804, forward strand.
TACTTCGACGCATGGCTGGGGGATTGAACTGCCAGCCTTCCGATTGATAGGCAACCATTTTGCCACCAAGCCACGGCCACCCTGTGCCACCCTTAGCATTTCTCCCGGAACATCAGCACAGGTTCCCCCCAAGGCTACGTTCTTTCCCCTGTACTCTTCTCTATGTACACCAACAGCTGCACCTCCAGTCACCAGTCCATCAAGCTCCTCAGGTTGGTGGATGACACCACCCTCACGCTCATATTTGGCAGGGATGAGTCTGCCAACAAGTAGGAGATTGACCACCTGGTGACCTGGTGCAGTCAGATCAACCTGGAGCTCAATGCTCTTAAGACAGTGGAGATGGTTGTGGATTTCAGAAAGAGCCCAACCCCACCCACCCCCAGCAACCTGTGTCAAAATTGTCCTTCTGCTTCCTGGGCGCCATCATAACCCAGGATCTGAACAGCTCCCTCACCAAGAAAGCCCAGCAGAGGATGTACTTCCTGCAGCATCTGAAGAAATTTAACCTTCCAAAGACAATGATGGTGCACTTCTACACTGCCATCATTGAGTCCACCCTCACCTCCTCCATCACCATCTGGTACGCTGCTGCCACTGCCAAGAACAAGGGCCGACTGCATCGTATCATTCGCTCCGTGGACAAGGTGACTGGATGCAATCTACCTTCCCTCCAGGACCTGTATGCTTCCAGGACTGTGAGGCGAGCAGAAACGATTGTGGCTGACCCCTCCCACCCTGGACACAAACTGTAGTACAGTATAACATTACATTCCCATGTAAATATTTTGTGCATTGCTTGTATTTTTTATAATCGTTCTAATCCTATTGATACCTATTTATGTTTCTTGACCTGCAGTACTTGCTTTATCTTTCTTTTATATTTTTACTATGTTTATTGTTTTGCAGCAAAATAGCAAAGCAAATTCCATGTACGTGTAAACCTACTTGGCAATAAAGCTGATTCCGGTTTTGCAAAATCATTGCTTTGTCCCTTAGCAGCACACTGGATGTGTATATATTTTGTGTGTCTCTACCTGTATACAGCATAGTATTGTAGCTAAGCACCTAACTGTAGCTGAATTCTACATTTTTATTTAAAGTCTTTATATGAAGGCTAAATGTTTAATAGTGAGTGGAGTGAAAGTTAATCACAAGTGGTCTGGCTAGAAATAGAATCTTTGAAGGACATGTATACTTGTCGTTTCAATACAACATTTTGTGAGCAGATGCACCAGATCAAACAACAAGTCTGGCTACACTGCTGTCAGTACATGTAATAGTCAAGCACATGCACAGATGCAGATGGGTGACAAATAAAGGGAAAAACAACATACTGTGTTTTAGTAACTGGAGGGATGAACACCATTCTTTCAAAAGATATTTCCTCATTTGGTGTGTTGATGATGGTGCTGAGGAGTGCTATCTAACACATCACTCTATATCTTCCATAGGTGTTCAATTGGGTTCAAATCTGGTGGGAAAATGAGTTTGGTGGAGTTTGCTATAACACCAAAAATGGTTTCCCTCCATTAGGTGTCACTTTGTACCAGTGTGTAGCAAAAGCTAAAAAGAATCACATCAACAGGGGCCCATGTATATCAGTTAAATCACTCTTACTACCCATCTTCTTGCCACTTGCGTTAGCATATACCTGAGATCGGCTCTGATTGTCAACAAAGCCTACGCTAGGGCAGATGTGAAAACAGCTCTTTCCTGAGAGAGCACATATGGGGCCAGTTAATGCAGCTTGGCATGATTGGATGTGCCCTGTCCCTTTAGAGACAGACGTAACAATGGTTTTAGACAGGCATTAAAAAGTCCAGCTGACATCAAATAGTGGCAGAGACCAAGACAGGTCCATGTCCAAACTGGCACAGAGGTCAGAAAAGGCGGTCTTATTACTGAGCTACACACCGAGATTTTATTTAAGTATTACAGTTCTGGACAAGTGTTTACCTATTGTATATGTGCATTACATCAACCCCCAGTAGTCTTGTGCCACCTTCCCTGTTCACACCAAGCCAAGATGAACACAGACCAAGATGGGGCCGGCATAGTTATCCTAAATCAGTATTTTATGGTCCCTGCATTATTTATGGCAAGAGCGAAGGTCACAGTGAGTGGTCGGAAGACTGGAGCTCCTACCTGTAGCGCCTGCTCATAACTCACCTGTCAACTCTAGCACCAAGCCCACGATGATTAAGCACCACGGCTCCCTAAATTGGACTGTGAGCCAACTTGCTCCTACTTAGCCTCTCTCCAAGAGTGTGCCACTTGTCTGCCATGCTGGAACAACAGACTCCTGCCTTAATTATAATCCATCCTTCTCTCTCCCTCCCTCTGCTTGTGGTTTGACTCTGTCCCTGCCTTCACCCGCCCAGCTGCCCTTTTCTCTCTTGTCTTGTACTACACAATTTCTCAGGGATGAACACACACCTCTGTGGATAATTTATTTTGCCATGCTGTGACAAACACATTCCTGCACCAATCTACACACTTGTATCCACACTTACAACCAACCACAAAATTAAGACAGACAAGAAGTATCTCTGCATTGTGGCATATGTCTCAGAGAACTTCAATAAAACTTTATTTACAATATGGGGTCGATTATGCCAAGCCGTGAAATCTCATATTCATATTTAAATACCTATTTTTGGTTCCTGAGCAATGAAGGTGTGATCACTGGATAAGTTTTACATAAAGCTGAGGGACATTACATAACTTTTTTATTGATAAATTCTTGAAGAAGATTAAATTGTAAATCTTTTTAATATTTGGAAGAACTAGAGAGCTGAAATAATATAAAATTCACTTGTTCCATTTGCTAAACCCAAGCTTCTAAAATGTTTTACATGTCACAAGTGGACATCCATTAGACCCTACAGACCCCAACAGGATAACATTTTGTTACCCCATTTTGTTGTCAACACTCAAGTATACATGTAGCTAAAATTTGTGCCTATGTGTTACCATTACATTTGAGTCAGAGAGCTAAGCTGGTTTTCTGAAAAATAGACACCACAAAATCTGTGAAGCAGCTAAAGGTTCCTGTAGTAACAACTATTACTGTTTTCCAGAATACTCAAAGACTGGTTTTGGATGACACAAAGAAAATAAACATAATGAAATAATGGAAAATAAGATTATAGACAAATATAATATAATTTATCATACAACTCGGTTCACATTGTACAACTTGAGCACGGACACATATCATTTTCATCTTTACATTCTTTTTTAAATTAAGAAATTGAGTCACAACTTAAAGATAAAGTATTTTTATTGTGCAGCAAATCATCCGGATGGTTAGAAGAGGATTTAAGATTCTGAAAATACCTTCAAAACAGAGGTAAGTGTTGTTTGACAACCTTTTGGGTTTTTTAAAGATCTGCAGGTTTATTTTTCAGAAAAACAGATGCTTAGCTTTTTGATTTAAATGTAATGGTAATACATGAGAGGCACAAATTAGACTTTACAGGCACACAAATAAGTTGAATTGTTAGGATTCTTTATTTTAATTGGAATTATTTCCAGTGAAGACCATTCAAGACCCCCCGGAACCTGTAAAAGTACTGTTCAAAATATACACAATGCAGTACATATATTTCATCCCAAAAACCAACATTAACATTAAGCCTTCCCTTGAGTTGTGCGTCTCAAACTGAGAGCAGCACTTCTTGTGTGCAAACGCGTTAGTCAGTCATTTCCAAGTCGATGCCTTCAGGGAACTAAATTTCCATTCCACGACACCCTCAACTCATTGTTAAGCTAGCAACCTGATTTCAACAAGGAACAACTATTTTTCTCCATTGTATTCTCTTTTAACTCTGCCATGATCTTATTCATTGGTCCCAAGGCCATCTGGGTGTAATGTATGTGCAACCATACTGCTATGCATATCAAATACGAACCTAGCAGTCAAATACGTCTCTAGCAATACTGCTGCTGCTGGAATGGCTGTTGCACTGAGGGTATCGGCCATATTTGTGAAAAAATACAGTTGTTCCAGGAATGAAAGGGCTGTGTTGTTCTGTTGCTGAATGTCATTATGGTTTTGGACAAACTAAACGGTTTCTTTGGGAGATGTAAGCGAGAAAGTCAGTCACAGGGTCAAACAGCTCTTCAAACTCTTTTATAATTTTTAACAAGCAGTGATGGGCAAGTTGCTTGAAAAATAAAATCAATTACTCATTACTTACTCCTCAAAAAAAGTAATTACATTAACACTCAACATAATTAATAAGTTATATTACTCATTACATTAGTTTTAATTACTGAGCCTATCTAAAGTCTTCCAGAGCCTCCACACCCACATGTCAGATCTTTTGTATCTAACGTGTAGAAACAGAAAATAAGACATTACGGTTTAACAAGCAGCCGGCCCACAGTTTGGAGGTATTTACTGACAATCAACAGCTAGCTTAGCCTCAGTGACTGTATGCAGCACTCCAGAGGTCCCAATCTCACAGTGAAGCACTCACACATCCTCCAACTGTCCACAAAAGCAGGTAAGTCCTGGATGTAGGTTTACCAGTGGCCAACTAGACAGCTAAGAAGATACAACATGTAGGATATCTCTGAGCAGAAAGCAGAGACAGCTAATAGGGGAGTGTCTTCCATAACCACACCCCCCACTCCAAATCAAGGACTCTACTTCCTTTCCCGCAGCTGTAAATTAGTTGTTAGACTATTAGGCTGCTTTGAGCAGATACCGAACCAAGACTGCTGTTTACATTTAAGACAATCAAAGCCCTCTTAGCGGATGCTGAGGACGAGACAGGATTAACAACTGACTGCTAATGGCACTGGGGGACCATCTTGAGATTCCCCCAGACCTCCCGAACGACAGAGAAGATGAAGCCCTGGCGTGACTGGTATTTTACTTCTAAGACTTTCCCTCAATCTACAGGAAACTAGAGTGGAATACTCTTCAAAATAGGATTAAAAGAAAAAAAAGAGGTCCTGCATCACTGTTGGACCAACAGAACCAAGGATGGAACTGCCAGATTAAAATGTGCACCTGAACTCATAAGTGCACTGCCACTCATCAGTCACCCGGGCACACCCCCCGGGCAATCAACCCCCCCTCCTTCTGCTTGTCTCTCCTCTCCTTTTTTGCAAACAAAGAAACTCTTAAAGTGCATTAATGCATATGTACAACTTGTAGAATTTAGTTATAAAGTCAGATATTAATATCTCAGTAACCATTAGACAAAACAGGTAATGTTTGGCATCACTGTAATCCCCTGAGCATCACAACACCAGATCTTTATTCATGGTAGTTATTTAGTAACAAGATAAAAAATAATTTGGCCTCTGACCTTTAGTGGAAAGCGTCCCACGTGGGGATTGGTCAGCACATCGACTGATAGGTCAGATGCTTCTCTGAAATTCCTTACCAAACGTTCTCTTTATAAGACCCTCACTGGAAGGCGACGGGGGATTTTGTTTGTTGGTGCAAGGTGTCCCATTCTGTCTCTGCGTTGCCAGACCAACTTCAATCTTCAACTAATCTTCACTGCTGCAGCTACAACACCGTCTACTCCTGACATCACCACAGCGACTCTGCTGCCAGCACTGACACGCAAGTACACACTTTTTCTCTGCTAACTGGGTGAAAACATAATTACAATTGACCTTTTCTATCACAACTTGATTCTAAAGTTACCACCGCTTTTACACCAGCTGCTTCCAGTGACTACTCTCATTTGGTTTATTCATATGTTGCATCCCTGCCAGACTCTGTTTCTGCATTCATATTCCTTAACTGTAGCGTCATTGTATGTGTCTTTCTTTGTTAGTAGTGTTAGTAATACATGTTTGATATATAAAGTCATTGCCTTGGTTTTCTATAAATTACATTCAGTCACTTTACGTATCATTCCTTGTTTTACCTCTTGCTACCTGAGTTAAGGGTAATTCCCAAAGCTAATTTGTGCCTTATAGACACTCTTGGCTGATCACCAAGAGCAACTGTTATGAGTGCTTATTGTGTGGACTTGCTGGACGAATAGTTGAAGGGGTGCCAGTAATTAATTCAGATTAACGCTGTAACTGAGCTAAACTTTAATTAAAAGTTATGGTGGAGAATTCTTGAAACTACTGCTGTTTTCCAAAGACATAGATTTCCTACAAATAACCTTTTAGTTACTTTTGGTGGGGGCCACACATCCAGCATTAATGGCGTAACATTATTCATTAGGTGTAGTGTTTCAGGTCACCTGGCAAATGTAAGTCCAATATTAACTCTTTTTTAGATCTGTTTTTGGTCTCTACCAACTCCTGAAGAAAATTTCTCGGTCTCAAGCTTCTAAATGCTACATTATCTTAGCCAGCTAGTTGCTTACTGTATCTATCTATTTATTTAGCAGTTTAGCAGACTGTCAATGTTTATTGGTGTGTTTTTGCTGTGGTCTCACATTTTGCAGCAAAAGGCTGTTAAAAGTCTTACCAGACCATCTATGTCTATTAATTTTGAGAAGAACATACATTTTTTTCTCCCTGTGCCTTTTTGAGGATAGGTGTAAAACTTTTTTAGATTACAGATTAATGTTTGAAATAGCTTTACAACATACAGTATGAGTTACATTTTAATTAAGTTTTATGAAATTCTAAAGAAGTTTTTGTTGCACATCCCTGTCACTTTCCTATTATACGCTCACCCTTAGTATTCAGGCAAGCTGTGAGTTCTCTCCTATATCACAGTTTGACTGATAGCTGCGGTATGGCAGATGTTTGAAGCTCAGTCCAGAGGGAAAGGAGAGGAGAGTAGGCAGAGAGGAGGGAGGAAAAGTTGGCTGTGGTGCCAAAGTGATTGTGCTTGGGGAATGGTATTTCTGACATTTGTCTGGCAGATAAAAACCTCCATCAGATATGAGGAAGAGAAGGTCAGCGTCCCTGCTATCAGATAGCAATGTTTGGCATCGTGTTTGATGACTTTCTCCGCTCAGTGTGGACCAGGAGAGCCAAGAGGCTGGATACATGGGGAGGCAACACTGAGGATGTGACTGAATAAAATACCTTAGTTAAGGATGTGGAAATATTTAGCCTGGGTTTTATTTTAAAAATGGAACTGAAATGAATAAAAACCTTCCGTATATTGCACGTGTGTTTACGATTGAAAGAAGATCCTGAAAATAAATAAATAACCATTGGTCATATAGGACTTTCTGCTCAATTGTCCTGGGTAGTCATGCGGATTGTGACAACTGATTTGAGGCAAGAGATCTCCCAGAATAAAACCACAGCCAACCTTCTCTCCTTTTGCTCCCTGTGCGGGAGCCATTTGAGCTCAGCTTAATCAAATGGAATCGAACATGGGACAAATGTCCAATCAGAAAGAGCGTGAAGGGCATGGCATGGCATTGGCTGAGACCGTAATGCAGGCACATGGTGAATTAAATTTATACTCCAATTTCTACAAAGAGTGCCCAACATACATCAAAATGAGCTTGGGCTGGGTAGAAATCAGAAATGTTGGCCAATTTTACTGTGCAATTGAAAAAATACAAGTGATATCGATTCAGCATACTAAAGTATTCTGTTTTTGATTTGGCCCATGAAAATATCATATCCCCTTTTAGATAGTTATGGACAATCCAATTAAGGTATCTGGAATATAAGACTATTTGTTGGGGTACTCAAGCATGTACACTTGTTCTGGATAGTTTTCAGTGTTTATATCCCAATCATATTTGTACTGGGATATATAGGAGAACATAAACGTTCTAGATTATGAATATAACCAAGATAGGGGCTATTATTCAAAATACGATGTGCATCTAAACACAAAAAGTAAGTACATACTCTCAATGATTTGTCTGGAAATCAAAGGAATCCAGATCCCTAATAAAAATTGTTCAGAAATACTAACGTTGACCTAATGTCTTTTACTTTGAATAAGTCAATGTTGTGTCTTCCTCACATTGACAGTAAAAGCCAATAAGAGTGCCTGGATTTCCATAATATGTTAAATGCCGATCGATGTCATGGAACTGAATTGCTCCTCCACAGCATGTAAAATATCTGCAGATGTAGGTTAATTCAAATGCTGAAACGCCCAAGTTAAGCACTGCATGAGTGGAAACAAAGCACTACAGATAGAGAAGAGACTTCACAGGTGGCTGTGGGTGAATTATAATGGTAATGTATGAGCCCTTAAATACACTGTAGCGACCATTATATAAGTAATGAATTTGTGTTTCTCAGCACTCTGAGGAGAAATGAAAAATAAACTGTAAAGCTGCTTTTTGCAGCTATAGATAATGTGATTCATGTTATACACTAATCATGTTTTCTGGCTCTTCAAGTACACATTCTGGGCGGAGCATCAAGGATTGGAGTATGACATGGTTGTGGCTGAATGCATGAGGGTAAATATTTTAGGTCTAAATGCTGACATCTCTGAATATATGCAAGAACATTACTGTTGATTAATGAATATTAATACAGCCCATTAACTAAATGTATGGTAAAAAGCAGTATAGCAGTTCATAGGTTGATGACACTGATAAACTATAATGCACACGTGAAAACATATTAATATGCACTCTGTTATTAGGCATCTGACCCTTTGCTGTAATATTTCTAAAGCAACATTTTTGCTATAATTAAAGAGATTGAATAGGGATCAGTGAAAAAGAAAGAAAAAAACTACTGATTTTAAAGTTTTAAATAAATGAATAGTATTTTGAATACATTTTATTTCCATTTGAGTGCTAAATGAAAGCCCAATGCTATCCACCACCTGGCCCCAAAATGGTTCCATGTGCACACTCTTCTTTGACACGGCCATTGTAACATCAGGCATCCACAGTGAATATCTGGCCAAGTTCACCTCGCCACATCACACAGCTGAATAAAGCATAGTGTGAAAGGTGGACTAAGCCCAAACAGCAGCCCATACATCATCAGACAATGGCTGCTGAAACAGCCTCTACTAAACCACACAGAGCCAACTAAAAGGCTGTCCAAACACTGTGTCGACAGAGCAGTCTCTCTTTACAGGTGTAAAGAATACTGAATATAGGGGAACATCATCAATAACCCCTGGCTAGTGGATGAAACAGCTTGGCAAATCCATATCACACAATTATCTAAAACCCCACCTGGCCACCGTGAATAACTGCTGCCAGAGATTTGGCACCAATTCTCTCATAACCTCTTAAAGTAGTAATGTGGAAGATTCGTTTTTTTCTACCATCAGTCATCGTTGTGGAGTATCTCTGCTATAGTACTTTCTTGGATGATCTGTTGATGAAGTTTTTGTAGGTTCTGTCAGGCTCTAGGGATAGCAATGTTGGTTGGTTGGTTCCCCATGAGTGAATATCTTACCAAATATTGCACGTATTTTCATGGATTTCTCCAGAGAACAAGTTCTAATATCTTCATTCCTTGAAATTTACCTTAGTGCCACCATGAATTTAAAGCTTTCAATTAACCATTAAATTATCTCCACATCCATGTGATGGATTGGAACAAAATTTGGTAGAGACATTCATGACTCTTACGCAATGTATCCTAATCACTGGTGATCCGCTGACTTTTTATCTTGCACCACCGCAGGTCAAAATTTCATTTGTCCAGTACTACCTGCAAAACTAATAAAGTTTCCATCCGCCTCAGCTGTGTTTTGTGCAAGGAAGCAAATATTAGCATGCTAACATTTCTAAACTAAGTTGGTGAGATGGTAAACATTATACCTGCTGATCATCATCATGCTAACATGCAATTTTGAGCATTTTATCTGTAAATAATATTAGAAAGAGTACAGTCTAGATCTGCTCTACAGGAAAAGTGCAATGAGATAATTTCTGTTATGAATTGGCGCTATATAAGTAACATAAGATAAGTTGCAAGATTCCATACGTAGGGGGCAGGGTACTCCGTATGTTTGGTAAGATTATTGGAGGAAAAAGTAATTTTTCATTTCATTGTGACTTCAAAACATCATCCATATGTGCCTCAGCACTGCATAGCACTTAAACATAAACTGCATTAATAAACATCCATCAGGGTGCCATTGTTATAGCCCTCCTCTGCGATGCTATTCCACAGAGCTACAGCTAACTGATTGTCTCCTGCCAGGTAGCTTATAACACAAACACCATCCTTATATTATACATCATCCATAACCCCTGGCAGCACAAACCGTCCCTGCTGCTCCTTAGTCTAGCGTCTCTCATTGGCTTTGACAGCTGGGCTGGATCAATTGGACAGGCCCTGACTCGGGCTGAATGACAGAGTGTTCCAGACGGCCCATTCCGACTGTCACTTCCCTGAGAGATCACCAGCCACTCCTGCCCACGAATACTAACACAGTCAACATTGCTGCGTTCTGGGACGGGTGGGAAATGTTTTTTGCGTGTGTGTTCGCTGTACAAGTTCTTGGTGTGTATGTGTGTGCGCAGGAGCGAGGTGAGGTGCACTCACAGCATAGATTCAAGCTTAAATAAGCAAATAGACACACAAACACACACACACATGCACACACAGAGATGCACACTCAGTCCTTTGCTATCTTCTCCTCCCTCTGTTTTTTGCTGGTGACAGCCCAAGCATTGCTGGACATGCAGGATACACATAAATAAGCCTGGGACAGTGGCAGCATGCCAACACCGGTGGACAGGGTCAAAGGTGAAGCATTAGCTACCTGCCAAGAAGTGGGGTCCTCCCTTTGATGCTACATCTGTCCCTAATCTGACACTGTAATCCCAGCACTTTCCAAGGCGATCGATGTGCTGTGGATGTGTGCGTCTGTTTTGGCATTTGTACATCCCTAACTGCTGTGTGTGTGTGTATGGTGCGTGCCTAGGTTTGCACTTTTTTCTGCTAGAGTTTGTGCATGAAAGGGAAGGTTTCTTTATGTGTTGACTTAATAGCTGTTTAAGAAACATTATGCCATTTAAAGACCATTGAATAATTACATTACAATTGCCTAGTCTGACCTGCTGCTGTCATATCACGGACATCTTTGTTCATTAAAATGGCAGAAAAACTTTTTTAAAAAAAAGATCTTTATTGACTTCTTGAAACGACTAAAGAATTCATGAGTGTATAATTAAAGATCCAACACTGTGGAAACACCTTAACCTAAGAAGACTAGAGACCCCACACATAACTATTTATCGTCAGAAAAGATAATTAGAGTGACGTGAAAGTGTCATATGATTGCATCGGCGCAGAAACATACATCCATCAAATCAGTTTGCCTTGCTAATTTATGTTTCATTTTAGCAGAAAAGGCAAAGCAATGTAGAAAACATGCAACATTATCATGAGAGGGTGGATGGAGAGATCAGGCAGCATGGACTTTAAACTCGGCAGAGAGCTGGCGGTGACTGAATCTCAGAAGATTGAGGTCAACATCAGGTGAGCTGTGGCTCTGCATTGACACCTGGATGAACCGGATTATAAAATAATATCCACTCAATTACAGCACATACCATTTTAGCGTTAGTTTCTTCCTGATTCCAGTTGTAAACATAAAGAGAAATGAAGGACAAAAAACTTGAATTACTGAATACACATGTATGATTTATTTAACCCAAATCATATCTAGCAAATACACTCATCCTATTATTGCAGATTCAAATCCAAATCACATACTTTGAGATCACTGGTGAACCATTTCCAAACATCTCCTCCAAGTTTTTCCTTTTTCCTGTGGTGATGTTAGCCAGACGAGCTTTTACTCGGCTGTCCCTGCTGTCAGCGAGGTATAAAATAGCAGGAATTAGAAACTTTGTCATACTAATAGGCTTACAGAGACACCACTTGCAGCAGTGGTGGGGAGTTAGTGGTATCCTCCAAGTACCCGGATGGCCCGTGTATGTGTTGGTTTTCTGTTGCCCTACAGTAAGTAACACACTCTGCCACTACAGATATTTTTGCTCTGCATATAACAGAGCTCCTCGGGGTATAACATCTAAAATACCTCGATTTGACACACAGCTCTGCTCATGTGCACCATTCCACTCCTATACTATGTGGCTTGAGTGGTCCTTCATCATATGTCCATAATGTAGATCTGTGTGTGTATGTGCAAGAGAGTAAAAGAGACAGGCAAATATGCTCAGAATGTTAAGTGTATGCATTTGAGTGTGGCCTGCTTTTACCTACAGATTGGAGCCGCATTAAGTTCCTGTCAGTAGCAGCTAGTCTCAGGGGAGCAGAGAACTGACATGTCGTGTGTGTGTGTGTGTGTGTGTGTGTGCTAGCCTATGACAATGCATTCCAACAGGGGCGTTCCTAGTTGTTGACCATGTTTGGGGCCAAGCACAGGCCATCTGGGGCTGAGGACTGGGTGAGCACTGAAATTCTTTGGTGGCATCCCTGCTTTTCAGCCTGAAACACTACTCTCTAAATTTCATGCCATTTTTCTGCATTGTTTGACTGCTGCTGTTTGCTGTGTTGCTGGCTGACCTGAGAAGTCAAAACAGATACTAACATTAATAATGAAATTTAATATATACTAGTTACTTTTCTCGAGACCTACAGTCTGCTCTAGACTACAGTTGTACTAGTTGTGTGCTATTTAATTTGGAGTATATTTTGTGGTGGTCAATGACAGAATGAACAAACATAAAACTTGTATTAGTACACTTATCTAAAGACTACTTTCTAAACCTAACACAACATCTAGGCTTTACTGTATACTACCCATAAGGTAATTACAGTACAGGGGAATTGTTACAAAAGACGGCTCAGTTACAGATACAAACTGTCTATACTTGACTTGACAAACAGGTAGATGCATAAATAATGACAGACACCCAGTGCACCACAAAACTGGTATTTACCATGGAGGGATTAGTAGTATGTATGGAATCTGTAGAATCTCTAATTCTAGGAGATGGCTAAAACTTCCCTCTAACCCGTTAGAGCCTCTGACACACAGTAAAGTTTTTAGTCCCTTTTTACTCTACGTTTTAGAACTTGTTTTACACTGTACATTGTCCTTGAGTTTCTGAAAGGCGCATTCAAATTCAAATATATTTCAAATGTATTATGATTATTGCAACACTCAAAGTATTATGAATAGTTACCATATCATCTTTTTTTTATTTGTTATGTAAAGAAAGGAAATATTCTATTTTGTATTAAACAGAAAAATACAACAGTAAATGTTACACCTTCTGAATTCAAGTTTCTCTCTTTCACGAACTAAGAGCAGCTTAATTGCCTCGTTAACTCATTGTAAAACACACTTCATTCCTCGTGTTGCGTCTTTGTGCCGCTGATGGCGAGTCTATCGCTGAGCAGTGGCTCTCACTCGTTCTTCGGAGGCAGACCATTAAATTAGCTAAATAAAATGACAAAAATCGGGCCAAAAACGAGACTAGGCTGGTTTGGTGTAACTAGCAACTAGTGACTAAAAACTATTATTACTAACGGTTTAGCGGCTACAGTGCAGTGCAGAGTAGGTAACTAATGTTCTGCTCATATCATGTTCATGCATCTTGGAAGTCATTTTCCTGACTCAGCATGAAAGGATGTTTTTGCTACTGCTCTGAAGAATTGATAGATCTGTCAGCCACTAAGACACAGGTATTTTCCTGTAAACCCTCTCTGATTGGTCTTGCCTCCGCTCTGTTGCGTTCAATGAATCTACAACAGAACAAAACTGCCGTCTTCTTTAGTGACATACCGCTCAAAGTGGAGCTTTGTATGAGAGGTAGGACGGCCACAAGTGTAAAGTCGCAGTGCAAATGCAACACATGAAACAAGGGCAAAAAGAGAGTATTGTATGAATCTGTTTGTGTGAGAGTGCATCACAGAGAATCAAAGAAATTATGTAATAAATGAGAAACTACATAATAGGCCGCAAACAAAATCCATCCTACAAGCAATTTAATGTCATATTAATCTAATGGTTTAAACAAATGACAAATTGTAGTGCTGTGAGATAACTCTACTTCAGTATTCACACAAATATTGAAAAAAGGAACAAACAGGAAGGAAGGATGACTCAAACACTATTAATACCATGCCTCTTGATTAAGAAAGTACTTGAAACTAGATGATTTGATTTGGAAGTAATTGTGTTGATCTTCACCCTGTTAGCACATTTTTCCCAGCTGCTTTTCAGACTCAAAACTTTGCTAACTGCAAAACTCATGAAGATGTTTGTGTTTTTTCGCAGTGCAGATGTGCCTCTGTCATTATCTGTAGCTGCCACATGGTGTCCAAGCTGCTCACAGAGCGTATTTCTAATATACTTTACAGGGCTTTCTTTCAGAGGGGCAAAACACACATTGATAAATGTGTCTGTTGATGTGTTGCTCATGTGACTTTTGTCTTGTTTTTATTTTTAACTTGTAACAACACAGTTCCTTGAATCTCAATCCTCACAAGGCCTGGGTGATTGATATTAGATTAACATTGTTTCAATAAATATCCATCATAATATGATAAATGTATATTTAATGCAATGGACTGTGTTTCACTGTTATCTATACATTACACTGGACCAAACTTCATATGTTTTAAAACAAATAACTTAAATAACTATTTTTTAAATTACAATTTGCAGGAATCAATAATCTGGGACAACAGAATTTTGCTAATCAACAACACATTGCCCTGGAGGATTCATGGCAGTAAACTGTTAGAATAATGTTGTAGCAGTGTGTGTTCACTAGCTGTGGCCATCCTGATGTAGGTGTATTATGAATATTCTGCCCACACTATCAAGCTTTGCCTAGTGCAATAACACCTGTGACAGACAACTGGCAGACAAAGCTCTTCCCCGGTATTTGGAGAGCCTTTAGACACACAGACTGACAGTCCCTATATTACTGATGCCATATGAGAATCATATCATAAACTTACTGTTGAGTAGCTACAACAGAGAGTATGTTACTATATATAATGAAACAATGGTACAGTATATTTATTTATGATGTTATGGTCTTCAGTATACTGTATGATATAATAAATTAAAACCACAATTGTGGAAGTCACAAGATATAAATACAAGTTTGATGAAACAATATAGCAATATTTGAAAATATTCTAGTGATGTTAGAAATTACATAAAACTAAGTAAAGTATATTAAAGGTCCAGTGTGAAGGATTTAGTGGCATTAGGCGGTGCAGTTTGTAACTATTTGAATGCCGCTCGCATCACCCTCCATAATACATTCCAAGTGTGAAACTGTGATGGCCACGAAACCCGCGCTCTGGGGCCAGAGTGTGGTTTGACTGTTCTGGGTGACATCTGTGGATAAAGATTCTATTTAGAGGGGGGGGGGTTGCCTTTATTCGATAGGTAAAGCTGAAAAAAGACAGGAAATGTGGGTGAAAGAGAGAGGGGAAGACATGAGGCAAAGGGCTGCGGGCTGGACTGGGACCTGGGCCGCTGTGGTAAGGTCTCAGACCTTATACATGGGGAGCGTGCTCTACCAGGGGGAGCTACCAGGGTGCACGGCCCCCCTATATCTGAACCTTAGTCTAAGGTAATGAAAATACAACATTTCTTATTTTCAGGTGATTATACACTAATACACAATACACTAAAACATACTTGAAATATACTATAAATATTATATTCCATTTCTGCCAATAGCTCCTCCTAAATGTTACACACTGGACAAACCAGATAAACTAAGTTGACTAATGCTCCAGATTTCTTTTTTTTTCTCTATTCTTATGAGTGAGTACTTGCTAATAGTATTTCCCACCTTCATGCATTTTTAATGCTGTCCTGTTCAATAATATCCGTTTAACGCATCACCAGCTGCTTTCATAACAGAGAAGCATAATCAATAACCAAAGTTTACATTTAGTTTGGCATGTGGAACGAAAGCGTAATGTGACTGTGAAGGAGACACATTTCTTTATTTTAAGGATTACCATAGATGACTATGAAATATGAATATGTTCATATCATTACGATATTATTCCACTGAAGGTTGACAAACAAGAACATTAAACTATTGCCTAGCTCCTCACTATACCACACTGATTCTTAAATAGGAAAAGAGAAATGGTAATTGATGACAAATACTATCACAAAACACAGTGAAAAGATAATTTCTAGATATTGTCTAAGGACAAGAACCTCCTTGACATTCTTGCGTAACATTCTTGGTTACAAAAGCCTCTATCAATACTTACTTTGAAACAATCTTGGGAGCCATAGTAACTGGGATTGAATTGTTATAACATGCTAGTATGAAATGTGTCCAGTGAGAGATGATTTACTGTTGTGCTGTGATTCATTCGTTCCACCGCTGAGCGCTCTAATTCCCTAGGTCCCTTCATGTTTCTAAAGGGTGAGGATCCTCAAGTAAAAAAAACACTGCCAAGAGCCTAATCCAAATGTGATATGTTAACATATGCAAGCGCTGATCATCTATAGGACCCACACTGCTGAGACAAAAGAGAAGAGCAATCCTCTGATTTGGCTGCGGTGACTGGAAATTGAAATGAGTCACGTCGACATAACAGCTCGACGCGCTGCTATGTGGTTTAAAATTGGATGAATCCATTCCTAAAATGTTTAATATGTTGTCAGTGCTCGAATGGAAAGTGAGGAGAATTTCACAAAAGAAAATGTGGTTGCAAACATCAATCATACTATAGACATTTTAAGGCTAATTGCTTAGTCTTCAAAAGCAACAGTTCAAGTGTTGTTGCTGCAAAAGTACATTGAAGTGGCTCTCTTTAACCTCTGCATTTGAATAACATGATGTGACATACAGTATATGTAATTTGGGGGCATTTTCAGACGTATTCTACCTCGTATAGATTCAGTTTTAAGTTCATATGAGAAAGTATGTTTCCTTGACACCATTGCTCTGTCAGTCATCTGGACTGAGCCATGGTCTTATTATTGTGGCTCCACTCAACAAAACTCACAGTATATGCTAATACGGGACTGCAAATCATTCTAATTTGATTGTGCCGTGTGGTCAATTCTGATGTATTACCATGCACTTCAGAACACTGTATTAAACTAAACATGTGACACACACACACGCACACACACACGCGCGCACACACACACATACACACACAGTATCCAATACAATGATATCCTCTATTACTATATTATAAAGCATGCACAATTTGCACACTATTCAGCATATTTGTTATTGCTGTTGCGAAACTGACAGTAGACACCTTGTGACAAATTAATGTTTCTCCCTTTATTTTTTGTACTTTTGGGTGTTCAATTAACACAACTGGTGGATTACTTTAAAGTAAATCCAATGTAATTTGGTCAATTTATTTAAGTTTTCAAGGAATACTTGTCAACCTGGACATTTTTCAGGTGCACTAATGAATATTATTATATTAACAATTGGTCAAATGACAGTGTGTAATGTGAAAGCTGTCACTTGTAGTGGCAAATTATCACCCGGCTCTGCATTTCCACCCAGCTCTAAAAACCATTTTGGTGTCTTTCAGCTCATTGATTTGGTTTTACCGCAACTTTACTGTTTTGGTTCATTCTCACCGTTCTCCTCAACCTCCATGTCTGCTGGCTGTGTAAACAGGCAAAAGTTTGCTAACACGTGAGCCATATCAACTTTGCAAGGCCATAATATGTCAAACATGCAATTTTTGTGTTTTGTAGATTTCTTCTCTAAGTGGACAATTCTGATAACCATTTAATTCACTTAATAAACAAAAGAAAATAATTTGCCTCGAGTTTCTCAAACGTGAGGATTTGCTGCTTTTTTCTGTTTAATATAGTTCTGAATTGAATGTCTTGAGTTTTGATGTACTGTTGGACAAAAAAAGCAGCTTGAAGATGTCATCTTGGGCTCTGGGATTTCATTTAACTATTTCGCAATTAATTGATAATTAGAGATGGTAAACATGGTGGTTTTTAGAAATGATTTCATCATTGGTCTACATACCATCCCATCATGGGCTTGTTGGAATCTTCACATCATAATATGGTCTTACTGTGCTGGAGCTAATCAGTGTGTCATGTGTTTGTTTCCTATAATACTTCCTAAAACACCCGCTGCATTGGATGCATTGATTAACACTGAAAATCAGTAGAGCTGATTGTAGCATCAATGCTAGCATTGTAAATAAAGGTCAGAGTTGTAAATATGCCAGTGGCAAATATTTACAGAGTTGAAAGTTAAGCATTAAAAAGTGAACATCCTTGCCTCGACTCTAGAATGTAAAAACACATTTAAAACCTGCAGAAAGCAACTGCACACAACAATAGTCCAAAGAAATGCTTGCAGAGAGAAATCCTGTGTGATGGAAAAGTGCTCTGTATTCAGAACTATTGTTATTTCTCTCCATGATGGGCAAATAAGTGTTGCCCCTTAATTTGGTTCTGAATGGTGGAGACTGGCGACAAAGCAACACTACTCGTCCAAATCAAATCTCATGGCTCTACTTTCTGCGTGATTACACAATAACTCTGAGCTGTCTACCTCCAGAAAATGTTGCCAGCGTCGCTGAATAGAGAATTGTTGGACTGGTGCTGCCCGTTTCTATTCACGTCGGCCGCCACAGCAAAGAGGAGAGGGCTAATGGTGATGAATAGCAATGGCCAAAACCTCTCAGGTTTAAGCTTGTGAAACACAAGGAAACCTTTGCTGAATGCAGCTGCTCAAGAGTACATCATTCACCCGTTTCTTGTCAGTGTAACAAATGTCCTAAATCATTTGTGATTAGGTTGAAATACGAATGTTTCTGTGGATTTTTCTGAATACTAAAAAGATTACACTCCTATCTTTCAGGAAGATGTGTTTCAAAGTTCCCCTTGTACTGTGAAAAAAGAAATTGTTATAGGCTCCGAGACAGCGACTTTGCCTTTTCTTTCTGACTGGCCATAGACAACCTTCATGTTAATGAAAACTTCTGCCAATATGAGCTCGGAAGCCAGAAATCTCACCACATTATAGAGCTCATAAATCAAACAATTGTCTACCTCCATCATCATGCAAGTGGAAAAGGAAGATAGTATAAGTCCCCTGCTTTTTTTATGTTTTATCTTAGCTGCCTTTCCTCATTCTTCCTGTGCGGAATTACTGTCCATTCTCTTTCATCTCACTCCTTTTACGTTTTCAGAAAGAAGGACTTGTGAGGGCCCATGAGTTATGGATTTACCAATTGCACCTAATGGCTTACTGTCCCTCAGAGGAGAATAAAGAAATAATTTAGCATAAAAAGCGAAGCAAAGGGGCCTCATACTGTTAGACGATGCTCTGTGGACCAATGACCAATGATCTTTTGGCTGGAGATTTCTAGACTTAGAAATCTACAGGGAGGGAGCTAACATAGCTTCACTTGTGCCCACAGGGTTCCATAAAATGTTATTTACCCCCACTATTTTACTGACATAATGCTGGCAAAAGAGTGGTGGAAGAGTTCATTGTCAATGCTTGCTCCAGATGAGAGCAAAATCAAATATTTTCATTTGATAGCAATGAAGAGAGCAGTGTACAGTATGTCTCGAGGTAACGCTGCTTAAAAAAAACTAGAGGAACATACCTCAATACGCAGGAATAGTACCCCACATCTTCCAACTCTGCTGGTCGAAACCATATGGCATCCTCCTCCTTGCTCATCCTTGTGCCGTCGAAACTGATGGGTTCCTCGAAGTCCCCGTGTCCTGCACTTTTGTACCACATAAGGCTAAGTCCTGCGCTCTGCGCATGGGTGTAGTTAGCCCGGATATATCCATAGAATAAAGCGCACTTAATCCGTACAGGTTCCCCCAGAAGCACCTTATATTTCAGGTAGTCCACTGACCAATCCGTGCAGCCTTCCACTGAAAGAAAAGAACAGAGAAAAGGAGAATTAAGAAGGGGTTACTCGAAAAGGGTTTAAATTTGTTTTGAGCCAATTTGCTTCATCACCAAGTCCAAAAGAGGAGATCTGTAATAATGAAAAGGGTATGGGGCAACCAGAACAAGACCACTTTCAGTGCTGGTATCAGTCTGTCTGCTCATGTGCTTTCCCAGCAATCCTTGTATCACAATCAATCAAGACGCCCTCTTTTCCTCCATGCAGCACTGATCTCTACAATGTTTCCTTTTTGTGTTTCACGAGAACACACAAACCAAATGAGGCTATTAGTACCTATACACACCTCTAACACATGACTTCCAAAGTGTGCCTAAATGAATTCACAGCCAATTTTAAAATGGCAGAGAGAAAGCAGGTATCCTTATAATGTGTAAATATGTTGAAGTGTTTCAATACCACAATATCTTTTTGAATGTTAAACTGAACTCTCGACTTATCAACTGTTGCATTCAATCATTGTTCCCTGTTCATTGTTCACCTACAAACATTACTGTATTTATATCTGACTCATATGTTACCATCTCATACATAAATTGAGTCTACTGGCAATAAAAAGTCACCACCAATATCTGTTTAAATGGCAATGCTGGCACTCATCTACATTTTACCTGATAAAATTAGAAGCTGCTGTGAGTCTGCATTCATTTCCTAAAGCTATAAAACTAGCATCGGGTCTCGAATGCTATTTTCAGTAATAAAATAGGAAAAAGTAGCTTGTCTCATATTACACCACCGCACATGCCTAGGCTGAGCAATAGGGATCTTCCTGTTAAGACATCTTATAAAGCCCACCAACTGTCAGTCAAAAAAGTTACAAAGATTGAATAATAACTCCATTATTCATGCACAGCAGGCAAAGGGATGGTTTGGATTCTCAGACTTATTTTCCCTTTTTTGGGTGTATGCAAGATTGATGAGAAACACTAAATATTAAACTGACACTTAATCCTTACCAAGTCCTCGCTCACCAGTGAAAACCCACACAGACAATACCAACTCCTGAGTTGCTGATTGAGAATTTCACACATATTGAGTTGTGTAAAAAAACAGAGGTACAGTAAGCAACAAGGGTTCACCCAGAAATGGGAAGAAAATCATTTTCCGGTGAGCTGTGGTCTGTATCATGAAGCAAGATTGGTGGTTTAGCCAGCTTCCTGTTTCACGAGCCTGGCACAATTTTAGGGGTAAATCACGATGGTGCCCTATGCTGCTCTACTCTACTCTCAAGCCTCTCAAGCTGTATTTCACACCTTTACACTGTCTGTATTTTTGTTGGAAAATTCCTTATATTAACTATATTTTATAAATCAAATAAGGAGAGGCTAAGCTAGAGCTAGAGGCTTTAGCCACTTTTCGATACAGATGAACTTCTGTCAAAAAGTTTATTTCTCTCTGCTCTTTTGAGACAATAACAAACCACTTCTCTTATATTTGAAAACCAAAGTGGTTCTTCACTGAATCAAAAACAAGCTCTTTGCCTGCTTCATCTTCCCTTATCAATTTTTCCCTTCCAGTTCCTGACATCCTCTTTTCCCTCGCTCCACCTCGCTGCATCACTTTTCCTTTAAAAACAGCTGGCGAGCACAGCTGTCGCAGACTCAACAGGCTTCGCTAATTGAGCCTCTATAAATGTTTTATTTACCAAAGAAGCAACTCGGCCGCCAATCAGCGAGGTGCGGTGCGGCAGTTGTTGAGGGTAACCGGGGGAGGGGTGTTGGTGGGGAATTGATTTAACCATGCTGATTTATGTTATTGGATTGTATTGTGTGGTACTGTAAGGGCCATGCTGGGAGCGGCAGTAACAACACTGATGGGTGCTTTAGGAGCTGGAGAAAAGATGAAAAAAGGAAAAAGCATACTCCAAATCACTTGAACAGTAAAAAATGAGGAAGACATAAAGTCACATTGAAATACTACCAGGGCAGCTGCGGCGGAGTTTAATAGAAAAAGATCCATCAGTTACTGAACACTTGCAGCAACAGATTTTGGTGTCACTCTGTCAGAGTCAGGCTCCCTTCACTGACGGCTCACTATATAAGGAGCCAAGATGGCGTCACCACTGCGCAGGGGCAACACTTAGCTCCCTCCTTTCCCAATTAGCCACAGGTGTATCCCCAGTTTGATTACATGTAGCCGTGCTTATGGTTTTTTGTTCTTCTGGAGTTAATAAGGGTGGGCTGCCAGTTTTTGTTACACTTGTTTTCTCCTGCGTATTTTATTTGTAAATGGACTGTACTTGTATAGCGCCTTTCTAGTCGTCCGACTACTCAAAGCGCTTTCAAACTACAGATCACTTTTACCCATACACACACATTCATACACTGATGGCAGGAGCTAACTGCCCATCAGTACAAATTAAACTAACCATTCACAAACACTCACACACCGAGGCGCAGCTTCGGGAGCTCTGCCACCAAGCCACTGCCGCCCCATTTATGGGGGTTAGTTTTAATTAATTTGGTTTCTTTGATTTCCATAAGTTGTATTTGTTTCGATTCTGAGTAAAGGTCGTCCACTTTTTTTCAGGTGGAAACATTTCCAGTTGTAGCTTCTACTGCTGTTTCTCTCTCTACAGAACTCCAGGGCCCCTGAAAGTTCTTCTTTCTTCTTTCTTGAAATGATAATGGCCTTTTGGGTTTGCTTTGCATTTACCTGATCTTGAGGCCCTTTCTTGAAAAGGGTCACGGTGTTTTAAAATCTAGTTTCAAGTTAGATTTTTTGCTTATGTGTTGAATATTATTAAATTAATTTGTGTTTAATCAAATTACCACACAGCATATGCAGGGCCAGGTAGTATTCAGCATAGATCCACTGTTCACTGTGTACAGAGAGTGAGAAGAATGAGGGGTTAATGGGGTCCCCTATTGGGAGTTTAATCCACCAATGCTTGATTTATCTGGCCAACAGTCCAGAACCTAAAGATATTTCACTCAGCATAATGTAAAACAGAAAAAACAGCAAATCCTCACATTTTGGAAGCTGAAACCAGCAGATGTTTGGCACTTCTGCTTGATAAATGACTTAAAAGATGAACTGATTATCCAAATAGTTAGCGATACAATTTTTGTTTATCAACTAATCTTTTTAGTTCACTTCATCTGTGTTCTCTTGAGGTTGTTAAAAAGGCTTTCTGGGAAATGTAGGAAATCAGTTTAGCCGATGAGGCAAATTTGAGAAAATTTGGTACAACAACTGATAAAATACAGCACTTCATCATGAAACTGGTCTGGAATTCACTTAACACCTAAGAGCTTTAGAGAATTTGAGGGGGAACTTTTCCTTTAGATCTACTGACTATGCCATTAGCCCTATAATTTCACTGTTAGGCAGATTTGACAACTCATTTTACCTGTAGCAGCATTGTCAAATCTGCAGCACCTTTCCTGATGAGAGTAAGAACACTGCGTTCAGATGCAACGCTTTGACATCACCCCTCTAAACCTCTGTGATTTCCTCAATTAAGTGGGTCCTCCCACGAGCAAGACAGTGACAAAAACAACCTGACTTGTATACAGTGAATAACTAGAAACAAAATGAAGCAAATACAAGTGCTGGAGACGGCGGCGTGTGCTCTGCGAGCTGCCCAACACTGCAATCCCTTCATTGTGATTAAGTCTAACTGTTGCTATGGCAACAAAGGGTCTACCCTCGCTTATCAGGAACTTGCTAATTAGTTTGTGGACGATAATAACTTGAAGGCTTAAGGTAGGACAACCACAGCCAAGACGGTTTCACTTTTAATCATGTGTCCTAATTGAGACTCTGAAGTGTTTTACTGTGTGTAAAGGGTAATACAAGCAGGCAGCAGCCCAAACAGAGAGCAAGATTAGTTTGGCAATTGTGCACATGAAGTTACAGCTAATCTTTCTGATAATCTCTTATGTCTACATACACACAAG
Organism: Coreoperca whiteheadi; assembly: GCA_011952105.1. Taxonomy (NCBI): domain Eukaryota; kingdom Metazoa; phylum Chordata; class Actinopteri; order Centrarchiformes; family Sinipercidae; genus Coreoperca; species Coreoperca whiteheadi. The sequence goes on from CM022483.1 coordinate 9,703,497, forward strand.
ACACATGGTTTTCATCTGGGAGTTTATGGTGCAGTGACTACATTACACATGCAGTGGTGAAAAATCAACATAGCGCAACACGTAGGCAAACTTTACTGTCCACCACTACCAAACACGGGCAGTAGCTAGGTAAATTTACTAAATTACTGCACATACAAAGCAACTTAACACCCCGTTTTAACTTGAACACAGCCCTTCACATATCAGCCCTTCACATATTTATATAAATGCATTCAAAAACAGGGCACCAGCCTGACCCAACTACTGTTGGACAAGCGCTCCTGACCTCTTTTCAAATCCCAACTGCAAGTGAGAGCCACATGTACCTATGAAACCATAGTTCTGTGAATTCTGGATGAACATCGCAGCTAGAGATATTAATAGACCTCGCCACACCGTCAAGAGATGATTTCTGTTTCGATATCTCGTCATTGGGGAGGTTTTGCCTGAGTTAACATGATAATGACTTCTACCTCAGGGGCGTGATTTACAAGGCGACAACACAGATTTTTCTTTTGATCTAGGAGTCTTCACTCTGGAAAAAGGCAAAAAATGACTATTGCAATAAACACTATGAAATGGGAGGAGAAACAGATAGTAAAACAAACTGCATGGCTGGTTTCACTTTTGAGCCCCTACTGGCCACCCAACTACCGCCCCATGTGCAATGTGTATGTCACCTCATAGTTCCCATTACATCCAGTGCAATCAGTTCTGCTGCAATGCAATTGAATTTGTGTTAGTTTGTGGAAGAACTCTATATAGCAATATTTACCATGAGAGAACAATTTATGTTACAATAAAGCTCTTTAAGATAGAGGGCGACTCTACAAGACATAACCACAAAATAGCCTAATAATGCAGGATCCATCAAACCTTAACAGCAATTGTACTTTAGTGTTGCTAATTCCCTAACAAATTAGAAAATAATCAGATTACCAAAACCAACTGATAGTGACACGCAGTGTACCAGGGGCTTTTGGGGCCCCGGGGGTCTGGAGTTCTGTGGAAATTGCCCACTGTGCCCAGTCACTCTTTGCATACAATTTTGAGTTACTTGTTGTTTTTTTATTTAGCATTTCTTCATACTTCTGCTCTTCTATATTTCAGTAGGAAATATTGTAATATATTGTACTAATCTTTACTACATTCGTTTGACAGCTGTAGTCTCTGCAGATTAAGATTTCACATACAAAGCATGATCATTTTAGAAAATGTGATGCATTGGAAAACATTAATTAGCACCACCTAGAACAGCCACAACATTAAATTACAAAATTAATGTTGACACTGTTTTCCATTGAATAACGTTTAATGATGTCAGACTCAGAAAGTGGCCATTCTGCTTTTACTTGTGACGCTTAAGTACATTTAATAATACCTCTGTACAAGACTTTTACTTGTAATAGAGTATTTTACATTGTAGTGTAGGTACTTTTAGTTAAGTAAAGGATCTGAATACTTGGGACAAATATCAAAAGGTATCTACTGTTATCTAGCTGACCAGTAAACGGGTCTTTGCACCCTTACAAAATATTCTGCTTGCCCAGACAGAAAAGAAAGGACAAATATACTCAGAAGTGCTTTCAGTTTGGCTGCAGAGACTGGATTTGGTATAAAATAAAAAAACAAACACAGTTAACGCATCACTGCCAAACATCAGACAGCCTGGCTCTGTCACTGCCTGCCCCATCAGCACTTCAAATAAACGCTCATTCTCTCATTTTTTTAACAGAAATTTTCCCTCTTACTGAAGAAAAATAACGTCTCACAGAATGGGAGTTGGTTTGATGTTTGTTTGGTATCTGGTACTCGAGTTGGTCAAGTACCAGATATTTGCTACTACAGTACAGTGCATTATATCATGCCAACTAGTACAAGTGCGTCTGGATGTGGATATTACAATCTAAAATCTATAATTAAATTACATACATATTAGTATGCATCTGATAAAAAGGCAAATAATACGTGATACGTGAAATGGTTGATTACTACTGAAAACATAGGCAACATGTAACAGTGAAATTACTGTCAGATAAAATATATTAAACCACCCTCAGGCATTTGAAAATACATCCCCAGTTTAAGAAGTTAAAGAAAGAAATAAAAGCATCAAAAATCCTAAATTAATTTCCCTTTAAGAGTGAACTCCAGCTCAACTGTTTCAAAAGGCTTGCTGTATTTATCTCTAAAACTGCCACGAGGAGCTTGCCAGCGCCAGTATGTGTTATCACCTATCCGCAAATTGTCTGTTTCAGACTTTTGACTGAGGGTTATCGTTCACTTCAGTATGTGTGTGCGTGTGTGTGTGTGTGTGTGTGTATGTGTGTGTGTGTGTGTGTGTGTGGGGGGGGGGGGTTCTGCATAATCTGTTGGCAGGAAACAAACATGGTATAAAGCCTAATTGAACTCGATTAACATTTCCCTGCTCACCAGATTTCCATTCTGCTGGATCACAATTGGTGAGGGAATTGGCCAATCTGCTGAGTGATAATAACAACTCCGGCACCTCTTCAGCGTCTGGGACCATCAAGCATAAGCAGCGTTTGCGGTGGCGCTACACATGACCAATAAGTAAAAAGGAGTAATTCCTTAGTCGCTGTTCCTGACTGTGTCTGGGGTCCAACAATTCTATTTGTCAGTTGGAAAGATGGTAACTGTCAGCTGTCATGTTTGGCCAAACGATCACAGAACAAATGTTTGCATGTCACTCTGCATGGAAATCGGGATTTGATAGAGCCACATTCACTGACACCACATCAAAATGGGGTCTTCCAGCCATTTCCCGATTTACAGTAACCACGCCATTAAACAAAGACAGGGCTATTTGTCAGGCCTGCCTTGTTTTTATGTTTGTCATGTTGCTCTCATTTGTCCAACTGTGTAAAAGACTGGGGCTCCATTTTTAAAAAGGTTCGTATCCTCATGTTTTGTGTTTTAACCAAAACCAAACAAAGGATGTGATTTATATGAAACAAAAACAAATTTGGTTCTGATGTCAAAGGTAATTGGCTGCAAAGATGCATTTTTTCATGTTAAAATGTATTTGTAAAAATCATCATCCAAGGTTTAAATGCAAATATGGACCACAGTATACATTCAAATCAAGGTTAAGTCAAAGCAGCCTTTTACAAAGAAGGTCTTTTGAGTCTTAAAGCTAATTATACTTTCAAATACCATATACCATTATTCAAAGCATTTCCTCTCACTGATACTGATTTCGTGGTTAAATTTGACCCTCACTCTTAAAAAGGATCCCACTGGAAATCACCCTTGAGGCATTTTCCTCATATCTACTGAAGTTGTTTTTCTGAATTTAAAATGCATTAGATATATAGATATATCCATATAGTTTAATAGAAACTAGCTTGCATATTTTAGTGACGCTTTTTCCTATTGGACAGGGCAGGGTATTCTAAAATATATTTGAAACATAAATCTCGTGTGCAACCGACTGCTGAAACGATACAACACAGATGCGACAGGATGCCAGTAAACACGCATAAAAAAACCCCAACTATGATGCATTTCTAGTTTAAAGGGCACCACAATAAAGCTAAACAAATGTTATGTCATCGTGTTCCTGCTACATTTTACTGTCACTTGAGAACGAGCATGTGGTCCTCCTAGAGAGGAGGTGATCAGCTCATAAATTGGGTTACAGGTCTGCTGGGGGGTAATCGTATGCAGATTGAGTCAGGTCACCACAGAGACTCACACAAAGTGTCTGTTCTCTCATAAGCACTCAAGGAGACGGTTCACTACCATTTTTCTCCGTAAAAGCTCCAGTGTAATTCAATCAGAAAGGCATGCATACATTAGGCCTCGGCTGATTGGATAAACACACAAGCATGCGGACACACATCTACAGACACAAACACAATCTATGAGGTGACGCGACATCAACCTTTACTTGCCCTCATGAAGTGTAGTGTCTTAGCTGGCCTGGCTCCACGGTCCCTAAAGGAACTTATCAACTTCACAGCCACTTTTTCCAGGGTAGGGAGGCAGGGGAGGCAAAAGATGTCTCCAAATCTTGACCTGCCGTTTTCCACCTTGTGAAAACGCTGTCGCAGCAGAGTGAGTCTCAATTAAGAGGAATATAGCTCTGATGTGTGGGGAAGGTAACCTCTCGGCTGCCGGTGTGCAGGAGGAGATTACCTACTTGATGGAAATACCTCCAGCACGGTTAAAAAAGAGAATGCATCATCAGCTAATAAACCAATCAGCCACGGCCCTCTGCATGTGAGAGTATGTAAACTCACACAACACACACCCACACACAATAGGACCTCTGGAACAATAAGGAAGACGCAGGCCTGGTGCTTGAACAGACAATAATCTGTTTCCTAAACTGTAGGATAGATATTGAGGGGTGTATACTGTTCAAATGGCACTGCAACAACAAGGGACTGCAATGCTAAAATGACCAGAGTTATGGGCCATATGGTGACTTAAAGGAGAATCTACAAGCACCTGGGTGTGAACAGTAGTCTAAGAGAGGCACTCGAGTATGTTAAAGGAATAGTCTAACTTTTTGGAAATATGCTTTTTCACTTTCTTTCCGAGTGTGAGATAAGAAGATCAACCAACGTTTGCACGTTATCTATGAAGCTGGAGTAAGGACATGTTTAGCTTAGCCTAAAAACAGGAGGCAGGGACAAACAGCTAGCCTGGCTCTGTCCAAAGTGATAAAATATGCCTGCCAACTCCTCTAAAGCTGACTAATTCACTAACCTAAACCAGATTCCAAACACTGTGCTCCCTGACATTATCAAGCAACCTGTGCTATAGTCAGAAATGCTGTACAGAAGCACGGCGTGGATGGATGAACTGTTGTTCAGCACAAATTAGATTCAACATACAACTAAACCTAAAATGACAATTTTTTATTTATTTTTTATTCTGTTCATGTACACGTTAAACAGACAATATACAACATTTAAATAAGTCAGTTTTAGAGGTGTGGGCATGTACTTTCTTTCACTTTGGACAGAGCCAGGCTAGCTTTTTTTCCCTTACTTCCAGTCTTTATGCTAAGCTATTAAAACACAGGTTATATTTTCCTAGCTAGTTCCATATAAGTTTAAAACACACCTCAGGTTAGTCAAATTTCTTTGGAAGAGAAAAGATGAACGCTAAAATTGTAACCCAAACTAACCGTTGTAGATATCCATCGCAGTTTACTGACTGACTTAATCTATTCATGTGCACTCAGTATTTATTTGAAATGAAGGATTAATAGCAACCACATTCACCCTTCGGAAAGAAAGCGAATGAGTTTCTTTCTCAAAATATCAAACTATTCCTTAAATTCAAAGAAAAGGAAGTCCACATTAGCAAAATCTTTTTCTTGGTTTCAGAAATTACAATAAATGTATGATTTAATGTAGATGAAAAGATTTATATTTTTGCAGGGTGACTCCAGCTGCCCAGCTTAATTCCTGATTGCAGTGACATTTACCTCCCATCCTCCTACCCGTTCTTCACAAGCAGATAAAACAGCTTTATCTCTTCTCGTCTCGCCTGCACTTTACTCTCATGACACTTCATCTTCATATGTCGTTTTTCTCTCTTCCCTGACAGCCACCGGGCTGTCATTTATATGCAAATACTCATGTGATTGTGAAAGAAAGGGGGGAAAAAACCCCAAAACAGTTTTTCTTCCTATCGCAAAACAAACATTGCCCACAATCTTGCCAGCTTCCCCCGTCTGTATCAGATTCGGCTCCCCTGATTGGACACGGCCTCCAGAGAGAGTAGCGCCTGCTGTCTCCAATCACGGGTTAAATGCTGACGGGGACAGGGAGCACAGAGAGGGTTTGATGGGAAAGGGGACGAGGCTGACTTCGCCAGGATGAACCCTTGCAGGGAGAATAAGGACAGCGGCGCAGGGGAAAATAAACACACACACAGGTACAGGTAGGTAAGACTAGTTTGGTAGAGTAGCAGCTGTTCCTTACGGTCACGGTTTATGATGGCAGTATACACCCATGCACCAACATCAGACAAATCATTCATTTTACTTTCTTTTGTAAAATCAATTGACAATCAATT
>CM022483.1:9709578-9837624 GCA_011952105.1 Coreoperca whiteheadi
GGCAGAGCTTAAGATGTTGAGGTTCTCTTTGGGAGTGACGAGGACGGACAGGATCAGGAACGAGTACATCAGAGGGACAGCTCATGTTAGATGTTTCGGAGATAAAGCCAGAGAGGACATGTTCAGAGGAGAGACTGTGAATATATTGGTAGAAGGATGCTGAGGTTGGAGCTGCCAGGCAGGAGGTCTAGAGGAAGACCAAAGAGGAGATTTATGGATGTAGTGAGAGAGGACATGAAGTTAATTGGTGTGAGTGAAGAGGATGCAGAGGACAGGGTTAGATGGAGGCACATGATTCGCTGTGGCGACCCCTGAAAGGGAGCAGCCGAAAGGAAAAGAAGAAGAAGAATTGACAATCAATTCATTTTAGTGCACCATAAAGATTTTCTGTGCTTGCACACTCATTTTAAATTATGTTCTGCATTGCAAGAGCCAGTCTAGGTTTTCTGGGTTGGGATTTTGGTGACATTTGCGGCTAAAATGCAACAGAAAAAGCAAGACAATCACCACTGAATTTGACTTAAAATTCCAAAAACAAGACCCCGTGTTGTCTTTGCACACAATGCAATGCAACAGAAGAGGACATGGTTCTATTATTCAGTCAGAAGCAACACAAGTCATAGCGGCTGAGATTAGGAAAGAAAAGATGTCTGCTGAGGGAGTGTATTTTTTTAATTGTTAGTGACTCTTGCTTGCTTTTACTTAATGTCTGCAATGTTTCAGATGCAGATTTCTGCAAACAGGGTGTAATGCGGCCACTCCTGTGCTGTTTATGCACAAAACAAACAGGTTCTGGATGTCTTTTTCCTTATATGTTTCTGAGGGTAGCACTCTGTTCAGCTATAGTGGCTATCACTTCTGTTAATCTTCTGTTAATTTAAAATGAGGAATGTAAAACACATCATGTGAGAGGACATTTTAAGACTAGACAACACCGCAACCAGGAAATGTCATTGAGTGGTTATTGACTGAATCCCTGTTATATAAACTGGCAAAATAGTAGCAAAATTAAAACTCCTCTAATTATTACTTTAACTGGAAAAATTGGAGCCTATAAATGTTTCTCTAATTCTATTTCATTCAGTGCATTATGAGGATTCAGAATAGTAAGTAAACTTCTAACCTGCATGTAAAATACAACTGCACTTAACTGCATAGCAACAGAGGCACACTTCTCTTCAAAGCAGTATGTAAATCAGCCTGTCGGACTCTATATAGGTGATTAGTACGGTGGCCGACAAGGGTAAACACACTGCAACTTAAGAAAACACATGCAAATACACAAAACACGGGCAAATTAAGAAAACATCTTCATCAATTTGACAACACATGCGCGGCATTTAGAAAACGCAAACACAAAGCAACAACGGAAGTATTTCCAGAGCACACTAAAAAGGTTTGTGACTCACCAAGTCAGGTCCGTACCATCCGTTCATTGTTTTTCTGTTATTTTGTTTTGTAGGCTACTGTTTCTCCGCTTTGCGCAGTCTGATCCGCAGTATGCTTTTAGCAAGCAGATTCAAAGTAAAAGTTTTTAAAGCATTTTTGAAACTGAAAATGATGGTAATGATTTAGCAATTTGAAAACTACTGTTAATCAGAGATACTAACCAGGTTTATCAGTGATGACAGACGATAGACTGTAGCCTGTTAATGAAAGTTGGAGTGCATATAAATAGCGTTTGCTATGTAAATATCTGTCATAAACACTAAATCTCCTGACAAATCATTACAATTATTGATAGAATTCCACTGTTTTGCTCTGCAAGATCTTGCGAGGTGCATGCAGCAGTCACTTTTCAGCACAAGCGCAGAGTAGAGCAGTAGCAGAAGTCACAAACCCACAACATAAACGTGGATGATACAAGGTCCTGACTTCAATAACTTCATGAGTCACAAACAAGTGACTGTAGAAACCAAACCGTGGCAACAACAAGCATGTCCAAAACGTACTTTTTAGTGTCCTCTGGAAACACTTCCGCTGTCGTTTTGTGTATTTGTAGTGCGTTGGCATTTAGCTGTGTTGTGTGTATTTGCAGTGCATGTGTTTTCTTAATTTGCTTGTGTTTTGTCTATTTGCATGTGTTTTCTTAAGTTGCAGTGTGTTTGCCCTCGTCGGTCACCGCAGATTAGGCTTGTTCTCCCTTTCATGCTCAATAGCACTCATATCAAATTTGTCATCCAACACTCAGCTACGTCCAAATCTGACAAAGTGTCTCATCATCCCATCGGATCATCTCAGTGTGAGAATCTGTAATGACTACTCACACTTTAAAGGGGTGATTATGTCTCCAGCATTTTGATTCTCCTGGGCAATCAAACTATGAAAATTGACTTGTATCCATATGTTTACTCTCAGTTCATGCTTATTTCAGGCGAACATTTGACAAGGAGCAGATGTAAAAGTGATCCTGTTATGGCTGGGGTGTCTCCTCCGGAGAGAGCACTATATAATCAGAAAATCATCCTTCTGTTCCCCACGGCGCCAGTAATCCTCTCATCCTTGGGAGGCGTCGAGACACACAACATAAACAATACTGACTCCTGAGAAAATACCTGAGTGCTGCATTGCAGACATGACTGCGCACATAGGACAAGAGTGTGGATAAGACATTTTTTCCACACATTCTCACCCACCCACACAGGTACAAAATACACGGCGAGAACACACACGGAGAACGGGCCACACAATCCACGCTGCCTCCGCTGGCAGTTCTGTCAGCCTGTTATTCTGTGCTGTATCATGGCGGTGTGGGTGCGCTAAGCTGGTGACTCAGACCCTCGCTGGTCCACTACAGACACCGACACACCATTTGGGCGTTGAGCTCCGGTGCCCCCGCGAAATGAGCGTTGGTGAAAATAGAGCGTGCCCAGATGGATAGAGAGCCTTGTCACATCAGCCTCTGCACCAGCCGTCTGTGAAATGATAAGATGGCAAGAATATGTAACAAAGCAAGCAGCGGGCACCGTCCTGATGGGCACTGGTGTCAGCTCTCATACGTCAACTCTGACCTTATTTTTTGTCTCTCATTTTTTCCCACACTGTTAACTACCAAAGCATCATCTCTTTCTCTTTTTTGTCTTTGTACTTCTCTCTCTCTCTCCTCCTCTGTCTCTCTGTTTTACCCTTCCTCTATCTCTAAGCTATTCAGCTCTTGCACAGAACAGCGGGAGGGTGAGGGGAGGTTTTGCCGGCAGCTCAAAGAGCGAGGAAGAAAATTATAATAGAGAAATGATTCAAGCTGCACATCAGCAAGGACAGTAAGGTCCCCAAAAGCCACACAAGTAAGGGTGTCCATATTGTAAATCACTTTGCCATTGGCAATGGACAAAAAATTTAGCAAGAGTGGACGGTGACTTATTTTCTTCATATATATGTCTTCAAGGTCGAGCATATTAAAAAACAAGACTTTCAGGAATACTGAAAGGAATTCACAGGTGAGGAGGGGAGCTGCAGATTTCTGCCAGGCACACACAACCTGCACATTTCCAGACACGTAAAAACACACGAACATGACCGCATACTTACATTCAATATGCTCCACAACGTACACACATACACACACTCACACAGGCAGCCAGGGATCCAGGGAAACCTAGTGGCCTGGAACAAGTGTAGAGCCAGAGCTTCCCATCAGATGACATTACTGTCAAACACTGGAACGAAAACTACCTGCTGTACACTGATTACGAACCTACCTCCCGCTACAATTCAATTACAAACTAGATAATATGATGCACTGCACTCATTCTCTGTGACAGTGTTCAGCCAGTGATATGTGGAAGTGAGGACAGCTGGCTAAGATGTTTCCTGAAAATGCCTGTTTCTTATTCCTGCACCACAGGTTGTATTTTTGGCTTTGTCTTGCCGGCATGTCCATTGCTTTGATTTATTTTTTACTAGCAAGATTTCCACCTTAAGGATGTCACACGTAATGAACAGGGTATTAAAACTGATCTTTTGGCTTGTTTGTTGCTCCCATGAAAAGTTGAACCAGGGTGAAGTTCTACATTATTCATCAGATCAGAGCATCATAAAATGGACCAAAGCTACAATTAATAAATAAATTGCCAGGGTTGAATTTAGTCATCAATGACAGCATTTTGCCTACAAAGCTTCCCATCTTGCCCAGTAAATTCATCACATAACAGTTATTTAACAAAGTATTGGGTGACAAAGTATTAGTTTTCTATAAAACAAAACGTAAACCAGTGCTTAGAGATAATTTCAATTAAAAGTCAAAAGTCATTAAAAGCATGTTGAAAGTTTAAATTAATGTACTCATATTCCAATGAATTGGATTTATTTAGTGCTGCAGCACTGTAAACAAGTGAAGTTCTCTCTCAAATGCCAATTTTAACAAAAATATAACTTTGAATGGCTAGTTAAGGTGGTCATTGTTAGCTGTGTCCTTCATACTAACTATTGTGGATTGCCTGTTGATGCAGGAAACTGGGAGTTATCAACAACAAGGGCGACTGTGTGATGGGAGCCGGTCTTTCCAAATCGGGGGATGGAGGGGAAAAACGCAGAACACTAATTGGTAGAGAATGCGGGCCATTAGCAGACATGCACAGACTCCGCCACCAGTCAATCATTTCCAATTTTCTCTCCAGACTGAAGATGACAAACAGTCTCAAACGAGCCTTTTTAAAACAATTCTACCTTTGGGAGGAGATTCTCCTGACATTACTGTTCCAATTATAGTGCCGACTGTGGAAGAAAGCAGGTCTGCAAATCAAACATAAACTTATTCACACTGTAAATCCAGAAAGGCAAGTGAGTCATTTATTGTTCCAGTCAAGCTGCCAGCCTGCAGACAATGAATTATTTAAAGTTGGTCTGAATGTAAACTGTTCCAAAATCTCTCCAAAACAGTCTGAGAGCAACCATCCTAAAGCAAGTACAACAGAATAGATGGATTTCCCTTTATAAAATAAGAAATGGAAATAATTCAATTATTTCTAAAAGAACAACACACAACAGAGTGTGCTTGTATTTAGGCCAGAAACACTTTCAACTATGAAGTAATTAAATAAGAGGTGATGGTCATTTTGAGCTACTTTTTAGTTATATAACCATGCAAGCATACTTTAAGCCACACACACACACACACACACACACACACACACAGCTGTATGTTCCACTCAATATACACAAAAAACAACACCCTCAACACACAAACTGCAATTCCCTTGTCCCTCAGCCAACTGGCTGATAAAAAGCAATTCATTTTCCTGATTCGAAATAAGCCATCCTATTCTGCTCCAATTAGAAGGGATAGGAAGAATTCCATTACCGTGTGCTGCACCCCATCTTCAGCCTCTAAATGCACCCACAGTTCACGGGGGTTAGGGTGAGCAGTTGTGGGTGTTGAGGTGCATAACAGTGGGAAAAAAATGTATTCATGCACAGTGTCAGCAAATTAGAACCTTAATGCAAATTGAATTTACAATAAATCCACCGGGAGCTGCCATAGAAGAAGAAAAAAAGGAAAGAAGAGGCAGAGAAGGGAAAAAAAGCCAAGAAAATGAAAATGGAGATCCTGGCACCTTGAGCATACATTTGCATATACATAATTAATTAAACCGGGGTTCACTGCTCTAGATGGATGACCGTCTGAGGGGAAACCGAGGAGCTACTGAAAGTAGAACAGTGATAAAAAGGTTAAAGAAAAGGTGATTCTCATTTCATTCAGTGAAGGGAATAATCGCCAAGATTCAACTCAAGAACTCATCAGCGTTGGTGTTTATACACGCATACTGTATTATATGTGTAATATTAAATTGTATTATATATGTTCTGTATGTTTGTATGACCCCAAAAAAGGAATGAATGCCACTTAGCACCACTCACTCAGTTAACTTGACAACAGAAAAACAAAACTCAAAAATAATCTACAGCCCTCTGTTGAAAGACTCAGTGGGCTTGTTAGAGAGAATCGCAGGTTTGGGTAGGTAACACTGGGGTAATCCAATGTAAACAAACTATCCGCAGAGGTGGTTGAGTACACTAAATTAATGCAATTGTTCCTCAGCTGTTCAGACTGACTCTCTCATTTGGTAAGTGCTGCCACTGTAGCCGCTTAACGTGGGCATGCAGAGAAGTGAGGCAATTGAAGGTATCACCAGCTTCCAAAAAAACAGCAATAGAGGGGTAAAAAGGCATATTTCTTTTCAAATTTCCTTTCAAATATGTTGGTTTACATTTAGGTAATAGCTGCAGAAAAAGGTTGTGTTGTTTGGGAGTTGGAGAGGACTATGAGTCTATAACTCCTCCCAAAAAGATATCTATAATTCATTAATGCAATTTGCTTTAGAAGTAAACGTCAAAACAGCAGATACAGCTGTGAATATGAATGTGATGAGTAATTGGATGGAAGTGAGTTTTTACACTTTAAGCACTTTTGAGTACACCCGAATCTGACAAAATGTCAAGATTTTTACCATGACAAGAAACCAATAGTAAACAGGGTTACAGCATCAAATCATTATCAAACATCCTATGATCTAAACATCACTCGTATCACAAGCTGTTTAATATGGTGAAATATGGCAGCTCTGCAAAAGCAGATAAGTTTAATAAGTATGACATGAACTAAATAATATGATGAATAAATAGACAAAATGTGAACATGAAATTGTGAAACAAATCAATTCTTCAACTCAGTTTATTATTATGAAATGTAGTTTCATTCTTCTTTTCCAATTACCAAAGTCATTGCAGGTCATTTTTATTTCTGTAGTTTTAAATTCCAAAATGTTTTTTTTTTTAACCAAAGTCCGTTTTTACTTCCCCAATGTGTTGAATTTCATAATGCCATTTTTCATCACAATTTTTTTATCTGTCAATCAAGAAAAAAAGGGCAGATCAAGTTTTGTGATGGCCTGTTGCTTTGGCCTGAATGAGCAGACAGCCAATCACATTTTACATATATCTGGATTTGATGATTTCATTTATTTCTATTAATTTATTTCAATGTCTTTGGGTGGCCATAGTTAACTGGTTAGCTGATAGATGTGATAACATGACTTGATGGAAGGTTTTGGTTGTTGCATCGCTGTAATCAAGGGGGAAAAGATGATTAACTTCCCTCTAGGGAATTTTCCAGAGGTTTTATTTACTTTGCATTAGGCTAAATTTCTATGGAGTCTTCACCCACTTACACTCACTGCCGTCACTCCTGTTTCCTAAGAAACTACTGGCCGTGGAACAGAAAGGATGACCAATAATAACAAGGCTGTTATGGCATTGAAAATTGGATACCAGATGGTTGAATCAACATCCTCTGACCTTGCTGTAGAATTAAGCTGCACATACACCTACAAAAGAAACGTGGGAGGGAAAAATTGCAATTTCCTTCTGTGGCTACTAAAGTAATCTTTGTAAAGATAGAACATTCAAAGCACTTGCACCAGAAGAACTTCTTCTTTCCCTCCCAGGCAACTTCAACAGATAACGCTGGAAAGGGCTGAAGGTCAGAGTAAAACAACTCCAACTACAGTATATCTGTGCAGTAGCTGCACTGGATAAAAAGCAGTAGCTCTGATATTGATCAAATGCTAAGACTGGTGCTCCAGTGTATCAATCAAACCAAACCAGTTCTGCTGCTAAGCCATCAGTAGTAAAGTATGCCTACCTGGATTGCAACTCCAACGCATCTTAGTCCTTTTTGATATCACTGTCAATACGAAGTGTCTTTTTTTCTTTTTTAATCAGCTTCTGTTTCATTCATCCTCCCTTGGCTGTCCCTCCGCAAGTAATCAAGGAAAATCAAGGAGGCAGTGCCCTTGGTTGGACTTTAGACAAAAAAAACATGATAAAGGTTTTAGGCTGTAAGAGAGCTATGAAAACACCCTAATTCCCCTGTTGAGATGAAGAGGATGTCATAAAGAAATTGAATTAGATTTTTCTTGCCGTTAAAAGGCTAAAGAGGTCTGATGGGATGAAAAAGGGCAGCCATTGTTGACAGAGCATCAGACCTGCTCAAAGGTTTGGGTGAGAAACAAATTATTTCATAAATTGCACTGATGTTGAGTGCACTATAACTCTATAACTTGGTTTGCAGAAATACACTGACAAAGAGTAGCTTTCCAATTCATATAAATCAGAAACCTTTGAACCTTAAACGATTAAAATCTAATCAGGTTTCAAACTAAGCCATCATTGTAAGATTACTTCAGATGTCAGTCACACCTTCATCATTCTTTTTTTCTGTCAATCTGTTTCACTTTAAAGTCAGTGGAAATGAAATGTGGTAGCCAAGCTGTCATCTCCCTTTTCCCTCTGCAGAGAAAATTATAATATGAAATGCAGCGTCAGTATTTTAAGGGGGGCACTGTCTTCTCCAACCCCCGCCCCCCGGTCGGTTTTTCCACAGTGTACGTGGAATGGTGAGTAAAAAGACAATTTCAACCAAATGATTCTTAGTTTCAGTCTTATTCCTGCTTCAGTGTCCTTCAGCAAGACAGAGGGCTGAGGTTATGTAGCTAACCCTGGTCCCTGACCTCTTTTTGAAGGGAAGCAAGCAAATCAAGGCTTTCCCTGGAATGATGTATTAAAACTGCAGGGCATAAGGAATAGGGCAAGTAGAAAATAAATATCAAAGTTTGTTATTTGACAAAAGACCTTTGTCATTCCTCTTCTCCTTCTATCTCTCTCTGTCTCTGCCATCTTGCTGGGCTGCACGTTATCTAATAAAGCAGAAATGCCATAAAAATAACCTTAAAAACCCTTCAGCCTGCCAAATTCTGACACCGGCCCAATTGAGATGCCATCATAAATTCTGAAGTCTGTGATTCTTTTATAGACAGTATGGGAAGAGGTGAGCTAAATGGATGAGAGAGATGTTTGCCAGTAATGTATGAAAGGGGCAGAAAAAGGGGAGGAAGGAGAGGAAAGAGACAGAGAGAGGGACAGTGTGTGTGTGTGTGTGTGTGTGTGTGTGTGTGTGTGTGTGTGTGTGTGTGTGTGTGTGTATGTGTGTGTGTGTAGAGGGGGATAGAAAGACACGGACGAAAACAGACTCAAAGACAGGCTGAGAGCCCATCTCCTAACTGCGTGCATATTAATGCAGCACTGCGGAAATCCAGCCAGTCAGGCAGCAGCCAAGGTCACCAGAGATTACCAGGACCATGACTAAACAGGCTGGCCAACGATTACCGAGGGCACCCTCCTCTCCTCTTCCCATCAGCCTATCCATCCAGCCCTTCATCCCCGCCACCTCTCTCACCCCGTGTCTGTCCGAGTCCAGGCTCAATCTGATGGGTGATTGCTAATAAACCAACAAGTTCTCAGTGATCCGCGAGAGTGGGAGGCGGGATGAATACATGAATTTTGATCAGGTTGCACATAATACCAGGGGTTGTGATGATGTAACAAGACAGAGTTTCTTGCCTCTTTTTCACAGTCTCTCCTGCTGCCACCCTCTCCCTCCTTTCCCTCCCTCCCTCCTGCATTCCTCTTCCCAGCAGTGTGTGTGGGGATGACAGAAATGAAGGAGGGACGGAGCCAGAGGGTGGTGGTGGTGGTTTCTGTCGATTGATTACTTTAGCCACCAATCGCAGATGGGTATATGTCCACCCCCAACACCCCCTCTATTAAATAAGCTGTGTCATTAATAGGCTATGTTAGGCCAACGTGTTCCATTAGCGCTTGCCATGCCCGCTCATCGGAGGAAGCAGGTTACGATAATATAGACATATATGTCATAAACCAGTGTGGGGAGGAACTGCTGGCAACAGACGGTTGTCACGCCATATGTGAGCTTTCAGATAGGCTCTGGGATTTAATAGACACGTACACAGTTACACATGTACCGTAATTTCCTCACAAACCTGTTCTATTAACACTCAGACACTGTGATTGGAGTGGTGCTATAAAAAAGCTAAATGTTCACCAACACACACATACACAATGAATTTGGCGCACACACACACACACACACACACACACACACACACACTTCCAGAGTGTCTTTAGACATCCTCGGAGCACGACTCCCTTTCGATTAACAACCAAAGTTTCCTGTAGAGTCTGAATATATGGCTCCTTGCTGAACGAGTACTACACAATCGATTCTACACTTGATGATACCCTGATGATCTAATGAAAGCAGTAAACATGCAGATTAGAGACTGTCAGTGGCCTTTCCTCCTCCCACTTTATCTATCCACTATTTAGGAAACCATCGAGAAAAATGGATCCCAAGAGAAATAGTACCATTTCTCAAAATAGCAGAAAACTCATTATTTAACTAAAGAACACTATGTCAAACTAGTTACTGTTCATATAGACATGCCCATTGATCAACGCTGTCTGCTGGATCAGGACCTTCCATCACAATTATTGACACATTACTTATACTGCACATGCAACTTATAATAACAACTAAAGAGCTCTGTGAATTTAACTTCTTCTAGACCTCTGAACCCCTGTACTTTTTTCAGCCAATTAAACAAGTCTGGTTTTGTGCTCATTGACTCTTGTTTTTAAGGTTAGAACCATCCAATCAGAACTTTCTAGGCGGAATTATGAATAGTGATTTTCATGTGCCAGAGCCAGGAAAATAGCAACAGGAGGCAGCTTTTGTGTTTAACTGAAAATTATATCCTAGAACCAGATTCCGTGTCCAGGGACTGGGTCACTGAGGCCTCTGCCTTCGACTGCCACCCAATCCACATTGCACTGGCCCCTTACGGTTCCTCCTGCAGGTGGTGGGCCCACAGGAGATCGGCCCCACCCTGGGTCTGGCTGAAACCTCCTTGGTGAGGTGTTCCAGGCAAATATTCCAGGAAATATTGTAGTTTTTACTCCACTACATTTATATGATGGAAGATGTAGAGGAAAGGTCCCCTGTGACAATGGATGCATTTAGTCATAGTCTGTCAAATTTTAAGCCCAGGTGTCTGTGCAGGGTGGTGTGGCTACTTACAACCTGCAGGGATTCATTTGTTACTTCTGTACACTCCAGTAGGTGCTTAAATTGAAGCTTCTGGTACAGTGGCACCATTATCATGCCCTGTGTAACCCAGTGGCCAGGTGTCACATTTTCAGGTCAGAATGTCAATTTCTGTTAGGGAGGATTTTTGTGAGTTAAATGACAGTTTTATTGAATTTAAATTTAGCAACATACCATTTTTCTCAAATAAGTTTACCACTAGGGTGTGATAACTGTAATGGGGTCCTGCAGTACATTTAAATTTCATTTCTTATCCTATGAACCTTGTAAACAGCTTCTCAGATCAAAACATTGACAAGTAGAGCCGGCGGTAATGACTTCTCTTTTTTTATTGGAATTAATTTGTCTTGCAGAATGTTGGAGGAGATAATTAACTGGTGCTTTCATCTTTATTTTAACTGGCATGTTCATTAACGTATTTGCCGTATTCGGTAAGAAAAGAGACCTAATGTTTCTGTTAATGAAAATAAACAAATAAATTACTAGGACCAGAGGCAATCAAGTTGAGGCAAGGTTTTGGCAGGGTGACAGGTATCAAGGCGCACAGAGCCAGCTTCATTAGCTGCAATAGTGCAATCATGTAAGGATCATGCGGGTGGCAAGGACATAATGATCATGATAATGTCAGCTGGCAAATAATAAAATAAACAGGTTCCTAAGGCTAGGTTATCACCACTGTATCAAATCCTGTCTTCATTACTTCCTGTACATTTTGACATGGAATGATAATCATAAAATGATTGCTTTTTACAGCATTATTTCCAGTGGCTACTGCACTGACACTGTGCAGTTCACCGTGGCTTAGAAAGCAAAATTACCTCAATATTTCAAGAAAACAGAAACTGCCTTTTCACATTCCTGAGATTTACAACTCGTGAGGAAAAGACAGGACTCTTGGGTACTGAAATACACCTGAAAAAATTCAAACTGACTCTGCGTCATACCTCGTCAGATGACTTATCTACCCTCGATGCTTGCCTAAAACCCAATATCGGGTAATGGAGCCCAGCTGTCAAAGATGCTTAATCTTTCTGTCAAGAAGGTGGATACATTCTTAGAAGGGAGAACATATTTTCCCTATGTATTCCCTGAGTAGCTTTGCTCAGGCAGTCAGTATCGGTAGCTGAAATATATTGAAATAATAAGGATGCAGATAGTCAGAATGATGCAGGGCAGAATTTTGAAAACCAGCAGAAAGCAGCAGTTTGTTTTCCTATAGCAGAAGATACTCCTCACTACAATAGTAATAGAGTAAACGTGGTCCTCTCATGATGAGAGCTTGGAATCCCTTTAAGATGGCAAAACAAAAAAGAACAGAAAATACAGAAACTGCGTATTTGTTTGTGCACTGCAAATAATATTTTCACCCAGATTTCTTCAGGGGAAAAAAGCCCTATAGATGAACTATTATGCTTTCCGTTTAAAGCCTCTTAAAAAGCACACACCTAGCAATATATTCATGCAAAGTTAAATGTGGAAAATAAACTACTTTTTTATTTTCTTTCTTTTAATGTTTTTCTTCAAGTATAAGGTTGGCATTATTGTATATTTTTCTTATTTTCAACATATTCTATAAAAAGCCCGACCAACAATCTGTTAGTCCACCTTTCAATACATTTGTGACTTCCTTACCCTATCTCTGGCAGAAGCTTAGTTCCTACAGAACACGTAAATCTCTCAAATATAAAAAAAGAAAAGTAAATTTAAAAAGTAATTTCCTAAAACAGCTGGGCACTGTAGTTTTTAGCAAACATTACTCCAACAGTGCATTAGTGGGGGACTATTTTCAGCTGCGGATTAATACACATCTGATTGCACTAGTGAGTATTTACAGCACTAGAATGATGCATGTGGGATTGACTCAAAATAAACTACAGTGCCCATGGTCATCGTAATAAAGAAACATGTCACCCAGTGGAACAGTTTGCCTCACAGATGTGCTTTTGATGGTTTTGGGCAACAATGGATCTCTATAGCACCGAGAAATCAGTTACATCAGGCTTTGGATAATTGTTTTTTTGTTATGTGCATCTTCATTTATTAATCTCGACTGTATAGCTCTTTTGTAATTTAGTTTCTTGCTATATGTTTCTGGGCTTGGGCATTCAGTCTTATATATTCATTACCATTCAGCTCGTGTCACTAGTCATTGTTGTTTCTGATTTTTGTGGTCACACCTCCTTCATTAGGAGAGGCCGCTTCTGGGCGGTTTATTCACAGATGGATCCTATCATGCAATTATATATTCTCTTTGCTGATTGGTGTTTGAACCTGTTTGTCACCTGTTTATATAATTTCCATTTCTGCTGTTTTGATTACGCTGATGATGGTTTCTAGCTGAAACCCGTTAGTTTTTGCCCACAATAAACAGGAGGACTATTTATCTGTGTATTCTGTTTGTTTTGATCCTTGTTATGACCGTGCACCCGATACAGTGTTGAAGATTGGGAGCTGTGCGCGCTACTACTTCTCATTATATTTGGATACACAGGCAACAACAACACAACCATTAACATTTATTCCTGAAAGAGATTTCAGCTTCCAAACTGGACCAAACTGAAGCAATAAGAAGAACACAGCTAACCAAGAGGACTTTGATGAGTAATACATGCATAAGGAAATCCCTCATACAGGAACTTCCACCTCCTCTATATGAAAAAATCTTCTATAGAGGAGGGTGTCCTTGCCAATGCATTTTATATCACACGTCATGCTTGATGTGTATACATTCGGTGTTACATTAAACACCGCATTTGCATATTACTGTGTTCAACCTGCAAAAGATCTGAGTGCAAACATAAAAGTTTGCGTACCACTAGGTAGGTTCCCTGTCGCATTTTGAGATAGCTTTTCATACAATGGCATTCTAGTGGCTTATCGCCTCCTGTCCCATCTCCCTCCCTCCCTGCCTCCCTCCCTTCCTCTCTCCCTTTCCTTCAAACCTTCTCTTTTGACTCCCCTTGTGTCCCTCCCTCCTCTCCTTGCCTCGCTATAGCAGTACACAGTATTTGTATATCAGTCGCTGAGGAGCTGTTTCTCTGGTGGCAGCGGTTGTCGCCCTAGAGTATTCTTGTCTGGCATCACAACACAACTCAGAGATCAGAGAGCCGAGCACTGTGCCTCTTAATGGGAAGATCTCCCCCCACAGGCTCCTCTACCGCATGCGTTCTCTCCTGCTTTCATTTAATCCTCTCTCCTCGCCTGCTCCTCTTATTTTTCCCTCCTCTCCTCTTTCCTCTAACCTGCTTCTTCCCTCTTCCTTCCGCTCTCCCCTTCTGTAATCCCCTCTCTGTCTTTTCTCCTCCTCCTCTTCTCCAGTCCTCTACATCTCTCTGAAACCTCTCTTAACTTTTATTCCCCCCCTCTATCTCTTTTCTGCTCTCTTCCTCTCGTGTGCTTGTTTTGAACATACCAGAACCAGGACATGGGTCTCTGGGGGTGCTGGGGCTTCTTATATAACATTATAAAAAATTCACATATTGCATGTTCTTATTACAGAGAGAAGATGAAGGAAAAAATAGGGAGGAGAAATTTGGTTGGTGGGGAGCGGGGGCTGCATCCACAAATTAAAAATAACTTAGGAGTGTGGAGGGGGAGGGGAGAAGGCGAAAAAATACAAGTACAAAACAGCCTTCAATGCCAGTTTGGCAGCCAGGTTGTTGAATCCTGCCATGACGCATGATCAAAAACAAGCTAGCCAGCTTACAAACCGCCTGTAAAATACAGTATGGGAGAGAAGAAATGCTGCACAATTCCTTTTCATATCCACCGCTACATCTACATAATGCATACTGTGTTACACAGCGCAAACTCATTTCTTCCTCATATTACTTCTCCGATGGAGGTTTGAAATTGATGCCTGTCATGCCACAGCCTTATTTTCACATGATCAATCATCAAAGAGGAGTTATTGTGGAAGCAGCGAAGGATTCTGGAGCCTAATGGTGCACCACTTACAGTATTCACCTCATCAACAGATAGGAAAAGGAATTCCAAACAATTATCATAACAAAATCGAGATTCCCATTCATAAGGTTACTCATTTTTTCTGCTAGCCACAACAAGTTGAATCGAAATTGCACCAACAATTGAATAATTTGTCATTTTCTTTTTTGTGCAGGCATGTAATGAAGCTGATTTAAAAGCTATAAAAGCCTGTTTACCACTGCTATTCACAGATCATCTGCAGAGCATGAATTATTAATCGACCAGAGTGTCTCTTTCTCCCTACTCCCTCTTCCTTTCTCGCTGGTTAAAACACCATTCCATAATGTCATGCAGAGGCATTAGTCATTACTCAACTACCTGCTAGGGAGTGCAGGACTCTGGGTAGGAATGTACATTGTGAACTGATGTTGCCAAATCATTTGATTCTAATGAACATCTGCAAGGTCAAATAAGATGGAGAGAGAAAAAAGACAGGCAGGCATGATGTTGAATTCTCTTAATTTCTTCCCCTGTCCCCCTCACAGTATTGTTCTTTGGCTTAGCAGACACACACACTTAGCAACACTCACACCATCACATCAGCTCCCTCTCTCTTTCTCATATGTTTCTCAGTTTTCTTCAATTCTCTGTTGTTGTTGTTTTTTTGTCTCCTGGGTAGGGTTAAGGCTCAGCATTGCTCTAAATGTGGCCTAGCATGGTTGTTTCTTAGCAATGGAGCCCTTATGTCTGCAATGTTAATGAGGAATTATCAGAAATTAATTAAGATTAAAAAAGGTCCCAAGGTGAAGGACTTGCTTATTACAGTGCCATGTAAATCTTCTCTAATCCGTTAGCACCAGCGCATGGCTAACATGGTGAAAACTGTGAAAATGCACCGCAAGTCTGCATTGTCTGCATCACCATACAGGCTCACAACAGTGAGACATGTAGCTGAGAAAAAGGAGAGGCAGCTATGGGATGATGGGACGAGGCCCTGTCTTCTGCTAATGAACAGGTGCTGGATTACACTGTGTCACGCAGGGCCATAATCCATCCTGTGCTGTGTGCTGATTTGTTGACAAATGCCAACACATTTTCCAGTTGACGTCCTGCTTGTATCATTTGCTGCTTCTGGAGATGCTGGTTTCACAAAGCCAATAATAAGGTCACAGCATTGCAGTTAGACTGATGACCTCCGTGTGCAGGGCTTTTTAACTACACAAATGCATGCTGGGCTTCATGTCAGGGGCTTTCCTTCAAAAGTGGGCTTATTATTATTCAAAGGTGAAGGAACCTGCTGTGTTGCCACATTGGACGGCAGCTCAAGGTTAATCACTGTATGAGAAGATTACAAGAGCTTGTTTCTTCCTGACTGGTGGCACATTATGTGGCAGACGGCAGCAGAGCGATGTGACAGTTTACATCAAATATCTCTGTCTCACCCATCATGCATCTCTGGGGTACGGGCCAAGTCCTTGTTGAGATCTGGATGCCCGACATGGAGTCGACAGCAGCTCAGGCTCCGAACACAACACAGTCATCTCACACAGACACATACACACACTGACACAGCAGTATTCTCCGTAATAAATAAGAAATGAAAGAATGAAGTGCTGGCTGGCTGGCCTCTAAAAAGTTCAGCATCAAAGTCATCTGCTTTTGGCTTTTTACAGATTCTCTTCTTGCTTTCTTCCTTCTTGTTTCTGGTTTTGTTTCATGGGAGGAAGACATTTTTATTGATACTGACAACATAGTGCAGTGTAGGAGAACTATCCCAGCAGGTGGATGAAGGAAGTTGAATATCCAAAATCTGTCTAGTGGTGTGCACTATCAAGTGCTCCAATGTGAAGTCTAAGAAATCAAAGTTTCTGACACCCTACCCCCCAAAACATCACAGTTCACAAGGGCACCCAATTCACTGAGAGGACGTGCACCTGTCTTGCATGGAACGTAGCCATCACAAAACCACTTTTACAGTTACAACACAAAAAGCAACATAATCCATAAGTTTAATTCTCTGTCTTACAATGGTTTAGTATGATTAAACTAATACAAAGATTATGCAGTACTGTATGTGTTACTGGTAGCAAATGGCATGACACAAATGTCAACATAGCCTTCATTCCATGGGGTAGTGTTTTTGTCTACAAAATATTTGACCTTCTTGATGCTTTTTGTGAGACTGGATGTCCCATATAACAAAGCAATGATAAAAGTGCAAACAGGAAGTTGCGTAACTTCATTGCACTGCAGCGTGGCACGAATGCCGAATTGTGCAGATTTTCCACATACTAACCCGCCGCTCTGACACCCCAAAGCCAATAAGGCTTCCATTATGAAGGGGAAGCATTCTGTGAAACTGGGTAATAGCAGAGCAAAACATGTTAAGCCTGTTTCTAAAATGGCTGAAAGAAATGTTTTTCCCCCCTTCCCCAGTCCTGTTTTAGGAAGCAATCTAGCGTTTCGAAATTTGCATTTCTTTGCAGGAGAGACTCATTAATTCGGAATGATTGTGGAAACTGTGCCATTTGTTCCACTCTTGTGACTTTTAATGCACCAGAGAAACAGGGTTGTTGCACAGGGGAATGATAATCTGAAACCTCTGGTTCTAACAACAAATTCAAGTTGCTGCACACTGGCAAATGTGCACGTATGCATGCATACCTGACTAACGCTGATCATTAATACATTTACAATGCTAACTGTCCATTTATTAATCATTTAACACATTTCACAGTTAGCTTTTGTAGCTTCTGTCCTGACATTTGGTTTAATGGATTATGGAAATAATTTATATGTTTTCTTTGTATTCACCAATCACCATTTCCAGGAATGCAGAAAAATGATTAAATGAAACATAATCAAACAATCCTGATTAGGCATAACGTGATTTGAGTTTAATTGACATTAACTGTGCTCCAACAGCCAACAGGCTGTTGGTTAAGTCAGTAGAAAGGAATCTATACAATGGACCTGGTTCTAGGAATACTGAGCTGTATTAAACAAGACTGGTCCATATATGTGTGTATGTGTGTGTGTGTGTGTGTGTATATACACACACACACACACACACATACACATTTTGTTCATATCCTTAAATTGATCAGCAACCTCTTCTTTTTTGGGAAAACACCTGTGCAAAGTGGACCAGCATACCACTCTGTACAATGGACTCATTATTCCCATTACATACAGTGCAGTCACAAAGTAGTAGGGCAGTGACACATTTTTCATTATATTGGTTCAGTACTCTGACTCTTAGCGTTAATTTGAGGGTGTTTACATCCACATGAGGCGACCGGTGTAGTCATTTCAGTCCTGTTTACATATTTCCTCAATTTAACTTTATTTGGTATCAAATCCTGGGAGTCTGGGATTCACAGACATAAGCAGGCTGTCTGGCCTGTACTGGAGCCAGCTTCTCGTCATACTTGTTTCTGGCTTGTTTTTTGCTTTCAGTCTGGTCTTCAGCAGTAAAACACATCATCAGTTGGATTGAGGTCAGGCGCAGGGCCATATATTCTCCATAATGATATGGACATTGAATGTCCTCAATATAAAACTGAAAGTCACCACTTTTCCCTCAGTCATTGTTTCATGTTAAATTAAATGTGCTGGCGTGCACAGCCAAAACAATGATTTCACTGTCTTAATACTTTCTACTTAGATTGTACAGTATGTGTGTCTTATGGCAAATCACAGAAACACAAATGGCTTTGGCTATGGGGTTTGTGTCCTATGATTTCCTGTTTTATTTTGAAATGTCCTCCTTCCCTCGTGTCTTCTAGTTATGCTTCCCATCCTTGATTGCCTGATTGTCTCCACCTGTGTCTTATTAGTTTCACCTCTGTCTTGTTATCCTGCCCTCATGTGTGTATTTAGTCTCTGCTCTTCCTTTGTTTCCTTGTCAGGTCGTACCCAGCCCCTGTATTGGTTCTGTCTTACCGCTCATTTAGGACTTTTTTCTGCCTGTTACCTGTTTGCGGCTTGTCTACCAGCCAGTACGACTAATAAATCACCACTCAGGTCATCATCCTGCCTCCTCTGTCTGTGTTTGTGTCCTTTCCCTGTTCTCCGCCTGCCAATACATTACAGCAAAGTGTGTCATATACAGCAGGTATGCGCACTGTACATTCCCAAACTGCAGAGCTTTGAATTTCAGCCAACAATAACCATTTAAGTGTCATCAAAGCAAAGCAAGGAACCCGAGAGGCCACACAGCGTCTGTATCCGACCAATTTACCCACAATGCTACCTGAGCTGAAAATAGCTCAGTGATGCATACTTTGCTGCTTAACTACACAAAATAGAATATTAAACATATCAGTTTTTGATATAGGTGGCAAGTTATCAAATTACCCTGCCAGCCTCACTGCATTTGAAGTCCCTGAATATTATATAGCAAAGCAAATTGAATAATGTGACTGTTTATATTCAACTCAAGGGAAGCAAAAGCAATTTATTCACACTGCATAAAAGCAACCCAAACTCTTTGAATACAGTGGATGTTTTCATATGGACAAGGATGCTTTGGACCTTTTTTCGAAAGCTGTAAAAATCATCCCAGACTTCTCCATTACAATAGCTGTATACTAGGTTAGGCATTTGAGGAAGTCTATGAAAACTTAATGTGTTGAAATAAACAGCCATTCCAGCCACTGGCGCTAATACAGGCTGGGGAACAAAATAGGGGCATTTTCCCTTCAACTATATCCAAACGTTACTGAATTTACATTTAGTTTCAAACAGGAAGCACTGCTTAACCCTCCATTTTAGTAAAGGCCAAAATAAAGGTTAAAAACAGACTACTCTCAGCCTTGCACACCCCAGTGAAGCTTAAAAAAAATACAGCAACAGAGTCAAGCTTGTACAGTCAGCAATCTTCTGTTCTTAAATCTTTCCAGCCTGGTATTCTGATTCTAACTACATACAGTTTGAATACACAGTAGGATTTCGGCACTCAGTGTTGGCCCTGATCCATAATTTAACTATGAGCTGATTCAGAGCACAACGTAAGAACTCTGTATAAACTTTTATTATTGGTACACAGAATAAAAGGATGTTTTATCCCTTATTTAAAAAACGCTGAACAAAGTTTTGCTTGGTCGTTAAAATTCTGTTTTGTGGAGTCAACAAAATGGCTTGGCCCTCAAACAGTTCTTTCTTATTTACTTGCCAGCCAATGTTGCCTGCCATGTTGTAGGGTAAAAAAAGAAGTATGTGTGTTACAGTAAATGATATAGTGCTGAATATAATCATCACCAGCAAAAATCAACCAAAACCACACTAGAGCCATAACGGGATGCATTAAAACCCTAAACAAACATTTGCAGCATCTTGAGATAAAAATGCTGATTCAATACACCCCTCCTGATTTGTTTTTTTGCCAACTCTGCAGGTGTGTGAAAGAGTCTCAGTTTTTTTCTGGGACATTTAAATGAATCAGTGTCATGCATGGCTGGCACCATCAAGACTCGATGAATACTTTTGCACATGAAAAGCGAAGGTGGGGAAGAGGCGGCGGTGAATCCATTAGCCTTGCTATGTCTCACTGACTCCATTGTTTTATTCTGTTTCCTGGCAGCAGAGGATTCACCTCCGCGATGCTGCCGCACAGAGAAGAGTGGAGGCGATGAAAAGCACGAGCCCGGGCCACACACAGATCCAAATGGAAGAGCAGGCAACACGGCAAGGAAATGAGTGTTTGTTATGGTTGTGTGGGAGGGTGTGCATGTGTGTTAAGAAGGTTTGGGATGGTATGTATCGTAAATTGTAATTTGCAATTTGGGATTTAGCTCACTGTGACCACAGACCAAGCACAAGTCTGATAAGAATCCCCCCAAAAAACAATACAAACCCCCCCAAAAGCCTTAAAAGGAAATTGCAGTATTTTTCAACCTGAGCCTTTCTTATCCTTTTTAACCTCTCATTTTCATCCATTATGACTACTGGGCATGGTAACATTTTACACACATCTGTTGTAGAGGTTTGTGAAATGGGGACATAAGAATGATGTTGAGCATGACAAGGAGTACAAGCCTCCTAAAGCGTTCCAAAAAACCTTCAATTTAACATAGCTCATCTCAAACGGTTGTCTGTGCAGCCCGGTAAGAAATAAGTTCACATTGGACAAATCTGTAGTGCGTAAGTCCAGTGCCAACATTCAGCATATACCCCACCCACCTTTCAAGTGGGAGACGACAGTTCGTGTCCGATCAGAATTCATCAATTGTAGTCTGACCAATTGAATTGACCAATATCAACACTTTTCAGTTTATACTTTTGGTGTTCAGGTCCGATCGAAAAGTAAATACAGAAAGTATCCCCCTAGAGATACCTGTCGCTTATGAACGGGTCCACTTCCTGCCCAATTTATTAATTTGAAATTGAGTTTTGGAGTAGGAAGCTATAGGAAGCTTGCACTTGATTGCACTTGCATTTCCCAAAACTTTACACTGGTGTTGGTGAGTGAAATATTATCATGGACCAAATATATGAATAGCCCCCAGGTTGACAAATTCTGGTACGTATTCTTTAGAGCACAAATGGATCATAAGCTAAACTGTGAATAAAACAGTACCCTAATATTATTGTATTTGTTTTTCTTATGGATGTGGATGATTGGATCAGTAAACTCACATAAAAAGCTGGATTTTAATTTGAATTTCTTACTTACCTTTCCTTTTGAATACAATTACAATTATTTACTTAATTTAGAATTAAAACAAAATTAAACTAACCAAATTACACAAAAAAACACAGGAACCATCTAAAGAATGTCATTCAGTTAGGCCTATTATACCTATTACACATCAGGTCTGGTTGTTATTATATGGGAAAATACAATTAATCAATCATAATTGGTATCATCAGATACTAAATATTGAGGGCTCTGATCAGAATCCAAAACAAGTGATCAGGACATTCCCAATTTTCACTTGATGCTTATCACCTCAAAGCCATTTCTTTACTGGGCTGAATTAATCAACAGGGATGTTTTTTCCTGATGCAAAATAAAACTGCCCACTTGCAGGTGTCAGCAGGCCTCTAATCCGCAGCATTAGAACACCTCTGAGTGAATTTGTGCCTTAAGACCAACATTTAACACATTTACATACTGCCCTCCGAATATGATTGTGGTCATTAACAGGAAAATTGCTAAAAAAAAACTACAGAATGGTGCAGCGGGGAAGCTTTGTTCTAGCACCCGCTGTGCCGGGCTTTAAGGGGCACTCTTGACATTTATATTCAGCTGAAGCACTGATTGAAAATAATGGCATTAGAGCCACAGGCAGATGCGAGATGGACAAAGCAAATGATAGCAATGTGGGATAGTGTGACGCATTAAGGACTTCAAAATGTTGAGGTTATCAGAGAAAAAAGAGGCTGGTTGATAAATATCAGATCTAAAGTCAAAGAGATAATGAGAAATATTCAAATGAACATACTTTCACAAAAATGACACTTGTAATGATTCATTTGATTATGAAGTTAGTAACAGCCAAGACAATCAAAGCCATTCAGCATTAAAGACATTTGATTGAATAAATGTTTCTGTAGCGAGCTGTAAAAGGAGTGACTGTGTTATGTAGGTCTTCAGTTGAGCGATGTTCTCCTGTGCTGTGCTCACTAATCTATTCAGGCATTTGCTCTGGACAGATGTAACAAAATGAAGGCCTGATGAGAACGAACAGTCAAGGAGTGTGACTTGTGGAGCGAGGGAAAGGTCAGCCAGAATGAAGAACTCTTTGGGTCAGTTAGCATGAAACTGAGCACTGATCACTCTCTTGTATGGATCCGTGTAATCAAGCGGGTGTCTTTAATACACCTATTGTTCTACACAACATAGCTGATGTCTATAAAAAGACAGGAAGTAATAAGCAATTCTTTAATGCTGCATTCACACACACACACACACACCGGCCATTGTCCAACCTTAAATGAGGCCTGCAATCCGACACACTGGGCTTTACTGCTGTAGACTGCAGCTACGGGATGGGTGTCACAGTCCTAAATGAGTCCAAGTGCCCAAATGGGAAAACTGTGGATTCTAAATGAGGCATTACTAAAAGAATTTGGATTCCTCCCACTGAACACAGAGAGGCTGGAAAATAATATTTTATTTAGAGTTTAATTGCAGCTTGTGGCCCTGAGTGCCCCATCAGACAAACTATAATGGAATCTGATATGATCGTAATGGTTACTGTCTTCACTCTGCTTCTCTGTGTGATCCTGGAGCATATGGCACCACAAGCGTTTGTCCTTCTCTCTTACACAACAAAATGACGGATGGCACGGCAGTGAGTGGAACACTAACAAGACAGATGCATTGTTAAGTCTTTTAGATTAACTCAGGCTCAAACCCAAAGCAGCATACAGTATACCGGTTTATGTAACAGAAAGAGCTTCAAATATTATTAGTGTACTGTGAAGGGTCCAAGTGTTATAACAAATACAGAATGTCAGTAAAACTGAAAAATATAAAAATAAAAATGTGTAAAAGAGAAATACACTTTTTGTATTTACATAAGCGGGTAAGATGCGGTACTATTCTGCCATCAGTTAAATGATCATGCATTCTTTGTTTGAAGAAAAAGACAAGCATCTATTTGTAGCTTATACAACATGCCTATCATCTTTCCAAGTGATTATGTGTGTTGGAATAATGAGGAAATGGAAGCTGATGTGAAAAAAAAACATGCTAGATTAAGAACTCTCCATTTTATAGAATTTTCAAAACACAATAAACACAATTTGATCATTTCTACCTGCATTTGTATCCCTTGGTTATTGCTGCTATTGACTGGCTGTTGGAACTGTGAGCCTACAGGGAAGTCTAAGCTGCAAATAAATGGCCAAAATTGCTCTAGCACCAGGAAAAACCATGTGCCTTCTCTGCTCATTATAGCATGTCTGACTGTGAAGTCCTCAAGTTTCATTCACAGCAGGATTCGTCATGGGGCTGGTGTCCACTTCCTTCATTTCCAGCTGCAATTGTGAAGAATTCATCACAAGACTTCTTTGACTTCACCCTTTGTTAGCGTGGAAAGAGTTCAGATAAAAGGATAAAAGGGCAAGCACACACAGCATCCTGAAGGCCTAGTCGGGATCTCGACAAAAGGACCCCAAACTCATCAAAAGGTCAAAGCTACAAAAGTAACATGAAAAGAGTTGTTTTGACATCACTCTTTTTAAAGTCTGTCTCATCCATTTTATTCATAGAGGAGAAGATAACAATGCCGAGAGACAAGACCGCCTGAGAAGTGATTGTCAGGAGGAGGGAGGCATGCGGCAAATGACATGACACACTTCCAAAGGCATACTGGCGGAGACAACAAATCCACCCACATCTTTATGTGTGATCAAAGGAAAGATTTATGATTCTCTGCATTTGTAGTCCACGCTCCTTCCCCCTTTCGCCCTGCCTCCTTGCACATTATCTGTCCAAGTTAGGCCTATCAGAACAAATTTGCCAGCTGACATTTTTGACCCTTCACCAACGCAAGAATGAAATTTCCCCAGAGTGACACTTTCATCAGGCCACTTACTGTCTTGACCTTCTGCAACTGCCCTTTCTGTGGTATAAACATGGCTAATGCGCGTTAGCCTCAGAGTCTCCGGGCTATCTAGAGATGCATGGAAACACAGGGCATATGCTGGAGTCACAGCTTGTCTCACTCTCTTCTCTGGACTGACAGACAGCCAGCAGGCCGGATGGATGGTAGTAGTGGCTGAGACAGTGATGGGTTCACAAGGTTGGTGATACTCAAAGGAACAGCTGTGGTAAGCATATGGAGCTAGCTGACATTCTTGATTTGTCCGGGTTCCTTGAATACAGCGATGGATGTTCGGTTTGTCCTAAGAGTCCATGAATGAGCTGGTATCAGAAATCCTCAGGCAATGCAGTTTCAATGTTTACACTGACATGACACACACAAATACAAATATGTCATATTTATGTGACTCATAACCCCTTGAACAATACAATGACTAGTCTCAAACCCTGTCACAGACTTGCAAATGCAGAGTAGTAAACAGTTCAGCCGAGGGTTGACCTTTCCAAGCCGTTTTATTTGGATGTCAGAGACTTAGTATTTTAAGAGAATACTGAGATCTTCCCCGGAAAAACATATTAGTTTTCTGCTACATTGATCATTAGCTGAGTCTCATGAGGCCGTTGAGAGTCTCAGCCCCTAATTAAGAACATGTAGCATGCACCAAAATATTACACCTAAATCACATAATAGGTTGTCAGTGCCTTCCAAAATACATGCGCTGCCTAATGGGATTTTTCTATCTTTCCCTACTACACTTCTCTGCCTCTGTCACTTATGCTCTGTCCTGCAGTCACAGTGCCTGTCATTCACAAAGTCTTATGTCATAATGTCTGGCCAATCATCTTTCTGCCCATGTTCCTTGAGCCAATTGATCCTTGGATGCTATTCTTTAAACATCATTGTAATCTGATCATCCTGCCTTTCAGACCTACTATTGTGCAACCCACCACCTCCTCCATCACCATGATGATCTTCAGGATGTTCAGCAAGATTCAACAGAGGGGGTCCATCTTTTACCTGCTGACTCTACTCCACCATCGACCAGCTTCTAGACTGCAGGGGGATCCTGTTTTCTCTCCCGTCTCCATGGGCCTACGTGTAATGATGCTTCTCTTTCTACTATTCTGGTGATGCTCTGTACTTGTGGCTTTGCTACATACTGAGGACAGTCACAATTCACCAATTGCAAGAGATTTTGCCGGAAAATGTAAACATTGTCGTTTTAAGCATATAATTAAAGCTATTGTTTTTCTGTCATATAAAATAGGTTTCATTCTGTCTGCATTTGTTTGTGTTGATGGTTAAAATCTCTCTCACAGAAAATATGTATACAAAAAAAGCATATAAGGAATAAAAATGAGAGCTAAAGATCATTAAAAGATCAGCACATTATCCTCATCAGAGTTCTTTTAACCCACTTCACCACAACCTGTCACTAAAGTATATTATCACTGTTGTTTGGAAGCTGCCCTTTTCCCTGGTTGACAGAATAGCTTATCCACAAGAAATGCATTAGCACTGCTAATAAACTACTTGCCTGTAAGAAACCTGGAGTGACACACACTGCCACTGTCTAAACTTACATTTATTTAAGCAGGCAGGTTGACTAACAACACACTTTCATTCACAGTGACAGCCTGGAAGAGTTTCACCAGAGAGAGACAAACGTTTGCACTACAACTATAACCTTTCAGTATCAGCCACTGGTGCCATTGGGGTTAATGTCTTGCTCAAGAGCAGTTTGGGGTATGATTTTCTGAGGTGTGGAGGGAATGTACAGTGTGAGTTTCTTTCAGTTCTTGCATGCAGAATGTGCCTCCTGCTTTGGGGATTTGAAACTCTTTTAACCACAAATACACTTCCCTTTCCATTAGGCTATCACTGCCCTAAAACTTCATATTGGTTTTCTAGCAGACTGGAACCAATCTGCACGACAGGAGGCCTTCCCCAAAGCTAGTTCCAGACTATCTCTGTCTCACAAACAGCTCAACAGGCCTCTATTTCTGCCTCCATTTCTCTTCTGCTGTTGCAACTGCATGTTCTTGTGAGCAGGTAATGCATGATGTATCCGCATATGTAAACTATATTCATAATAGGCATTTGGAGAGATTACAGGCCAAATCATGTGATTGTTCAAACAAGAACATACATTTATAAAACAAAAAAATACCACAAGTGCAGAAAATGACAGTGGCATGAACAGGGGCTTTTTCACTGCCAATTTTGTGTTTACCCAGGGTTCTTGTTGGCCCACAGTGTCGCTCTCCCTGGATTAACAACTGTTTCACAAATCTGAGGCAGGTTAAACCTGATTCTAACCTAGATGGCTTTGTTCCAAAGAAGGGCTGGCCCCAATTTTTACTTCTGAGTAAACCCAGAGTTAATTGTCAGTATGAACTTCGGGTCAGAGGTCAAAATGACAACTGAATCACATTTAACTTCATAAATACATTTTGTCAATCTGCTTGTGTATCTTTGTGCATTTGCCAACAGAAAGACTTTGTGTCAAAAGTTTTAATCCTGTCCTTCAGATACTTGTCATCCATTTACCTCCAAAAAAAATTGGTAAATAGGGTGGCAGCTTTCCCTTACATTATACAACACATGCCTTTTACATAATCTGTAATATAGCATATATCTCACATACATGGTGCAATATGGTGGCACAGTGGATGATCAAATCAAAAAACATATGACAAGTCACAAAATTGGTCTAAAGATCGAAGTGTAAGGGTTTTTGGGTATGTGCTTGGCAGTTAATATTGATGTTGCAGAGTTAGCTAGATGTATTGGCTGTCAATGCAACTATTCCCCGTCAGAGATATGCTGAAGAAATCTCTTGTAGAGAAGGAAGAGTGAGTTACTTTTCAATCAGCAGTGTAGATTGTCAGTGTGTTGTGCTGCAAGGATGAGCCTGTAAATGGAAAGAAACTGAAGTGCACAGGAAGGGACTGAGGCTTGATGGATGTTTTTCAAAATAAACATTTGACATATTGGAGTTTGACTTATTTAAACATTTCTCAAAGGCAGGGTTGCTCTGGAGGATTAAATTATCTGACTGCTTTAGTTAAACCTTGCTGAGAAAAGGAAGCACAAAGTCAATTCACTGGCAAACATGAATGTCCAAGAAAGGACAGGTAAATTGACAAATGAAATTTTGGGTATTTGGGGGACAAAATCAAAACAAATATTTTTAAGGCTTTGTTGCATTTTTGGAAACAAGGTAGTTTTGGATTTTCCAGATGAAATGTTCACCAGTCTGGTAGACAAATGTGAGAAAGGAAGCTGCAGATCAATTAAGGTTCACCCCTAAAGGTTGCTGAGTCTATAGAACAAAGCAAAATGATTAGCAACCAACATAAATTTGTAGTCAGCACAATAATGGATTCACATTATTCTCCAAATATTCCTGTTAAAAGTCTATCGAGAACAAGAAAGACTCTTTCAAAGCCAATAAAACAGCAGGCAAAAACAACAAGAACAGGTCTTAATTTAGTCTCTGCTGTTTGACTGCACACTCAAAAGTGCACACTTTTTGATTAGAAGTTAAGGTGACTGAGAGCACCCCTGGGCACTGTCTGGGATTACAAGAATATTTTAATGACAAGTTTCTATCTCTCCAGACCATAGATGGTATATAAAGATGGATGACATGTCAGCTCCCTAAAAGTGAAGGAAAAACACCTAAATCGTCCCCTGGTGGCTGGGTGCTAACTTTAAACTCAAAATACACGTCAAATACATTTTTTCCAGTTCTATTTGGTTATTTGATGCTATAAAAAAGATGAGCTCTGCTTGCAATTGAGTCAGCCGGGTGTATGGGCGGGACCTGAATACCGCCGCTGCTCAAACCCCGAGCACTACTGCGCAGACTCTGGCTCCAAATGACGTCAAAAGCACAAGATGGAAGCGGCCGTATCCGTGATATTTTGGATTCATTACAGTCCATGGGAAGGAAGTAGAGAAGCGTCGTCCATCTTTAAATACAGTCTGTGCTCCAGACTGTAACATTATCTAACAAAAAACCTTCTTTTTGCAAGAGCATGGGTTAAAGAAAACCCTGGGTATATAAGATGTGTGTTGACCTGACTGAGGGCTAAGGGTTAGCTGTGGTTTAAAGATAGTGTAGCTGTGTGAAGTGGCCTATGGAGACTTAAGTGCTGAAGGAAGAGCTTACTGCGAGCATATCAGGTCAAGATGGGTAACTGAGACTGTCAGTGGAGTGACTGTGCATGTTCTGTCTGTCTTCATGGATGCATCAGTGTAACTCAGATTGCGTTAAGTGTGTGATTGTCACCCCAATGTGAATGTGTGACTGTCATTTGGACAGCTGAGACCCGCCGCATCCTGATGTTTGCACAGCCGCCTACTCCAATATGTCTGCAGAGCCATGTGAAAGCTGCTCAAAGCGCACAGAAAAATATTCAAGGAAAATGTTTTCCTTGGGCAATGATCCCTGGCTGTTTAGCAGCTCAAAAGCTCAGAAAGACACACTTGTATAAATCTACAAATACATATAACATCAAAAAGCGCAACTAGATATAAGCACAAAAAACTGCAACTGAAAACAAGTGAGCCTTTACTCACCTAAAGTATGATTTTGAACCATTTGCGGCCAGTTTACGATAGGTTATCATTTTCCTCTGGTATGCTTCAAGGAAAAGATCCTGTGTTTTCACTCTTCTAGCCTTATCTGTCATCTATATACTTTATTATCTGACACCTGCAGCTGCACACTGCCTTTAAGAAAGTGAGCTGCTCAAGAAAAAGAACATTTCTGACTCTGGGCCATTTAGGAAGCAATCCCAGCAAGAATAAATGGACCACTGACCCCTTTAGCTTAATCCAAAGAGGTTAATGCATTAAAGATGGAACACTTCTCAACACTAAAATACAAGGGCATTCTATTGAAGATTTACCCTTACTTTGAAAGCCTAAGTACACTATCGTCAAGACTTAGTTATCCAAATTTTGAATAGAGAGCTGTTGCCAAAATATAATTCCAACAGTAAACTTTTCAAAATGGTATAGGTTGTGACTTCCTACTTAAACATCACACAAGCACTTACACACATAGAATACTATTTGTACTAATTTCAGATAGGTGACAAATCAAAAGAAAAAACAGACACAATGAGAGGGAAAACATAATGAATGCAACAATTCACATTGTAACACGCTCTGAGACATGTACATTGATGCTGAGCAGGCCAAATTGATCTTCACTTGTGTGACCTGCATTTCGATCACTGCCTGGTTCAAGACCTCTGAAATTGGTTCATGCATATGTTTTAGATTTGCTCAGCGATTAATATTTGTCTGTGGTTTAGCACATTAAAGGCTATTTCAGCCAGATGGAAAAAACCCAAACAATCAGAGCTTTGTAAAAAGGGATTAAGAACTGGTACGTCATCTTCCTATGTATCTAGCAAGCTACCGAGCTACATCAATGAAAAATAGCAACACAGAAAGGATGGGTGAGATTGACACAGCTGTACAGGTGTATTGGTGTATTTAACGCTTCAATCGGAATATTTCTTCAAATGCCATGAAAAACGTGACGTTTACACTTCCTAGAAACCACTACTGCTCAAAAGCTATCAACTTAAAAGCTGATAATATGTCAGTGATTTGTTCAAAACTTGTTTCTGCTGCCCCCAAGTGGCCAATACAATTATATATTTCAGGTTTAAGGGGAAATAACAGCATTCACACAATGTTCATCATTGGAACTTGTAAGGGCACAAAATGAACAATGCAAGTGTCTTGCAGGCTGTCAACAACACTCCTTTGCCGACGCATTGAATACACATTTACAGTTAAGCCTCCATTTAAAGTGGCCTTGGAAGACCACTCAAGAAACATTTCCATTACCGAGAGACCAACAGGGCACACTTTGGGGGATCGCTGAAGCAGGAATGCATATTGAATCAATAGAGGACTGCACAGTGCAGCGAGGACAAACATACAGTAGAGCTCTGCAGGGTCTACGACAGGCAGCGAGCACATAACCACAGTGGTCTCTGATGTTTAACCTGCAGGAACAGAGGGGGGACAAGGGATGCAGTCAAATGGAGAGTGTGTATAAGAAGCGGTCACCGAGAAGGCCAGATGGCACAAACTGGACGCATATGCATAAAGATAGTAAACACACATAGACAAAGATATACAGGACGGACAATGAACAGGCTGAGGGTGTAGCCTTGCTGTGATTGGTTGAGAGAGGAACAAACCAGTGCCCTGTCCCTGGGAGCTGGGTGGCTTCAATGGCAGGAGACTCCATGCCAGCGGCTGCAGATGAAGAAGCAGGGGGCGCTGGAGCTGTCAGACACCCCTGAGCCCACATATACAGCTCTTTGTGCCATTGGGAAAGTTCTATTTGTCACTAAGAAACAACGCTGTGCACAAGGTTCCAGTTTTGAATGTACAACTTTACAAAATGTCCACAGTATGCACTATGTTAGAGCCTTGAAAGGGACCATAGAAAAGCTATTTCCCTTTCAATCCCATGTTTATTTTGCTGGCAGCTGTCAAATTTGCTAGGAGATATTGTCCTGTTTGTTTTCAGACTCACTGGCTTTCCTTTATGGGAAAATGTCAAATATTATCTTTCACACTGTGGGGATTATTTGAGTTACGCATGCAATGAGTCAGGTCCATGCACAATGAAATCCTTACATAATTTAGGGCACTCAAATATTCTGTTTGTGGACTGTTTGCATTTACAACAATCCTTATGAGGTTATATCTAAATTATGAAAGGCCCAAATATGATGAGCTGTGATATGCTGATTTTAGCAAGAATTCTGAGGCATGTCATCACTTTCTTCAATTGTTTCCTGCAGCCTAAGCAAGTGCAGTCTCTTTTATTTCAAATATTGTTTCATTCTAGGTAGAGTTTAGCCATTCAGTCTTACACTGTTGGATATTATCAGCCATTAACTGTAACTTACATTTTTCATCAACTCTGCCTGCATCTTCTGCTTACTTTTCCTTCTGGTAATGATTCACTACAATATGAACAACACTTAAAGATGTAGCTTGAATCTCTTGTGTTCAACTGTGGGTTATACGTAACGTGTGGGTGGACAGAGAGGCCAGTGATAGCAAAAGTGGAGGAGGAGAGGTTCTCTCTGCTCAAGCAAAGGTGAGGGGTGGTTACATTGCATTCTGGGCTTTTGAGTCTACTGTCGGTAAATAAATTGGTATCTTCACCACCTACTATGGATTTCTCCCTGTATGATGACTGAATGTTGGTGCAAAACATTGAGTGGAGAATGAAGCCTCTGCACTTTTCAATTCTGAGCTGAAAATGTTTGTGCTGTCAATCGCTATTGTAGCTCCACTGGGAATATCTGGACATAATGTCCTGTTGCCTGTTTGGCCACTTATCCACAGGAAGAAGAAAAATACACAGCGGCCAAAATGGAATCGGAGAAGCGGTGCACACCAACAACAGCTATTTTGTAGCAGTATAAGGTGGATGTTTGAAGCACTACATGTGCCACAACTTGTCACTGAATTAACTCTACTTCATCAAAACCTTTAAAAAGTTCTTTGAGAACCCAAAATATCATACAAACTTTTTCGCAGTCAATCCAGAGCCAACACGAGTCAATTGTTCTATTCATTATTCCACAACTTATGCCCCAAACCCCACAAAGCGCCATTGTTAATCTTGAGGAGGAGGGTAATTTATTTTCTCTGGCATCTAAAGATAATTAAGCAAGGGGGCGTATGGGATTTTGAGCGTGCTCACTTGTTGCCGCCTCACATGTCTTGGCATCATTCCCAACACTTTGAGTTGATATCAAAATATAGTTACTCACTCAATAAACCACCTTCTGTTCCTGTGGGAAGCACCAATCTGCATATTGCAATATCACAGTTAAGATGCATTTGAATGAGCGCAGTATGGACATTTGTGTGCATTTAATAAGCTATGAGGCACCTTGTAAAACCAATGCCTTCAAGACATGGCGTTTCAAAGAAATGTGTCTTCTATTTTTGGACTTCAATACTCATAGTTTCAAATGGCGCCTCTTTGTGTGTACACTATATGAATGTGTCTGTGTACCCATGCTAAGCTTACATTTCCACTTTCATTCCACTTCTGCCATTTAAACTAACCTTTAAATTTCAGTCAAGCTGTGGAGAGTCACTCTCAAAGAATAACGAGAAAATAAAACCTGTTGTTCCTAGAATCCATATTGTCCACTCAGACTGAAAAGCAGGCAGCCAACAAGTTTGTCATAATGGGATCAACGTGATTTAAGGCCAAAAAATTGAGCTCTGAAGTGTCAAACAAATTACTGAACATAAACTTTTAAACATGAGACCGACTGCCTCTTCTCTTCAAAGTAGGACATGATTTTAAATTAGATTTTATTTGATACATTTAACTAAATAAACCACTAGAATACAGTAGTCTTACCTCGGTGCCCAGTATTTCTTTTAGTAGGTAATTAAAGTATTTACTAATGCTTTGAGTAAATGCTATATGATAAAAATGTAATGCAACATGTCATTTTTTATAGAAAATGTAGACAATTGTCCCTTGGAGGCAAAATTACATTTTGCATTTTTATTTCCCAGAAAATAAAAAAGTGCAGATTAATTTAACAATTTGCTATTTGTATACACTGAATGCTGTCTGCCAGTGCCCATATTGTGGCAGACTACATTTGGGTAGAAAGATGCAGCATTCTGGGATTAGGTAGCTAAACTTTTATTAAAATATCTTAGGTAAGACGTCGCTTCGCTAGATGTTTGTTAATACGTGAATTCATCATATGTGCATCTAACCACATCACAAAGCCATTCTTAGTAGTGTTTATACCACTAATATGTGTATTACTTTCATGAGACTATAAATGCAAGTGACTGATTGCATTATTTTATTATTATTATTATTTGTGTCATAATGTCTCATAAGTAGTACACAAATGTTACTGGATTAATTCACTTTCTCTTAATAGAAAATCACAAAAATACGCCCTGAAAACTATTCTTATACTTATATAATGTTGTTAGTGCATCACAGTAATAACCTTTGCATGTGAATATACTGTATAATATGTCAGTATTACTGGTTGTAATATAATAGTTACATGACAATTCCGAAAGCTTCAATAAAATTAGCTCAGTGGAGGCCAGCTGATACTAGACGACGCTATAGTTCTTATTTTAGATAATTTTTTGGTGTCAGTACTTGAGAATCATGCTTAGAATTAGCTAAAAGCTAGCAGCTGTATACAAAGTCTGACTTTTTGACCAGACTTTTTTGACTTACATACACATAATGGCCCCGATTTTAGCCCGAGATGAGATTCTCAGGAGAAAACACGGGCTAATTTTTATCTCAATAAAGACAGTGAGTGGGTGGGTGAGCACAGCGCAGCACAGTTCAATATGATCTGATTATAGTGTCTGCTGAGAAAACACCCACAACATATCCTTCACAACAGCTTTGACGTTTCCATTGTGCCTTTGTTTCCCATACTGAGGTATCAGAGGATTCCTATCACCGTCGGTGGACATGCAGGCAGTATGTCGGGTGCATTGTGGCCTGCCTGGGGGGACACTGACTTCCCTACAGCCATTCCCTGTCACAGTAGCCCATAATTGGCCCCCTGCTTCTCACTAGAGAGTGCGTTCGTGTATGTGTGTTGTTGCGCGTATGTGTGGGCGACTGCACGCTCGCCTGTCAAACTCTCGGATGACGCACAGATCCATGGGCACCAAGGAGCCCTGAACTGCTATGAAGACATTCTGTCAGCTTAGAGATGCTGGGAACTGCTGAGATAGTTCAATCTGCAAGCTTTTTAACAAGGTTAAAGTTGGGGATTTTCAGGAAGGATGTGCCATATCTGATCGCAGTGGAATAGTGCAGAAATAATAGATATATGCTGTGGAAATGCACTGCAGGGAGTGAGATTTGGCCACAGTGGCAGAAATGTAATACAGAAGAACAATGCTTTGTTATCAGTTGGAAATGTGGGCTGTGATGCTGAATGAAGCAGTTCATACCCAAGTCGTGACTTTAATTTGAGGCGGGTTTTAGAGTGGAATATAGATGACGATATGAAGGGCAGGACTTTGCTTCCATGTAAACAGAGTTGTATGAGAGCTTGTACCCAACACAGGAGATACAAGCAGCAAGCAGAATTCAGGCTGGATTCAAAGGGTGTTTTCTGTGCAGAAAACACAAACAGCCCATTAGGCACCAACCACAGAAAATACTCTGGCACATTAATTCTCCAAAGAGGCTGAGCAACTCTGTAATAAATCCACAACCACATCACTCCAACTTAACTATGTTCAGCCAACAAGGGTGGGAATCAGAGGGTAACTCACCATATGAAATTATTACTACAAGTTATCCAACTTAACGATGGCATCATGATGCTGGTGATTCTGCACATCTACAAAAATGGTGTATTTTTTCTGACTTTACTCATTGCTTCTCTCCCTCCTGCTTTTTTCTTGTGAAATACTAAATACTTTTACCCTTTCAGCTCTGCAAAACAATTTCAGATGAAACAATCTGCAAAAAACAAAGTCTTTGGGTGGAACTGCTTAAAGCTTATAGTCATATGCAACATTGTAAGTAGGCAATTTCAACAAGTCGAAAGCTAAAAATGTTAGGAACTACTCTTCAAAGTGTAAATTAAACATTGTTGAACAAAGAACTATCTTGCTCAGCTAGTTAGCCTGACTTACCCAATATTACTAGCTACCTGAATTAACTAGACACCTGACCCTCCAAACTATGCTGTGGTTACTAACGATATTAAATGCCTAACATAAGGTGAAAATGTCATTACTACAGGTATTTGTTTTTAAGATCTACTTTTACCAGAGTTCCTTGCCGGCCATTCAACTTAGCTTGCTGACAGTCTTTTCTTTCCCCCATTGTTTTTTACCCTAAGTGACATTATAATTTTTGCCTTTAGAGCATGTTTTGTGACTAAAACTAAAGCAAAGACACAAATCTTTGTAATTAGTTCTAAACACGTCAATGTCTACTGCATGAGGTTAATGGCTGATAATGGAGATGAAATAGCAGGGATGTCTGTAG
The DNA here is from genome assembly GCA_011952105.1 of Coreoperca whiteheadi. Taxonomy (NCBI): domain Eukaryota; kingdom Metazoa; phylum Chordata; class Actinopteri; order Centrarchiformes; family Sinipercidae; genus Coreoperca; species Coreoperca whiteheadi. The sequence goes on from CM022483.1 coordinate 9,745,103, forward strand.
TTCTTAAACACCTATGAGTGTAGTGACAGGTGGAAGGAATATATTACCTCACTTCTCACCTATTCTCTGGTATTCACAGAAGTTTCATTCCTTGCATGATACTCTGTAACATTTCATAGTCTAAGCAAAATATGGTATGCATGATGTTGCTAATGAAAAGACAGTCACATTTAATACCAAAACCATGATCCTATTCGAGAAACAGGTCTTTTTTCCCTACTATTCCATGTCTATGGACACTTATCAGTCCGATCCCTCCTCCTTCTGCACTCTCTGCTCCCTTGGGGTCAAACATTGGAGGTGCTGCTCCTTTTGACAAGTGAGCCCTAGGGGGAGGATGGTGGTAGCAGAGACCTGTGATGTGTCCATCCTCTGGAGAGATGAGTCTGACAGTGAGAAGACCTATAAGCGGAGGTGCTGTCAGATTATGCAGTGGCCCTGAGGCGCAATGCATTAGGGGTGTCGTGAGAAGAGTGTGGTTGTACATGTTCAATGATAACTGTTTAAAAAGCTGCCATTTATGCGTTTACGCTGGGCTTCCTTAAAAAAAAGGTGATTGAAGGGATTGTATGGCATATAAGGTGTGTATCAGTTCTTTTCCGGGGAAATATTTACAGTTTTTTATGAGAGAGGAAAAACTAGAGATAATAAAGGTCACATCAAGACACCTATTGAGTAGGCCTTAACGTGTGTACATAGTTGTATTGTGTGTGCAACAAGGAGAGCCAAGGACAATAACAAAATCCTGGAGAATGTAAGCCAGAGAGAGACATAGATAAAAAGACAGAGTGAGTCATTACAGCACTAACATTTTACAATACCTCAATCTGTACCAGTAAGCACATCAAGTAATAATTTTAACAGGACTGTCAGCGCTGCAGCATCAGTTTAGTGAGGTCGATACAAAATTTAATTAAGAAGAGCATCAGTTATAAGGAACACTGCTCCGTTTGGTGTCAAAGGGCTTCAGAATGGGAAATGTAATCTTTCTTCATAGCGATGATTTACACTAAGGTGATACTCGCAGACAGAAAGCAACAGCACAAGAGGGACACAAGCTTGTTTTCCTAATTTCAAGATGTGAGCAAGAAACCATTGGAAAAAAAAAAGCTTTGTAGCTGCTGTGCATGACTCTACATTGTAATGTGTTATTGTGTGAAGAGCAGAGTTTAAATAATGCTAACGAACCAAGAGGAAAATGTATTCTCCCATTTTATTTGTGTGAATATCTTTTCTGTCTATTGTTCACCTCACGTTGTATGAGCTTCAATAAGTACTCACATGCAGGACTAGCTTTGAGAAAAGCTGGTTTGTTGTCACTGAAGCCTTTTTTTCTTAATTTTTAGGAGGTTGCAGTTTTCGAATAAAATCAACCATCAAATCAACAACAAATCATGGTGCTTTGCTGCAAAGATGATTAATGTAAAATACATTAAGAACAACAAATTCCAAGTGAAACCATCAATAATTCACTGAACGTCACAATTAAATCGGTTATTCCCATTTCTTGGCTTCAACGTTTCTGGATCTTGATGCTGACCTTATTCAACTTCTTAAAAGAGCTGATGTTTGTAACAGTAAAAAAAAAGAAGCTATTTTAAAGGGTTAAAAGTTTGATTGAAGTGTTTTTATGTCTCATCGGCTGCAGCCATATCCATTGCCTGCTGGTACAATCTGTGGGCAGCTCTTTAAGGTTCACAGGCTAATCTCTCTTACCCAAAAGTGCCATTCCACCACCAAACTTGCCACTGAGCACTCCTACGACTCTCCAATCACACAGGAGACGCAATGTTCAACAGAAGCAAATAATAAATAATGCACAATAATACATATCTGTAATTCACAATAAAAATATCTGCAGGGATGTGTAGAAGGTAAGCCAATCTCAGCTTACTTAGTCATCATTTTCTGCTGTTAGATATTGTATATTATTATGTTTGTTTGTATGCATTTTCACAACAAGTAATAGACTGATTGAACTGAAAGTGTTTTTGAAAAAAATACATTTGATCACTGATGAATTTCATGGCTAAGCTACCTTTATTTCTTTGCCTTACTGTAAGAACAAAATAAGAAAGACTTATAATTAGCTAATGTAGGGTTAGGAAGAATGATTACATTATGTTTAATGCACTGTCAATCAAGCCCTGCGACGAGTTGGCCACTGTCCAGGGTGTACCCTGCCTAAGGCCCAAAGTCACTGGGATAGGCTCCAGTCACCCGCGACCCCCAACGGGAACAAGCGGTAGAAAATGACTGACTGACTGAGTGTCAATCATCAGAGATAGTGTTAGGAGTGTGCAGGAGACATACAGACAGACAGACACATGTATGAGATGGAACTGGGAAGTGGTGTACAGAAGGGATGAGAGCAATTCAGAAATAGCCATACTGAAGGAGGGATGTATAAAACAAGATGAAAAAGTGTGGAAGGACAGAGACTCTAAGAGGCAAAACTAAGAGTGGAAGCGATAGGCGAGAGCACAGAAGGGAAAAAAAATGGGGGGAGTAGAGCAGAGATTACAGATTCGCACGCAACCACTCTTTTCAGCTGACACAGGAGAAAAGCTACACTGTAGATTCGCATAACGAGACCACTGGACCATCATTAAAATCCAGAGGCCGCAAGACAAACCGAGCCCCACCTGACTGCCGGCTGTTGTTGCCCCCCAGAGAAACGCGCCTTGTTGAACCTGCTCCTCTTCTGTCAGCACTTTCATAAATAATTCACCGAGCACTCTGGGGCAAGAGAGCCATAGAGTGCACAGTACTTCTCCCCTGTCTTTCTCTGCATTATTTTATTGCCCCCATATTTGCAGTACAAACAAGTTGCACTCATTTACATAGTTTGAGAAGACCTCAGGGTGCAGGTCATCAGAACTGTCCAGTCACAGGGAATTTAAACAGCGATGGGTTGAAACGACATATATGAGATCTGTGCTGCAGAAGTTTATGACATAGCTTGTTATCATGTGTGTTTATTACAGTAAACTGGAGACACATCCATCTATGCTTCAAAATCCTGTTTTTACATTTGCAACTGAAAAACATACTGTTGAGGAAGGAACCATAAATAGTAGGACTGTATTTTGGAATACCCACGAGTTCTCCCCACCATTACCTCTTTCTCTCACACTTCCTCACAGGTTGCACAGAGGTCCCTGCTCGCTGCCTCGTCTACATAATCAGCCCTTAACACTGGCATCAGATACTTCTTAAATTGACACTGAAGTAGCTATGACAACCTCTACTGCTTCCGGAAGTGTTAAAAAGGGCCCTTGTTGAATGAGAAATACTTATACTTGTTGTGAAATTTTGGCAAATTGACCAAAATTGTTATCAGAAAAGAATAAGCATATATTCAGGAAGTAAACGTTCCTACAGTACATTTGTTTTCACAGCATCTTAAGAACCATAAAGATTAGACACATTAGACAGTAGTGTTCTGTGATGTGACAAGACAACAACAGAGGCATCATGATGCCTTTTGTAATTTATTGTTGTGCAACTGTGATGCTTCAGTGAATGGTGAAACAGAGACATGCAGAGGTGGAAAGGGAGGCTGAAAACAAGCAAGCAGCAATTAGCAAAAGATGTTTTCTTTCTCTCCCACTGCCTGACGGATTATGAGAGTTGTTGTAGAATTGACGCTTGTGTTTGACCTTCAGTGACATCTAGTACTGCAAGGTCCACACAAGACAGAGTAGTTCTTGGACCATTCCAAATGTGCCAAAGGACTTTTTGGGGAGCACTAACTATAGCTCAAAAACCAAAACTGGATTTAGGTTCTTGCAGTGGAAGTGCAGGTTAAGTTTTCTTAAGGTTTCTAGATTCCTGGAAAAGTTCTTACAGCTGAAAAGAGCCAATAGTACCCTGCGTAAATATACCCTGAAGAGAACATGCAGGAGGTGATCCATAACTACACATGCTGAAACTCTCAGTAAATTGGTACTTGGCCCTGCCAAAGTAGTATTACTTTTCTTGTCTGTTATATATCTGGTTGATATCTGCTTGTCTCCACATCCACACAGAGCAAAAAGATTGAATAGCTTTCTAATGCCTTGGGCTTAAAGATAAACTGGATGTGTTTCTGCACAGCGTGTACATATATAGTTTGTCTTCTCATTTGTGCAATTTCATCTCAGAATCAGGTTTTAGTGATTTAAAGAGCCTTGAGGGCCTTAAAAGGGAAACAAATGAAAATGTGCACTTAACATTAAATGTGCACTTCCACTGCATTATGCATTATAGTTGTAGCTGTATATTGAAAGCTGGTTTAACAAAAGAATATATAACCCAAACTGCAGTACACATAATAAACTATGATTGAGGTTTGTCAAGCATCATATATAAAACGAGTCTTGCACCTCATGTCACACCAAACATTAAAGCCTGCTGAGATCGACACTCCCATTATTGTTGCATTAAACTGTGGGACCAGAAAAATTCATGGAGGTGTTAAGAGAGTGTAATGGAATCTTCTTGCCAGATATCAGCATCTGTAATGTTATTCCTCACCATGGACCTGGTTTCGTTTCTTGCGTCAATGCTTGCATCACAAAGGATGAATTCACAAATACGCATGATACACACACACACACGCACACACACACACACACACACACACACACACACACACACGCACACACACCCACACAAACCACCGTTCCATTTAGGATTTTTACAACCTGTTTACCCTGCACATTTTAGACACTTAAATATTTCAGCAGGCACATGTCAGTTTTAGTTTCATTGTTTATCTGCTTCATGGAAACTGGGTCATGTGGAGCCAGAATGGCTTTATCAGACGAGAAAGTTACTGAACCATCCTTCCTCGCCGTCCTTTTCCACTTAGAATGCAACCCTCTATTTTTTATTTTTCAAATCACAGCAGCCTCTGCACAACTCCCTCAGTCTCTCCTCCTCACTGACCCACCCTCTAACATCCCTCTCCCATCTTATCTTCTCCTTCACTCCCTAGTCCACTGCCTTTATTCTGAGGGATTGAGGGAAAAAATGTATTTGTTTTAGTTTAACCAGTTTTACAACTGTGAATAACTGTTATATCTGTTTAGGTGGTATGTGTGGCTCTGTCGCCTATCTGCTACAACTTGTCGAACTCTACTGAGGTTTGCCTCGGACTGTTTGGAGCGGCCATAATTATGTCAGACATGTCTGGACAGACCTGAACGTGATCCTGGGTAGTGAGGACAGAAATCTGATCACATTTTGATTGTCTACCACTTCAACCTTTGAAAGACAGTTGTTAAATAAATGTGTAATGCCGGGTTTGTGCCATTAGACAGTAGCTAATGGACTGTAGAGCTCAGGAGACAGTCCATGGTCTCATTTGTGATTATAACGTAATATAATGAATAACTGATTCAATAATAAATGCTTGCCCCCACATACAAATCATTAAAAAAGACACTACTGAATATTTCAAAAGTATGTGGACACTTGATCATTAAACCCATATTTGATTGTTGAACATCTCCTTTGAAAACCACAAGAGCATGTTTGGGCAATAAAGCCGGTTTCACAGTCTGAGTTCCAATTCATCCCAAAGATGTTGGATGGGGGTTGAGGTCAGGGCTCTGTGCAGGACAGTCAAGTTGTTCTACACCAAGCTGGGAACATTTGTTTTCACATTTCCTGAAATTATTGGCACAAAGTTGGAAGCATACTTATATCATAAATAGCATTGTATGCTGTAGCAAGATTTCCCTTAATTGAGGTCTAAGAGCTCTTGCCCCATCCATGAAAAACAGCCCTAGACCAGAAGTACACAAAAAATGTGTACTGTGTCCTGCAGCATCACACAGCATCTCACAGGTTGTTTTCTGTGTTAAAGCAGAAACAAGAACTCAGAGTGTTCTTGAAATCACAACACTACTCACTTAACATTAGAAAAGACAAGTGGATCGTGTCTAATTTTCTGTGTTGTCTAATATCTGAAACAATAGAAGGTCCATTAGCCACAGTCCACAGACTTGACTAATTTAATTGCAGTATATGATGAAGTGAGAAACTATTTAAGGGAGAGAAGAAGGAAATTGTGAGCCTTTACATCTATTTCAGCTGGAGAATCAAATGTACCCGGTCCTTTGGTACAATTTCAGTGTATTTAAAAAACAAATAAAAACCCTTGTGTGTAATACAAAAACTACTTATTCCTATTAGTGAGAAACTTGGTTTGTTTGTGTGTTCTCTAATCACTAAGAGTGAGGTACGTTGTGATCTCTAAGCGCTGACATTTGCATATTCTTAGTAGCTCTCTTTGATAATCATTTATCAAACAGATGAATGATTGTCATATTATGCACAAATTGTATAGACTCTCCACAAATGCCTGACTAAAACAGTTTCTTTACAGCAGCAACTGTTCAATGAGAAGTAGGGGGCAAAATCAAGCCTTATTGGTGACTGAAAAGTAATTAGTATCTTGGAGTTCTGTGTATTACAAGGGCGAAATATGCTTCAGCTGCTAATGATCAGCTGCCAAGTGAAGAAGACACAATTTTTTTGCTAAGCTGTTAATAAGCAGGAACAAAGAAGATAAACAAACCAAAAAGTTAGAAATGAGAGGAGTTTACAGTCAGACCACCGGTGCTTCCGCCATAGTGCACACGCCAGAGAGTAATTCAAGAACTTAGTAGTAAGTTCAACAAGCAGATACATGCCACCGCTCCCCCTCCCAGGTCATATTACAGTAATGCTTTAAGACAACTAGCCTTGTTTCTCCAATATGAGCTCACATATTACTCTACTTGAAGCCCCACAGAGCCACTGCAGTTTACCATGTAGCGTTCAATTCCTTCAAAGAACCACACAGTGTCCTCTCTCGTCAGCCTCCTATTTTTCATACTACAGTCATCACCCCATACTGGTTCTTTTCTATGCACGAGCGAACTGCCCTTTTAGTTGTCAGGTCAGAGGTCTGAGGAGACACCGCAACGTCTCTGCAGTGTAAACCAGACAAACAGCAACTGGGATTTGGTCTGATTTCATGATACAGCAGAGGTGACTGACAACTTGTAAGATTCATCCCCGGCGCATGCTTATGGAGGCTTGGAATATGGAAAAGAAATGAATTGGGTCTCATAGGGCTCATGTTTTTTGGTGAATTGCTTTGAACTATACTTAAAAGAAAATCCCTAAAGTCATGCTGTGAATATTTGCTATGACATCAATGGTCTTAAACAAGTGCACTATAAGTGTGTTTCCATACGGCTGTTTTGATGTGTTTTGCAATTTGCAAGGAAAGGGGAATGCCAGGATTTAATAAGTTACAATTAAATGTTAATTTATTTGCTCAATATTGTAAAGAAAACCCTTTCTTTTTCAGCTTAACAGTTCCCTCTTAACCTTAGAAACAGTAGCTGACAAAACAATACAAACTCAAGGTCCACTTACTAGCTTATTCTGGAGATTTAAACCACATGGTCTTCATTAGCAGATTGACTTGATAAACTTTTAAGCTCACATGGATGAAAAGTCCCAGGTGCACTCAGAATCATTGAAGGTTTGTACATCTAATTTTCATGACAACTGAGCAAACTCAATCTGCTGATGAAGACCATGTGATATAGTTTAAAGCTCCAGAACAAGTGATTTAATGGACCTTCAGTTAGGATTGTTTTTTCAGTTTTCTTTTTTCTTGAGATTAAAGATGCAATAAAGGCTGTTGGAAACAGACTCAAATAAATAAATTATGTTGCAGGACTATGTTGTGCTACGCCAAACGAAAATGAATTCATGAAATTATGCTAACATGAATTTCAACAATGAAATCACATGTTTCTGGAGAACCGAACTGTTTTTGCCCAAGGGGTAGAAAATCCTTCAGGTGAATCCCTGATCCTCCTTATCTCTTCTCTTAGCCTCTCCAACCAGGTCTTATCGCCTCCTGGACAGTAATTAACAGGAATTACACAGAGCTCCTATCTGCTGAGCCCACGTTGTTACCGCAAAGAGCCCTTTTCCATTTAGGACCTGTCTGCTGGGAGATTACCACTGGAGAAGGGCTCCTCAGTCAGGAGGCACCACACAATTCTTGTGCTTTTTGCCAAGCTCGGCTACAGCTTTGGTCACTTGTGCAGATAAAGGCCAGGTTGGGTTGTGGGGTTAATTCCAGCGATGTCTTGCAATTTGTGCTCACACGCAAATATACAAAAATGACTGCTATTTTGTTGAACAAAACTGTAAGAAAGCCCTAATAAGAATGTGTGTAATCAATGTTTTCCTTAATCTAAAAACAATTTGTTTTACATAAGAAGTTATTAACTAAAATATTGCACCAATACAATACATATTCTATTTGAAATGTACTTCATCTCTGCTTTAGATATTAAGGCAGAGTTAGCAAATTCAACTGTCCCTTAAAAATGATGCCTTTAGGTAAATTGAGGTGAGCTGTATAATTTCATGACTTCCAACTGCATTGCTTGGTTAATAGAAATGAAACCTTTAACTTAAAACCAAATTGGCCAAATTTACCCACATAATTTACTATTTATAATTGAAGGGGAAAAAATACAGATGAAAAGATGGACAATTGTCTATGACACATCTCATCCACTTTTCTCTCTCGCAATCGCTGCACACTCTAAATGTTTAACAGGATCCTTGAGAAAAGCCTCTCCACTTCTGTTTCCGTGGCAACTGGCATGCATTGGAATTGATGACATCTCCTGATCGCCCACTTACTTTGCACTAAAAACGCTCTCCCAGTGAACTTTGCCATTTGCCATTTCCCTCGCAGAAAGATAACGGCACTTTTCCCAGAGTAGAGGGGAGACGGAAAGGAGAAGGAGGCTTTGACAAACACACCAAACATTTATTCTGTCTATCTGGAAGCAACCAGCAAGGTTGAGAGAGGACATTATTTCAGAAGAGCACCAGTGACCAGTTCCTTGAATAATGTGTACAGAAAATGGATTTAGGGCATGAGACTGGTCAATCTTTCTAACTTTAAAGAATTCAACATGACAAGCCTAACAGGACCTCAATAATTCATGGTCTGCTGAATGCCTGTGGTGAGATTTGTATACCTCTCTTACCTATGTGAATCAGCTTCTCAGCATGATTCGCTGTCTATTTATCTCCACCTCGAAGCTGCAAACTCATTTGTAAAACTCTTTCCTTATTTGGACCATCTAGTTAAACGTTTTTGTCCAACAGTGTCCCCGTACTTCACACTTTTATTCTCTCCCTTAATTAACATAGACGGGCAGCCAGACAGCTCCCGAGGCCAAACCCGTAGCAAGACCGCTCGCTGTCACCTTGTTACCACCATAATGGGTTCAGACGAGGTCCCCCTGACACAGGAGAGAGGGGAAATGAATTCATGAAGCCCGGCCTCGTGTACTTTCCACTTTGCCTTTGTCTCCCTTTGCCCTTCCTCCCTTCCCATTATCCCTCCGCCTACACAGCCTTGTTAAAACTGTTGGCACCACGTAACAGAGAGAACATATTCGACATAACCACGCTGCACGCACCAGCAACCCGATGCACAATTCATTCAACTTCATTAAGACCACACACGCGCGGACGCTGACAGCAAATTAACAAACACATTCCTAGAGTGTCCATTAAAATCTATTCATTAACTCTGAGCCACATTTCATCCGCTGTTGGTTTTGTTTGTAAGTGTTTACAACTCAACAATAAAAATGCAAATACTCAAAAAGTGTTTGGTGAAGTCAACAGCATTGAGACATCTATGATCGCTTGTTTAAACATTCGCTCAAATGCTACTACCTTCGACACCCAAAGGACTGCGGAGGCAGGCCGCTCTGTCAAAGAGCTAGATGTCATGCATTTGAGCAAGAGGCAAGACACTGTGCTGTCAACCCAATTAGGCTGCTCAGGCACACACTTACTCCATTCTGTAGTCCTGAAAGAGGTCAAGGAACATATAAAACAGAGCCATTTCCCCAGCTAGCCAAGACTGAAAGGCAAGAATGTCCTTTATGCTTAAGTCAATAAGGGTGGATGTGCACACAAAACCTCTGTGGGAAAAATATCCACACACTGACCAATTAGGAGAGGGAACAACATGTGTGAAAAGCAAAAGAGATAATTGTCATGGCTTCCTTTAACTTAACAATGACAAAAATCGTGACAATCTCTCAAGGTCATTGCTAAAGCATTAATCATGTCTAAATTAGTTTTAAAACCTGGGATCCAAACAGCTATTCCTTCAGTAACACAAAGAGTCCACCAAGGAAGTGTTTCGGGGGCTTCATTGTTCTAATTATACATTCAGCATGCTTATTTGTTTGTTTAATCCAATTATTTTGTTACTCTACTCTGCAGATTTCTCTATTTCCTTTATCCCACAGTCAATAATCCTTAACCCCCCCTCTGAGCCAGTCGGAGAAGCCATGAATGCCCACTGGGTTGTCAGCTCCGAGCAAATGTACTCTGATCAATTGTACACAGTCAGCATGTGATGTTTGATTGGATAATCTGCACCTCACTGTCTCGTGTGTGTGTGTGTGTGTATGTATGTTTGTGTGCAGAATCAATATTCCAAACAACAGAGGTGTATGTAGCTTGAATGCTGATTAAATAAATGTAGTGAGCTTTCAATCTAAATTAAATTTACTTAGTTTAAAAAATAACAAATAGTTGACTTGACGGACTTTGTTTTGGAAAGTGTTAAGTGTGTATTAGCTTGCTACCATCTATGTGTTCGACAGCCCATAGTGTGGTGGTCACTTGATCTCCTGTTCTCATTAGGGAACACAGCGTAGGGTCACTTAACAAAAGCCTAGAGCAGGGTGAGAAGCAGCGACCTCTAGATGGGTGCTTGGATCCATCATTAGCTACCCTGAAGCGCATTTACGTTCTGACACAGCTACAACTGCAGAGGTAGCCCACACACAAAAATTAGGTCATTTAAATCACTCAATTATAGATGTTGACATTGCATGCACATTGTATAGCTCTAATGCCAGGATCACAATTCCATGATATGAAATGTTTCCTAATCCTTCCTCCTCCCCTCTGCACTGGAGATCAAAAGAAATGCTGGAATTGCTTCCCATGGCACATTTGAAATGGTTTTCTGACAGTGTAATACCAAAGTCATTTACCCAGCTGCATTTGGCTTTTGCTATGAATTGCATAGATGTAGTTTTCTTATTTTGTTTGATGTGCCTGAGCCATGCAGAGAGAGTCATTTAAATTTTGCCATGCGGCTCAAATGAAATACTGACACATGCCGTTGACTTAAATTAATAATACTGAGTCATGTTACTGAAACCTTGTATTTTCCTAGCATACAGCAGCTGTAATTTCTTAACTCTTCATGCTATAGGCTACATGACAGTGCAGTATATGTATATTTCCTGATTGTCCTGCACAGCTCCCTGGATGCCATTTCTTGATGAAATGGTTAAGTCTGATCCTGACAAGGATAAAAAAGGACAAAGCAAAAATGTGTGAATGGTTAGCATCACCTCCTGGTAGAAATAACTCCCATGCCAAACAGTTTCCTTCCCAGGCTAATCTCCCATTTGCATATTAAAGGCAATGAAAGACACATACAGAACCATAATCCTTAGCTGTCCTTGTGTTTGTCAACCAGGCACTTGGTGCACAAAAAAGAGACAGAGAGCCTTAGAGAGCATTGCGAACAGCAAAAGGAGGCCCCTTAAATGCCTATATCACACGATTTTGAAAATCGCTGAGGGTGGCATGCACATTAAACATTATAATCAGGCCATATTTGAATTTCAATGTTGAGCAAATGAATAGCGTTGGAATGGGATTTGGATACTTTTATTTTGGATTTGAACTGGAGTGTTTCAGGGCTGGAATCGGGACAGATGACTTGTCAAAAATCAAAATGACATTACCATAAATTGCTTTGCTTTGTTATCCTTTTCCCAGCTGCTTTGTCAGATTGCAAGTAAATTAAACTGCTTAATGATTGCTAATAAATAATCACCTTCGTTGCTTTTAATTTCATTATCTTAGCAGAGAAAACTGTAAGGTCAGCGCCCTTGTCAAAGGGGTGTTAATCATTCATCAAGCTATTTGATCTATTTTCTTCCATCATCTGATTTGTTGATGGGAAACGATAGCATGTTCAGGCTCTATGTGAAATACCCCCCCACACACATACACACGCACGCACACCTTTCGTCAAACAGCAGCTAGCAGACCTCACAGTTAAGCTATGAGCCTCATTATACATTATACATAAGAGGCTAACACTTCAAGAATCAAACTTAATTGGCTGCCTGAACATTGCATTTTTATACAGCAATTTCTTTAAGTGTTTTTGATGTCAGATATACGGGGGGGAAACTTCTGTGAGAGGCAGCAGAAACCGTTTAATTACCCTCTGGCAAGATCACACACACCACACAGGCAAAGGTTGCGGAGAGAGGAGAATTTTGAATCCTGTTTCGGAGGGCAAGATTGTGTGAGGAGATAAGCTGAGAGCGCAGAAACACTTGGGATCGTGAGGTTGCGGTGTGCTGTGTTGCTTGGCTACTGGCAGGATAGAGAGATGCAACGCCTACTAACATCTGTAGTGCCTCTCAGTTAGCAGAAGATGCTACTAGAGAGTTAAAGCTCTTTGGATGCTGCAGCCTCTGTGCTGTCACAATGAAGGCAAAATCTACGGTACGTCAACTGACAGCAAATCTTGTGTTGTTTTGACTTAAGAGGCTCCTTCTGTAATGGCAGTCACTCCCCCTACACGTCTCTTCTCTTTTTAACTCCTCTTTTTAGCTCTAAGAAAAAGGCATTAGATGCAAATTGTGTACATCTTCAGGACTGAAATCTGCCATTCTCTCAATCTCTTTTATTTATGTTTCACAGGTTAATAGAATGTAATCGTTTTAGAAGGCCACTGGGGCTGTAAAAGCATTTCATGGTGATTTGATCCACAGCCGAGAAATTTCCACATTTACAGAGCTGCCACTATATGTCATATAAAAAGAAATAAATGAAAGACACTTCCTGTAAATTACAGATGATGATGCCCCCCTCTTCCTGCTCATGCCTCACTGAGTAACATACACTCCTAATGCAGCACCTCTGTACATGAATGTTTTTTTTTGATGAATGCAGAGGAGCTGTGGGGGAGGATTTGCAGCCCCACACTATGCTGTGATTGCCCGATAAGAGACCTGGGAGAGCCTTATCCCTGGAAGAGGCCTTGGAGATGACAGTGGAACTTAATTGGTATGTAGAATTTATTGATCATTGCACTGCAGGGAAATCAACTGCCATCTTCTACCATTTTTTGGGCTCTAGAGGATCATAAATAAGGTCTTAAATATTTCAACCATGCGCCACATCAAACGCAAGCAATAAACATGACAGGGAAATTTGTGACAGAACTTCACTGTAAATCGTGCCAAATGAAATTACAAGGCATGCTTACAGGGAATAGTTGAGCAGAATTTTGAACAGAATGGATATTTAAAAACAAATTTGGTGTGTCTTCATTAAAGTAGCATTTCTCTCCCCAAACAATAGGTACTTTAGCTTTGGATAAAATGACATACTTTCCTATGGGGGAATACCAGGTAATTCCCTGCTAATTATAATAAAAATGCTAAGCAGTAGGATTTGAATGGGACCTGCTTGTATCTTCAGAACAGTGGTGAGAAAAGCAGCCAGGGCCTGGAGAATAGAGTCAACCTGGTTTGTTTCCAAAACTCCTGCAGTGCGTCAGTCTCCTGCAACTAACAAAGGCGTACTCCTCGGCAAGCAAGCTTACATCCTTTCTCCCTTGCAAACAAAAAAAAAAAAAGAAAACTGAAAAGCCCCAAACTTGGCAGGACTCCCTTGAGACCTGTAAGGATTCACTGTGCCTCTGCGTGTTGCAGAAATAGGTTGGTTGTGCTTTGACCAATCCTAGTTTGACTAAAAAAAGACTGGGGGGGGGGGGAGGGAGGAAAAACTAAAGGAAAGAAAATGTACAAAGAGAACAAGAGAGTAGTGTTTTTTGTTCTTAGCTTTCATTGAGTAACGGAGAGACTGAACAGGGAATGAACACAGTGATAGAGGATGTGTTCAAACTTTCCAATAAAGGAGCATTGAAAAAGGCCACATGCTGAGTGCCTGGCTGATGCGAGAGAGCTTGACAGCCTCATCAAATGCCACGTTGTTGGGAGACTTCCTGCTTTAACAAAACTTCACCTCTCAAGCGACCACAGCCTCATTGTGCAGGGAAGGCTAATTAAAAATCGCAATTCATGCATTTCTTTCACAATGACGGCACTGGAGGCAGGAAAAGGCCACAAAGTTACCATCCAGTGACATTATCTATCATCTGAATTTCTACAGTCCTAACAAGCAAATAATTGGTTTACAAGGTCAAATGGGGAAACAGAAAATCAGTCATCTCACCCTACAGTTTTCCTGCTTCTACTTATTTTGACTGACAACAAATGTTCATGTGAACATGGCATAGAGACCCTATTTACGCCTGGTATTAACATCTGTGTCTGGATACGGTATCTGGATAATAATGTCTGATGTGTGGTCATCTAGTATCTGCCTTCATTTTGAAGGCCTTGCTAATTAGACTGACTTAACTACATTGTAAGAAGGTAATCGGAGCCAGTAAAGAAGCCTGCTAGCACTAGCGCTAGCTCAGCTATGACCCTTGTCTTTCACGTTGTAGCGGCCCCTTGAGAGCCTCCTTAAGAAATGCTGCTGTGGAGCTTTGTGACAGGCAGTTTGAGACACCAGGAGATGCTTCTTCATTTGTTTTTCCTTATCAGAATAACATATCCAGACACAGAACACATGTTAGTACCAGCTATAAAGATTGTCTTTGACCAATCAGATTTTTCTAAAGATCTATAATACTGGAATATCTCAACATCCCTCGTAAAAAACTACAATTCAACGCTGAAAAAAAATGATTCAAACTGGATAAAAAAAGTTGACTTATTAATCAGAAATTATCAAAAAAGTTAATGAATGTTGGCTTTGAGGATCCATCTTGTTGAGCAAACACTTGGCAAGTGTTATTTCTAGCAAGGAAAATGTGCCACAAGCCATTTAATTACATAAGAAAGGCAAGTGCAGTTTGAGGGTAATTCCACTTCCTAACTCTAAGTTTGTGGAAAAACATACTCATTACTGTATTGAACAGTTGTCTATAATCCACATCCTGCTCAGTGTATGAATAAGTTACATTAGAAAGCTATAGTCCTGATGCTGTAAATCTTCTTTCAATTGATTGACTTATCTTTCATCCCATCGCCTTAACAAATACGTCATTCCTCAAATAACCATTCCTGCACATAGACAGAAACCTCCCCAAACTGATATATATTTATGTTGTTATGGCAACAAAACACAGCAGATTAACAATTGGGTGTGCAGCAGTGAGTAGTGAGTAGTAGTGTGGGAAAAAATGACTTATTTTGTCCCAAGCCATCAATCAAGAGAAATGATCCTTGAGTAAAGCTATAAGTCAGTGGTTACACAATGAGTTCCTTTGAACACAGATGGCTAAAAAAGTAATGCATGCTCTTCGTAATGGTGGACAAAATACATTTTAAGTGTGATTTAAAAGTAGATATATGCTTTTTTCTTGAAAATTATTAATCTGAAATGTAATTCTGCATACAAATATCAGCAATGATTCAGATGTTTTTTTCTCTTTAGGTTGGTTTTGCTTTTAAAATCCCTGTACAGTAAACTGGAAAACCAGCAGGTGTAGTATGGGCTAATTATAGAGCCTGATAAAGTTGGAAAATGACGAAAGACAGTGTTGCCATGCAAATCAATGAACTCCCCTCAGAAATCAAACTTAACTGAGTTGTATCAGCCCAAAACAAAGTTAGTGCTTCAATCAATAGAAAACCAATGTACTCTAAGATTCGCAACACTGGAAAAAAAAATCGAATGTCTCAGAGATTACAAATGCTGAGACAAGTGGAAATCAAATTACCAGTTTGTCTGATTTCCACAAATGACAGAAAAAAAACTCAATACTTATCATTTTTAACCGGAGGAGGGTCTGCTCTCGCTTCTCAAGCTAGACCTTTTATCAAGGAGGGATGTGAGCTATCATTTAGCCCAATCTCACTCCACTCAGATACTGCAGGTTTGCAATTTAAAGGTAAAGCATAGAATCTGCTCTCCAGTCAACATATTAGGAGAGGTACTATTTTCAAATTAGATCTACAAACAGAAATCACAGATGCAGAAAGGTGTTCTTATGTGAATAAAACAGGTCAGGTTTCTGAAAAAAACAGCCTCTTGGTTTAAACCAGCTGAAATCTAATGATGATTATGGGATTAGGCATCAGTGTATTGCTTTAATTATTCTGTGAGACATCTACCTGACTCCCCAGTGATCCTGTCTGTCCTCCAGGAGAAAGTCGCCAATCAATGGAAGCAATAACCATCACTTTCTATGAACAGGAGGTTGAGGAGAGATGTTAGGTGAAACGTAAAGACAGGCAAGGTAACGGAGAGAAACGGCAGAGAGATCAGAAGGGACAGCAGCGCCATTGAGATGGAGGACCTTTTTATCTTTTGGGAGGAAGTAAAAAGAGCAAACTGCCATCTCAATTGTGACAGAAGCGCAAAATGACATAAATACATAAGAACTGTGCTATGATTGCTAGATAGACAGACAGATACATACAGGCAAAAG
The DNA here is from genome assembly GCA_011952105.1 of Coreoperca whiteheadi. NCBI lineage: Eukaryota > Metazoa > Chordata > Actinopteri > Centrarchiformes > Sinipercidae > Coreoperca > Coreoperca whiteheadi. Next base: position 9,761,751 of record CM022483.1, read on the forward strand.
AGTGATGCAGAGTGAGGGGGAGTACCCACATGGATTAATCATGCAGTGCAGCCCCAGGTTAAAATGTGTGATATTTTTGGGTACAGTCCCATCGCCGCCTCCAGGCAATTTGCATAGTACTGAGAGACTACAGCTTCATTTCCCCCCGCCGCTCATCTTTGTGGGAGCCAAGCAGTCAAGGGGAATTAAAGTAATTTCTGGGACCATTACTGTTTATGTCCAAATTGCCATCAACTTATTACAAATGTTACCTATTTACTTTTAATTTTCTCTGTTTTTCTTTGGGGAGTATTTTCCCCCTCAAAGTCCTCTTCCTTAAACCTGAGAGCCAGATTTTCTTAAATTAAGCAGTGGCCAGCTTTCTCCATGTTTAAATCCTCTTTCGGACTAAAGCTCATTATCATCCACACATATAATCTCCCAAATTGGTACCAAATGCCCCAGCTGTTAAAGTGGGCTGCATAATTTGCTAAGGGAGTCTGAAATGAACGTATTATCTTTCAGAGAGAAATATTAAAAGTGGAGATAATGCAGTATATTGTATTTAATGTTGAAGGCCTGCAGACAGTTGAGGTTCCAAGACAATGAACAGCTAGAGGAACACATGGAGGTGGGAAGAAAATTGAAGTAGTTCACTCATAGAATTTCTATCCATTTCAAAATGTAATCCTTTAATTTTCATCTCAAAGTTTAAGAATGTTCCATTTTACAGCTTTAAAAAACTAGAGTCAAAGGTGAGACAGTCAGTCTAGAATGACTTTCTGAAAACAACTTTCTTACTGTATCTACAAAAACAATTACTACTACTACTATTGGGAGTAAATAAATCCACATTCTTTAAAAGTGGGCAAATAAAATGCACATGGTTGAAGCTGTCAAAAAAGTAACAATAGTAAGAATGTTGTATTCAAGTTCACTTAGTCAGATATCACAGTGACAGACTATTCTCAGTGAGTAACATTGTGTGTTTTGTTGCATCCCTGTCTGAAATAGTGGTGACAAATAGAGGGCATTAAATCATGCAAAAGGAACAGAAAATACATGCAGAACAACTGATCTCTTTTGAATGTTTTATGATGCTACAAAATCAATAAAAATGCAACCAAAAACATTCTACCTTCTACATCAGGTATTTTAAGAATGGAAGCGAATCAGATGTAAACCTCAAATGAGTGCGTGTAAGCTTGTCCTTTTACATTAGCCACTTCGACACCTACTGTATACATGTGACTATCCATGTGTGCATAATAAAACAACTAATGAGTGAAGCAACAAAGAGGACTGGCTTTAAAATACTGTAAGCAGCAATCAGAGAGTGAAACCAAAGTTTAAAGAGTAACTTAACTTAAGTTAACTTAATTAAGTGTTTGTACATATCATTTACTAGGATTCAATTCTGATCCTCGCAATGTGTTTATTGCATACAGAAGTTCTTTGCCCTTTTCCACAGAAAATCTAGTAACGCTGTTCTCTAGGCTGAAAACAAGCCTGTGTGCAATTCCTCTATTGGCAAGTAGATGCAGGTCTCAATAATGTTGACTTGATGTCTATTGTGATTTTAAACATTATTGTTTCATTATAGACATATTAAGGCAAAAAGATAAGTGCATTTTGGGGCAATTCTGCTTAACCCACACTTCCACCCCATTTCCCAAATCTGGATTTCAGTAAACCCAAATCCAATCAACCCATAGGCTTCATATGCCTATGGGTGACATTTTGTATACAATCAATGCCTTAAACCCAATGCATCAAATAAATAAATATAGCTGTAATCTTTGATCCACACACAGACGCACTCACCGTGCATTTGAGCTTTAAACACCCCAACCTACAGCTACACACAGGATCTTCACTGAGCTGCAGCCCTCTACACCCTTTTTTTAATTGCTCTGGTTCTAACATTTTTACAGGTCAGGAAAAAGGCCACAGAGAGACGATTCTGCTCATATATCTGGTGACTGATTGTCATCCATCTCGCACAGGGGACTGTGGCATGTGTCCCCAACTGGGAACACACATCCAAAGTAACCCCAGTTGTGAAGAGGCCTACTGCCTCAACACTTGTTGAGTTGCTTCTCTCTCTCTCTCCAAGCCGCGGGAGGGAAAACAACTCCATGTGGCAAGCCATTTCATTTCTAATATCACGTGTGTGATCAATCTCCCCCGCAATGAACGGGTGGTGCAGCGGAGGCAATCATTCAATATTTGTGGCAGGTATATGGTATTGACCGAGGAAAGATGAACCGCGGGTATTCACAGATCCGTGCCTCTGTATGTGTGTGTGACGGAGAGAGAGCTTGAATTTCAGCTTTCAGTTTTCAATCTCCGCTGAAGTTTCCTGGATTTGCTTTAGAAAGATTTTAAAACTTAATTTTGCGTCTTTACATCCCAAACTGTTATCACTGATAACATCAAGTCATGTATAGTTGATTTGATGGCACTTCTATATTACTATTAATGCAATTCTTATTACTTATGCACGACATTGAGTAGTTTATGTAAGAAACTGACAGAGGGGAAAGGGTCGCTTCTGCTGTGCCCCTTCTCTCTATCAAAGTTCTTGCTGACAGCTTCCTGCCATATTTAACGTCCTTTAATATCAATTACAAGTGGCTTGCCATAATTGAATTTGTGCCGTGCGCTGACGTCCCCTGTTAGAAATCACTGTCTTGTCCAATTAAAAGGAGCCTTATTATTGGCCAAATTGCAAGTAGCCCCATTAATGTGGGGGTAAGATTCTATCCTTTTACTGACGTATTAATGTTGACATCCTCCCAGAGTTGTGAGTTGCGATGGGTGTGAAGATTGTAAATTTAACTGACTGTCAGGATGTCCTTGATTCTTCTTCCAGCAAGAGCGGAAAGAAGAAGTTGGCAAAGAGAGGGGAAAATATATGCTGTGGACCTACTGTAGCGTCAGTAGATAAATACACGGGGAGAGACGAATGATGAGCGGCTGCTCTCTAATGGGAACCAAGGTCTTGTTGCGGTGGCATGTTTTATTTACAGCTACTCTTCATCAGAGTGACACACCGGGCCCTCGGACCATCCTTAATAGAAACTAGAAGCAGAGAAGGGATTCTGTATTCCATCTCCAAATGGAACACATGTCGGAGACCGGCTTTTTACATATGCATGAATAACAGAATAATGCTCACTGTGAGTGAGTGTTATGGGTAATATATTGCTAGAATTACTGGGAGACTGTGGAACGGTAAGCATCATTTGTCTGGGGACTCATCAATGTCTGGTGAAGAAATTGGGACTAATGACTGTACAGCAGAAGGGAGGAGAGAGGCCAAATTTGTCTCAATCAATGTCAAGGAATATGATTGTGAATCTACAACTGTCATCAGTGTTCACTGGGGGGGCATGTGTTAACAGTTTTGTTAAGGGGTGGCTTTTAGTGAATACAAAATAGAAATGTTTCCTGTACAGCAGCAAGTAAACCAAATGCTGAGGCAACAAATTGTTGTTTGTGAAAATGAAATGCGACTGTTCTGAATAGATGGAGCTACTGAGCCTGTGGTGTCCACACGGGCAAATGGCCGGTGGCTGACAGTGATCTGATCCTAGGTTTGCCTCATTAGAAATCAACCATGAACAATAAAAACTCTTGACAGCCCATTTTCAGAATGGTTTCATAACTGCTGTGTCGATTTGGGACATAAAACAGAATCTTTCGGTTTTCATACAAATCAAATGAATGGTAAAGCAAATCAAGCATGGACTCAGAGGAAATTCACTGAATATAATTCAAGTCAATTCAGGTTTTTCTCAAAAAAGAAAACCAGTACATTCAAGAGCTCAAATGTTGGCCATGTGGTCCCTGTAACAAAAAGACAGCAGGTCCAAGCCTCAAAACAGCAAGTATGCCATCAACAGACATGCTGTGAAACTGCTCCTAAGCAAGAGGCATCACAGTAAACCCCTGGGGATAACAGACTACTCCTGAGTATGGGAGGCTGCATGGAGTAAAACTGAATACCAAAGACAAGAATAAATAGCAGAGTTCACGGCATAATGCAGATGAATGGTGATTCCCATGAAATATTTTAGAAAGCTTCCACAGTATTTAGGAAATGTTCTGTTTAGTTGTGTGCGTGTATTTCCTTTCGATTGTATTCTGTATTCAGGTCCGCCAAAAGTCATCCTGAGTAACCTCCGAAGGTCCTTCTCACTCTGATTGTAATCCGTGTTCAGAGGTGAGAAAAAGAATAAATGCATAGTTATTACTTCAGAGAGTCTAAAGTGAGACCTTACATGAACTCTTGAGTTTCTATTTCATAACAAATAAAATGCAGCTGTGTGGTGCACAGAAAGCGGATTCTGCTTTTCAGCTCACTGCCAAGCAACCCATCATGCACTTTTAGGGATTTCTTACACAGCTCTTCCAAGCATCTATTGTATAGTATGGCACAAGTGGCCAACAAGGGAGCTGATTGTGCTTAAGACAATAACAGAGCCACAACCCTTTTTCAGGGACAAGATCGTTTTTTTTTTTATATTCAAGGATAGCAAGTGTAATAGAAATAGACCAACAAAGCTAGACTTTGTCTACAGATCACTCAAATCCAGAAAGAGATATAATTCACTTTTGATTATCCAGAATTGACCAAAGAAATGTCTTAATCACTTAATGTTTGCCAAAAGCTGGTACATGCAAACCACCTAATATAATTTTCCAGCAGATTTTCAGCTTTAAATGTCAGCTGTTAGGCATTTAAGTGATGACTGATGAGGTAAGGGTAAACGAAGCAGGTCAGCAGCCTGTCACCCTGCAATGTAATTAGTCAGTGATACTTATTTCAATGTGTACAGTGTGAAAATATCTAAATGATCAGATTAATATCTTTTTATTTTTGTTACTTTTAAAGGTTTTGCTGACCACCTTGTTCTTTTCCAGGAACCCTGCAAGCCTTACAGTACATTCATATCACAGTCATAAGTGGGAGCTGCCATGTACAACCAAAAGGGTTCTAGTGCACAGAAAGAAGCAAATCATTGTTAAGTGTCTTGCTAAAGGCCAATTTGAGAGTAGCTGTGTCACTCGTTCACTTTTCCCATGCATATTTCTCCACTGAGAATGTGACAAGCCCACTCCTCTAGTTTTAAGACCTCTGCCATCACACCAAATCTGTTAAACTTCGATGTGCATTCTTACCACTAAAAACTGCGAACACTGATTTACAAGCCACTGGGATTTCAAGTCCCTGCTGTAAACAATAGTAAACCAAGATTAAAACCATGTACTGGTGGATCTATGGTGGTGTATTTTTCTTATTACAATGATTACTAGTCACACATAGCAATCATATCATCACAGAGATACATACAGTGCCATATTGTACAACAGGAGAAAATGTCAAGAGGCAAAAAGATTATTTCTTCATCCATTGTTTTGTACTCAAAGGGTCAGAAACTGATCATAAACACCGATTTCTACACAGACAATAGCTTCAATAAACAAGAATGCAATGCAGCCACAAGATGCGTCACGCCCAAATCAATGGCATGGAGTTCTAACACAAAATAGCCTAATTCCTGGAATAAATTGTACATAACGGATTGAACATCACTGATCGATCTGTATAACAACAATGTAGAAGCATCCAAGAGTGGGGTTTTACTTCAACATCTGACTTGATGTGCTGTTTTAAGCAAAAATATACGTAATTATCCTGTTCGCCCAACCGTTCAGGCCATATCAGCATTCTAACAAAGAGGAACCACAGCAGAGGACAAATGGATACGTTTCTCCTACTTATGCATGCTGAGAATTATTACGGCAGATATGCATTGTATGTTTTTGCACTGTTCGAGCCCGAGTATAAATGCAGACAAAGCATTACTCAAAGAAAAGTGTTTTGAATGTAATCATCTAGAGATAATAGCAGTGCACATGCAGTACTGTGCAGGGGTCTCTGGAGTTTGTATGCCTGTTTGTGCGAGCCCAGTGAAAGGGAAAGCAAGTGAGGTAGTTAACTCATTGTCCCTGAGGGAGTCAGTCAAGTCATTTAATGTCCTTTAATGGACTGACACTTACTTTTGAGTGTCTAAAGTGAATTTCTTTTAACAAAGGTGCAAACAAAAAATAATACATGTTTACAGAGTTTGGAGCAGCTCAGCTTGTCTTATTGGAGATTCAGTCAGTAATCTGTTTGATTTCAGCTGAATCCCCATGTTTTTCCTGAAGAAATTGTAGATAGAAAAGCAAGACTTTTAAGGCTTTTGATTAAATGTAATAAATGTCAAAGTACTTGGCTCTGATATGGAAAATATAAACATTACAAGTAAAACCTTTACAGATGCATGACCCGACCAAAACGTCACATAATATTAGATGTTGCACAAACAGGCCCTTCACAGTGCAGTTTACCACATGTAAGTACTGCCAGGTGACAGTTTTCTATCAGAGAAAGACATGCTGCAAGTGAGGTTTAAGGTTTTAATGGGACTATAAGCCTGACAGAATCCAATCTGCAATAAAAATATGACCAAATGAACCACACAAATTCTATCTCATAAACAAAATAAGCTTAAACCCTCAAAAACATGTCTTTGAAAATATACCTGCTATGACACCGGGATCCTCACCTACCCACCCCTGCTGTTTCTTCCCATTCCATAAAAATGATAGCAATGCAATTTCAAACTGGCTTTCATTGCCCAGAATCCCTTTTATAATGGTGCTCTAACTTGCGACCAGCATGGCTTCTAATAAAGCCGTATAAGCTAAAAGAGAAGGAACAAAGGACGGAGGTCTGGCTCGGTTGGGGTGTTCATTTATCAGTGGACACGTTTCAAATCCTTGCCCCAGGCAATGGCTCGTGAAGCATCTGAGGAGATAGCCTGTAGGGACTTCTGCTGGAAAAGCAGAAAACCCTTTGATGAGCCTTGAGCCATTCCTGCACCTGTGTCTAATATCCATGGGTAAAAACCCAGACGCAAGCAGCCTCTGGATAGCAAAAGACTTCTTTTATGTTTCATGTTAGCCATATGGTTTGTTCCTCTAGCTTGCATCTATCCTCTTGTAGAAAGTAATTATTTTTCAGGAGTCTTGAGAAGCATGCAGTATTAGTTACTTGGATATTCCTACAGCGGCCACATCTGCATCCTTAGATGCAAGGTGCTCCATGGATCCAGAAAGTAACTCACTCATATGCTCGTTTCATTCACTCACTCACTCACTCACTCACTCACTCACTCACTCACTCACAGTTAACCTTTGCACCTAGCGGGACCACGTCACAGGTCACTGAATCAAGATCACTGGATCACCTCCTCTCAACAATAATGCTGAACAGAGTAGCGTTCATTGCATACTGGCTATGTTTGGTAATACTGACTTTTGTGAGAACAAGTAACTGCGTCAAATAGCATGGAAATACACATTTAAAGACAAAGCTAAAACCAGAATGTAAATACACTCCAGTCTGCTCTGTTAAAAAGGAGATGTAAACTAAAGAGATAATGAAGACAAAACAGATTCATCATGAGACCAACTTTACACACTAACAGACCATCTGAGTTTGTACATCATAACGGAAATGCATAAAGTTTTTTCAGTGTTCTTATTATCTTCTACAACTAATTAAAACAAGATTATACCACGTACACGATCTACAAAGAACAACAACAATTAAACTCCATCACTCACACAGTGAATAACTCAAATTGAATAACTGAAAGTGACTGTTTTTCATCATGACTGGTTGACTCTAAGTACAAAAGCACACGGCCATGTGATCCACCTGCTGTTGACTGAAACACAAGTTGTGCTTTCAGGCAAAGAAAGGCCTTGAAATCTTGGCAGGTTCCAGGGAATCAAAACCGTACCAATTAATGTGCTGAAGCAGTTAATATATGGGATATTCTAAGTAGTATAAATACTATTGAGCATTTCCCCCCATTGGTTCTATCATTAGAACAAACGGAAGATACAGCAGTTGTGGTAAAAAGACTTACCTGAGCCTCTCTTCGACACCACTTTCAGGCAATGGACCACAACAGCATGAAGCAGGATCAGAAGTGGAATGGGAGCTTTCATTTTTTTACCAGTCCTACAAGGAAACAAAATCCTGAGTTATTATTCCATACTGAGACAGGCTGTGAATACACTGAATCCATCCAAAACATCAAAAAAGAAGAAATAATGATTTTGGCAGAAGATGCTCGATCAAAGCTGGAATATGAAGAAAACTGTAATTCTGAGTCAATAATTACAGAACTTTTACAAGACCTAAGGTCAGCTGAAAAAAAAAATCCAACACCCCTATATGCAAATGCTGTTCTCCAAAGTGTTTGTCTGCCTCTGCTTTATTTATACCAGCGTCTCTTCAGGGACTTGGTATATAATCAGGGGGAGGCTGTTGATGATACAAATGTCAAGACGCATCTGTATCAAGGCAAACCTGGATATGCAGCTTTGTCAACCACCTACAACACTAATCCAACTTCTCTCCCAACCAACATGACATAATCAGGTGCCCACTTAGATCAGGACATCTCTCTGTTAACATTCAGCTTTTCATATAGGAAAGCTTGCATGAGATGGTGGATACAATTTAATATGGCCTAATACATCAGGAACTATCAAAATTGTAGATGGTAATGACAATAATGATGAGAAAATGCAAAAAACATGATATTTCAGTTGATGTCAGTCAAACACAGTAAGTTTAAAGCAATTACTCTCCGAGCACAAGTTCAAGTTTGGATCTATGTGCCTGCCAGAATGATGAACAAAAAAAATACAGAATCATCATAACATATATATATATTTTGGGATATTGTGATGTAATATTGGATCAATTTGTTATCAGATAAAAAAAGCGGCAGTAGGGTAAATTGGCAGTGTCAATATATAGGTCCATTTTAACTTATATATTATTGGTATCAGCTTATATTATAGGCTGATAATAACAAGAAACAGTAGAAACAGTACCTCCAGTACAGAGTTTCTTCAACGTTATTTTCAACTGTAAAATATCTTGCTCAGCAGATATCTTGGTCACAATTCCTTAAAACACACATTTATAGGATCCTTGTAAAATAAATATCTGTTTATGAAATGGGTTAAAGTAAAAAACAAATGATTATCAGCCAATGCAATGTTATCAGATATTTTACAATTTTGATCTAAAAACTTAAGCGTTGGTCAGGCTCTTGAAAAAATAAAAGTTTGTTTATGTTCTCTGCATTCACAACTTTAAGTAAATGTTAATCCATCACCAGCCGTGCGGTTGTTGAAAATAATGTGTCTCATAACAGCACAGGTTGGAGTGGTTTACCTAGCTTACACCATAGCCACATGCCAATTATTGAAATATACATATTGTTTATTCATATTTTGGGGCAATGCAAGCTTTAACTGATAATTTTGTCCTGACAATATCTTTTTCAGCCTTGAAATTAATATTAGTTCAATGCTTTACCCACTATTTGAAGCCATATCCTAGTAAAAGCTGAAATTTGTTCTAGCTATGAGTAGTCATAAAAGAAATAAATAAGGATGCAAATATGAGAATCATGTGCTTTATCTGACATTTATAGACGCAATACTAGCCAATCAGAACTGGTGATACACAATGACAGAAAAAGGCTAAGTTTATCTAATATAAAATAGGACTAGTCTAACGTTCATTGAAGTTAAAGATTTTAATTCAGATTTTGCCAGCAGCTAATAGTATTCCTCAGTGATACACTTATACAGTCACATGGAGGTGTTTAATGACTAATTCTTCTTTTTGTTTGGCTAATAATTAATCTCCTTGCTACAGGCTAAAGTGCTATCTCTGCTACGGCTTGACAAGATGTTCATGAAGGCTACATGGGTGCTTCCACTGACATTGTAGTCACCACAAAGATGCTTCACATAGATTTCACAAAGCTGCATCAGAAAGCCTTTGAGGGGAAACCCTGAAAAGCCACAATAACCCTTGAGACACTCACAGAGGAATGCAAAGCTGGCAAGCAGCCAAAGATGGCGACATTGCCGTGTTCTTCTTGTCAAAGGCCTATTGTCGTCAGCCCTTGCTTCCTGCAACCAATGCCACCTCAGAAAAGCTACACGCCACCACACAAAAATCTTATCTTTTTAATTAGTTTTCCATGTAGGGTGCAAGTCTGCAACATTAGCACAAAAGCTGTGGTCTCTTTCTTTAGTGATTCAGTCGTTTCCTCTGTGTTCAAACCAGTTCTGTTCGGTCTCCTTCCAGCTCACAGTGATATCCTGGACTGCTAGACATCAAAGCAAACACTTATTATCACTGAAAAGGTTAAAACTGTGCTTTTGCGATGCAGGGTAATTACTTTTTTGTTGATACCGACTATACTGATGAGCAAATACAGAAAGCCATCTTCTCTTGGGTACACGGATCATTCACTATGCCTGCATGTGTGCAGAGAGCAAAAATTGTGGATTAGGGAATTACATATATTAAAGAGTAACACATGAAAACATAAAATAGCGCTTTGCTACAAACTTATGTAGCCCTTGACAGGAATATGGCTCCAGAAGTCACAAAGCCATTTCCAAGGACGCTAATCTCATAGTTATTTTTTTTTTCACACCATTTTTAGTAATATGTTATTGGAGTATTTTTCATGTCCAATGGAACAGTATGGGGTATACGGGTACAGATGTGTTGATGTTCATTTAAAAAAATGTTCATTTCTTCTTCATTTAAAAGAAGAACTACCTGTAAACATTCAAACAGTACAATATAGGCCTGCAAATAATGATTATTTCGATTGATAAATCTGTAGAATATTTTTAAAATTTATCAAATAATAATTTCATCTATTAAAAGTCACAAAATGGTAGGAAATGCCCATCACAATTTGCTAAAGCCCAAGGTGACATCTTCAAATGTCTTGTTTTGTCTCACCTACAGTCCAAAATTTAAAGAGATTCAGTTTATTACCACAAAAGACAAGAAAAGCAGCAAATCCTCACAATGATATGCTGAAACAAGATAATGTTTTGTATTCTGGTCTTGAAAAATGACTCAAACAATTAACAAAATAACTGCTGATCAATTTTCTGTCAACAGACTAATTGTTTCAGCTGTAGTTCAATATAATTTAGTGTCAGATGTGGAGCTTGTAAAGCGGAGGTAGGTGAGATGAGTGACATTTGAGTCTTAATTGATTGTGGTGTGGGAGAGTTAAAGTGGTATTGAGGAGTCTTTCAGATCGAGGGAAGAAGCTGCCCTGTAGTCAGTGGATCTTTCTGTATTTCCTGCCATGTTGTCATCTGAGAAGTTGGGATACATTCGATTAACCCTCTGTGGAGGTTTGCGGGATCCTGGAGCACAGAGTACTTGTATATAGTAGTAGTATTTTGTCGAGGTGCCAAACTGTCAGTGGTCTGCTAGTGAGGAAAGCCAGAATCCAATTACAGAAGGTAGTACTCGGCACCTATGGCTGACTGTTGTTTGACAAGATCAGCAGTCTTGGCCTGATATTTGTAAGGTGTGAGAGCTGAGTGGAGATGACATCCTGTGGATCTGCTTCCACCAAATGCAATCCAGTTGGGGGTCTTTGACATACTGCACAACCAGCTTCTCAAAGCACTTTGTAACGATGGGGGTGAATGCCAGAGGTGGGTAATCCTCAAGGCAGAAGCTTTCCTACAAGAGCAACGTGTCAAATATGTCGTTTAAGAAATCAGCTTTAATGTTGGGCACATGTTCTAAGTACACTGGAAACTTCACATTCACCCTCAGCGGGGTCTTTCTCATGCCCGCTGTATACACAAGTGCCAGGTCCTCCGAGGGAAGGGGGTGCTGCTTTAATGGCTAGTTTAAGAGATCAAAGCAAGCATAAAAGGTATTGAGCTAATGTGGCAGCCATAGAATTATGGATGCGAGCATTCTTGCTTTTGTAATACATGATTGCTTGCCACAGGTCTCTGCAGATGTTATTTGCATTGAGGAGCCTTTCAAGGCTCTACTTTATGATTTTGCTTCGTGTCCATGATGGCTGATTTCCACTGAGTTCCTCTGGTGTTAGAGTATACACTTATACAGCTCAACTGAAAGCACCTTTTTATCTCTCTGGATAAGCCCTCACACCAATGACTTTATTGTCGTTGTCATCACAGCATGTTCAACTAATTTATAATGAAACAAGTGATGCATATTCCCCTCTGTTGGTATGGTTCCCTTGGTTGCCATGTGTCAGTCCCTGCATTCAAGCTGGAGAGCAGCTACAGTTCCATCAGCGCATAATTTATCAACTGATTTTACTGATGACTTGAGCCTGTTAATCAGCTGTGAAGAGAAGAAAGAGAAAGTGGTCTGATTGTTTAAGATGGAGGCGGAGAGGGCTTGTAGCCACCAGAAATGTTTGAATGAACATTGCAGAAATCTAGCAGTAAAGGTGCATAATGAAATCATGGCAGCAGTTCCCCAAATACATTTATGGTGAAATTTGACTACGTGCTTTATCTTTAATCCCCTGCTTCTGATGCTGATGGAGTGTATATGAGAATATGGCCACCTGTTTGAAGAAACAAGCTACTCAAGGGCTTATCAAGGTCACACACTCAATTTGTTATCAGTAATCATGAAAAGGGTGTCGATGTATTATTGGCACTATCGTCTTACGTCTTGGCACATGGTTATTAGCTAGTGAGAAGTGAAAGATTCACCACAGCTGTCTAACTGTCAGAGATATGATCAGGAACACAATAGAGCAGAAAAAAGCAAGAAGAGTTATCCCCCTTCAACAAATGAACGGATACTGGACGTCCAAAAAAATTTGAAATCTTAGAAAGAATTGTCCTCCCTTAAAAAACCCACAATGAAAGCTTATCCTGTCAAGCATCTCATAGTGCAGCATTCTTTAAAGAAAAGCTCATCCAAAAGGTGCTGTCACCTGTCTCTCATTCTTTGATTGTTTTTTCCTCAAGCGTCCACTTTCTCCCCTCCCTGACAGTGTTTCCTCCTTAGTGGATTCAACCAAAATTCAATTACTTTCGAGGAGGGTTCAGCAAGAGAAATGGGGCACTCTCTTAACACTCTCAGGGCTCGGAGTTGGCCCCGAGGAATGCATCTCGCTCTCACATTCGCACACAAACAATTTCAGCAATCGACGACTGAGGCTTTACTGCTTTACTACAGCTCGCCAGGTGGATAGTGAGATGATGATTTATACGGATCTCTCATTTAAAGTCTCTCTTGCTCTGTCTCACATTTTCTCTGGCTGTTCACACTAAAGGCCCTCATGCTCAATTCTGAAGCAATGCTCATATCTGATGTTTCTGGATGACTGTTCATATCTTTGTAGCATGTTACCCATATCCGATACCAACGGGAAATGACAGCAAGAAGCAACAACAGACATCCGCTTTTGCGGCTACAATTCCGCTTATTTGGAAAACATTTCAGGTGTGTGTCTTGGGGTTTTTATTGAATTGAGGGGAAAACGTGGACATTTTGCTCATTTGTGTTCTACCAGTGTTGTCTTGTCATCCTACATGCAGTCATGGGTGTCACAATTATTAAATTATTATCTTATTTTCATGGCAACAATGACTAGTACTGTCGTTAATGTAGTGTCAGAAGAAGATCGACAATAAGCCTATTTATCCCCTTTCTGAAATGTATATAAACTCAATTTTTTTGACAAGACAGCGAAAGAGCAGTTTTCTTTTAAGGTCCCAGAATCCCTCCTTCTGATCTGAGCTCTTAAAATGTAAGTAGCATTATGGGTCACACGCCTTGAATCAAATATCCAGATTGGACGTGAAATAAATAATTAGCACTGCGACACTCTCACTCTCAGTATGAACGTACACCCTCTCCATCTCTGTCATTACCCCCCCACCCCTAACCGCCTCTCCCCCATGTCACCCCTTTGCCCCCTTCCTCCTACCTCCAGTCGGAAAATTGATATGTACTCTGCTTGGCGAGTTATTAACATTTCTATTTGTGAGGGACACTTTTCAAGCCCTTACACCCTTGGCTGACGCACACACACACACCCACACAAGTCTGTGCGCTCCTCACTGAATTATTCCATTTTAGATTATCTAATAACCCTGCAACCACAAGCCTCCATGTTCTTGACATGAGGAAGTGAGAGAGAGAGAGAGACAAGGACGCTTCTCGAATGCAATCAACGTCTCTAAACATGATTAACACTGTAGGTATCTTCAAATAAATGTTTCTTCTGCGTTAGTGTAAAAATATGCACACAGTCCATTTCCTCCCTGGCAACAGTGATGGAAAAAAACAGCACAAAGCATCAAGAGCACAATCAACAGATGAATGAGACACTCACTGTGTGTAGCAGCATTATGCAATATTGTATTTTCATCAGTTGCTAATTTGTCTCTGTGTGGTGAGGATAAAACAGAGGACAAGACATGTTCATGACATTACAGAAACTGTTTCAGGAACAGTTTTTTAAATTACGTATACCTAGTGACATAGTTTAACCGCTGGCTATGACATTGCTTGTCAAAATGTGCTGTTCTAGCAGATAATCATCCACCTACAATATGTTGCCATAGCTCTCTTCATTTTCAGAGTGATGGAAAATTATTACTAATCAAGGGCCATGGCCAGGATTAATGAAAACAAAAGAGTCTGGTCAATGTTTTCTTCACACTTATATACACTATATATACATTCAACTGTTAAAATATATTAAAAATGTTATTTCCCCACTCTATAGTCTCAATACTGTCTCAAAGCCTTCTTCACAGTTGCAGGGATATAGCTCAGGTGGAGAAATGCTGAATACCTTTAATTGTACTTATTTTGCAATCGTAGACCTCAGGTTGGTGAAACGCCCAAATTCCAAGAAACAATACTGAGGACATGACCTCAGTGTTCTCACTGCTAGCCATGTCCCTGGCAATAGTAAAAAATACACTGCTGTGCACTCCTCTTCAACTTACCGCTGAAGATTCTAAATTCGCCTATCCTCACAACACCACCAACAAAAGTACGATTTGTTTACAACTTCAGTTCAGCACAAATTGTAAGGTCATTATTATGACTTCCACATTGTAAATGAGTTAACAACACATGAACACACAAGGACAGTATTATTACCACAATGACCACCTTGAGTTTACATTCACTCCCAGTCAGTTTATTTTAGATACATTTGATCTAAATAATTGTTGTCTTCTATTAAAAAATGGCAACTTTAGATATACAGCAACAGAAAACAGCTGGCTACCTCATGTATCTGAAAATAAGAACCTCTGTGCCTCTGGGTTCAAGAAATCTTTTGTTGCTGTAATGCATTTCCTGTGTAGAATTACCCAACATTTATGACATTTTAGTTCAATATATCAACAATGGGAATGTTGAACCAAACAAATGTACAAATAAACTACTGGTCTTTGAATTAAACTGAGCTAACAACTTGCCATTTGCCCGCAACAGTTAGTAAGCGGTGTAGAACTGACAAAAATGGCTTTCTTCAGGTGAAATTTAGCAGATAATGTATATAATTTATAATTTATATTTTGGGTCTTGGGAGCTGTTAGCCACCAGTCAGATTGACAAATTCTACATCCAACCAATTTTATTTGTGCAAAACACAGGCGCATGCCTCACGTCCAATCCTTAGCCCCTTTACCTGAGCTGCCTGCTAGATTCTTTATCCTGCGTGGCTGTCAGGAAAATAAGGATGACATTAAATGAATAGAGCTCTTCTCTTTGGATATTCCAGGCCAGGGCTAAGAGGACCGAGGGAGCCTGCAGGAATCACTGAGAGAAAGAGGTGAAAGGGGAAGAGAGGATGAATGCATGCTAGAAAAGGGAGAAGAAGAGAGGACACGGAGAAGGCAACCATGAGAGGCAGCATTATGAGATGGTGACAAGCAGCACAGCATTCAAACACACAGAGAAGCAAATAACTGGGGAATATTCTGGCAACTGTTCTAATGCAGACTGTCACATGGAGTTGACTGTCTCTATAACTGTCTATTAAAATGTGTTGATGTGATTTCAAAGATTAAACCAATTTGTCGCGTATGCAGAGCACATTTTCCAGTGTTTATAGATGTTGATTTTTCAAAACACAGGCAATTATTAAGGATGTCATAGAGTTTTTTGTTCAATTACATCTGCTATTAGCACTAAAACTGCTATTCAAACTGTCTGAAAGTTTTAAATGAACTCTGATGGATATGGATTTATAGCAAAACAGCACAGTGATGATTCACACGCAGCTAAATTAATACTGACGATCCCGCTCTATTGCTACATCGCAGATCATTTAGCACTCTTTGAAAGGATGCTATCTGCCTCAAAAGACACTTTTCTTGTAAACATGTTGCAGGCAGTCAATTTCCCAGATCATGTAGCACATATAAGACAGCACTGAGATTTTGACACATTTTTTAAGCCAAACAGCTCCCTTTATACTGTCAGAGCAGCCACTGCACACTTATGTAGGGGGAAAAGAAATATGTCGCTCGTCCAACAACTTGTACTTGATTCTTGCAGCAGCTATTTGAGAAGATCTGTGTCGACTCACTTGGATTAGCTCTTTCTCAAAGTTACTTGAGTAAGAGAATCCAGGAAGTCAGTTGAACTCATGCGCATGTCTTTTTTTCCCTCCAGGCTTGATCTGTACTGCCGGTGTCAATCAAACTCTGAAACACGAACAGAGTTCAAGGCCTGAAATAGGATTCACCTCGAGAGGAAGCATGCTACAGTAGCTGCTGAATGACACATTAGCTACATCTAACTATAGCAGCAGTAGGTGTACTTCACAGAAACATTCCCAATGCTAAATCAAATGAAAATTCAACCAGCCGAGGTTGAGACTTCCAATAGCAACGATGAGATATTCACGGGCTGAAGCATTTCTCTCTTTATCTTTTTCAAACACAACCTCTAACACACATTTTTACTCAACACCTAAATTTAAATCTGTGACACTGAGTCTGATCTGCTGCTGAACCGACGAGTCTCTAGCTAACTCTACAGTATGCTAATGCTATTCATTGGAGAGCATCAAAGTCTGAGTTCTTCAAGGAGCTCTGACTTTAAGAAAGTAAAAAAACACTGCATATTTTACAGTATAACAGTAGGAACAGATTTCATTGGATATGTCTTATTATTGGTTGCCCTTTAAAGGAAACAGGATAGTTGAGATCCTGTAGTAATACAGCTTTTTATAGATTACAGGGAAATATAATAATGGACCAATAAAATGTCTAACATAAATGTTCTTAAACCATAAAAATGTAGAAGGTACAAAAATGACAAATAATGCCCTGACAGTGTTTTTAGTTTGCCAAATCACTTCAGCTGAATATACTTGTCTAGTCAAAGCAGCAGAACTGTGGGCTGATTTAAGGGAGAATGAAAGAGGACTGTCAGATTATTAACACAAGTTAATAAACGCCTACCCTACAGCAACTATAATCATTAAGGCTGCTAAACATTTATCTTGCTGATTTTTTCTTATCAAATCAACCACTAGGAAGAATCAACTTGAGCCAAAAGCAGAGCACATACACAATCCAGCCAACAGCAACAGAACAAACAAAAGCCTTTGAACAAATAATCAAAGTCTTTGTTCTAACAGACAATGTGCTTGAAATTGCACAGTCAATTTATCTGACTTTGTCTGTTGAGGCTGTACATTGCTTGAAACTACTTCAGCTTTCATCACTGATGAATGCACAATTCTAAGGATAATGATGGATGTGCAGCATGTGGCTTTCAAATTATTTGATTGAAATTTGGCAGGAAGTCTGTTTTTGTATGGTGAACTGTAAACCAAACAAAGAAAAGCATACATCTCCTTATAGGGCAGGTGCACAAACAGCACTTGGCAGTAACCGTTTATATGTTACATATATATTCAAGGCTCTACACTGCAACAGTAGGCACACTCACAAACCCGTCAACGTGAAAACTTTTTTTCACTGGAGTTTTCACTGCTCCTTTTCTCCAAAAATGTCCGTTACATGTCTGAACATAACAGCCCTGCAAGCAAAAAATAAACTTAAGTGCTAAGGTGAGCAGACATCCTGTAGTTACCACTGAGAGCTTAACGGCGCAATGCAAATAAGCTTTCACACAATAACAGACGACCCACATCTCCATGCTAGGCAGCCGAGATTCAATATCGTAGGACAAGCAGTGCTGCGTCCCCAGGCCCTTCTTGTAAAGTGGCCCATAAATCAAGAACCCTGTTGAGAGCTGGTCTCTGTGGATCTGGTCCAGCAGGGGCGAAACAGAGCCATGCTCTGGCTGGGAAAAAGGAACACCAGTAACCCCATCAGCTGTAATGCAAAGGATGTTATAGCAGCATAAAATTATTACCATTGATAGCCAAACTGGGGACTGGATTATTACTGGAAGTGTTATGTTTGAATATATAGATGCTATGGCTGAGAGTGTTCAGCCATGCATGTAACTGGACTGGGACAAACTGTATATTAATGTTGGTTTTAAATTTCAAAGCTCACATATTATAGTAAGGGGTGCTAGAACACAGGGGACAATTACATAAAAGGCTGTGAAAGAAAATGTTCTGGCACTGACTTACTTAGGCTCTTTACAGACCGACAATCTCCATGAGATCCCACGCAAACAAAACAGAGTTGTCCAAAATACCTGCCGCAACTTGGCAGCAATACACTGGATCCTGTGGATTCTGGATATTGTTGACACCCGGTATTTCAGATATGTGTCTCTATACATGTCTGACTCCTGCCCCATCTCATAGCAGTAGCTGTGACGGCATCATAGAATGCAACAAATTGAAGGCTAAGATAAGGGGACAAGGGAGAAATAGGTAGACCAAGGCCAAAAGGAACAGAGGCATGCTGAGTTAACAAGCTACGTAAAGTACTGAGAATGTGGGACGGGGGATGGTGTAGAATATAACCAAGAGTTTTGCTGTCTTAGCTGGGGAGAACACAACGCAGGCATCACGGGGAACAGAAGCCTGAGGTGGTTGCGTTGTGCCCCTCAGATTAATCTGTATGTACTATGCTGTGAAATAAACTAGTTTGAGTTTCAAAGGTCTCTGGTGAATCTCTTCTCATCAACCAACTCGGAGGGAGGTAAGGCTGCGCCTACCTCAACAATCCTCATCTGGGAAAGCACTGCATGGGCCAATCAAAACTTTGCATTCCAGGTAGATTATTTTGTAACATAAATGGGGTAAAATTATTGTTTATAGCGCAAATCACAGCCATGATCTGTGATAACTTTACAGAGCTGGAAAATCCAACCTTATAGTGTTCCAATTTGCTGTGCAGTGTTTTGGTATCTGATAAGTCATCAAACTCATGTATGAATTACTCAAACTGGATCGTATGTCATTTTCTCATTTGTACATATAGCAACACACCGACACCTATGCAGCCACTTGCGTTTTCTTTTGAATCGTTCAGATGTACGCCACCAGAAACCATCTTGTACTAGAGGCAGGTTGAAATGTATGTATAAGATTAGCTGTAAATACTATCTTGCCTCAGGTCGCACTTGTAGTGGCTAATGACAAATGAAGAAGTGCTAATGAAGCGCTTCTTGGTTTCACTCACTATTAATCCCTTAACGTAGTTCTATTTTAGGTCCTGCCTGGCTCAGAGGGGAGAATTTGACTCAAAACAGTGGCAGGCTTCCTGCAGAAGCAACCCATGTATGCATTCATATACTGTATGCAAATAGTCTGTGTTCAAGGATAAGATCGGTGCTCCCACTCAATGCTGTATATAATAGAATGAGCATTTTCTTTCAGTGAATGCTTAAAAGCCTTTGCTGAGACCACACCATCCTAAATGGGCTCGTAAAAGGCTCTGCTGAATTCCTTGAATATCTCAACACCAGCCACTTAGATAACAGGTCAAAATGTGAATAAAGATTGGTAGTTGTTAAGGTGTTTTGATAAAATTAGAGAGCTATGTCTCTTTTGCTATGCCTGCACAGTAATGGAGTCTGGGTCTTTTCCTTTTTTCCCCCCTGTCAACTGGCATTTTGTGCGATTTTTTATCTCCACACCAACGTATGGAATGTCACAACAAAGCCTTCATGAATGAGTAAGCACAGATCGGATGAAGAGAGGAAGGGAAATGGGAGGAAAAATTGCTCATTTTGTTTCCCCTGGCATGCAATTTCCAACCTCTATCCACATCTCTCTAAAAGCTATCTAAAACACATCAACTTCATCTTTCCAGGGTGGATGGGCCTCAGAGGATCACCTCCAGACATGGCATGATGACAGTGGGGCTGAAAAGAAAGGATCAAAATGATAATTCTGCCCTCTTTCTTATAGCAATGGGCTTCTCATTTTACTGCTGATTAAAAAGGGTGGAAAAAGCATTCATTTTGAACGTCGCTTGCCCCTGGCAAAGAAAAATACTGCATATTGAGGTAACTGATCATACACAAGTATTTCATTGCCTCTTTCTTCACTTTAGCCGTGTTACAATTGGCTAGCACAACTTTTAAGCTCCATGGCATGCTATACTGTGGCTGACCCCGAGTCCTTCTATTTTCTGCTGCAACAAATGGGGAAATAAAGCGCTTTTAAATTGCATTTGATTCTGGTCAACTTTATGCTTTGATCCCCCCGAAGCCACACATACCTACACAGAAAAGTTCACATGTATTTTCAAGAGTGATGTAAAGAGACAGTTGGAAATGATGCCATTACAATCCTTTTATTGTGGTATTAAGTGTTGCTCTCTTAGGCTAGGAATACCATTACATGCAGAAAGTAAATAAAGCTAGCATAGCAGCGGCAGACACTCAGCTCAGTTCACATCCATACATGAAGGCATTCAGATCAAGGTCTAAAAAATAAATGGCCCATGAAAATGATGTGCAAGGAAGACCATTCTCTCCACTGTATAACAGCGGGGAAGGGTGCACAGAAAGCTCAGAGGCCACAAAGTAAATGGGCGGCCAATTTTGAAGGCCATTTATTTTTCCATACAACCTAGTCTCCCATCAGCAAGTGATTGTGGTTGCTATGTTCTCTGAAAGGGAGACAAGGTTTGAGTTCCCTAGCTCAATGTCCGCCTGGATCCATTCTTTATATATGTTTACAATCTGTTTATAATTTTGTCATCATTATTGTCCATACTGTAATTTTCCTATGTTGGTCTATTCTGTACATGCAACATCTATTGCATGTATGTCAGTCCTGAGAGAGGGATCCCTCCTCTATTGCTTTTCCTGACGCTGACATTTTTTCCCCGTTAAGGTTTTCATTAGAGGGGGGGTTGGCGCCTCATCCGAATCAGGGGTCTAAGGATAGAGGGTGTAGTACAGGTTGTAAAGCCCCTTGAGGGATCAGCAAAAAAAAAGAAGAAAAAAAGTGATGTCGCATCAAATGCGTGGCCATGCTTGATGCGTTTCCACTGTCATATGGCATTCTTGTGCCACAGTGCCTACACACCGTCACGGTTTTATCCACTAACGTCTTTCCTTCATCACTATATTTAACAGGGAAGCCAAAGTGCTCCCACACGGGGGATTTAAATGACGCGGGGCGTTCGAGCTCCTCCGTTCCTCCGCTCGCCATGATCACGCTGTGTGTGGACTGAACATGCGCACAACTTTTTTATTTCAGAAATCAATCCGCAGATCACGTGTGTGCCAAACCGAAGATATTGATCCGAACGGATCACGGATCAGTGACGATCCGTTGCACCACTAGTGCCGAGTAAATAAAAGTAGTGCAACAGAGCGATTTGTGACATTCCACAGTGCAGATTGGAACACGAGTTTGTTTATTTCACTTGGTCGGACACTTTAATGAGGATAGACTTAAACAATGCGGCATTTTGTCTCAGGGTTTCAGATATAATTTTGATTTGAGTTGATTGATTCACGACGTCAGCTCATGCATTGAGTAGCATGCAAGAAAACATTGCACTGGTAGCCTTTAAGTGACAGTCCGTAGCCAGCTAACGTTAACTAGTAAAGATGAAAAGACAGCAGCACATCCGTTCATTCGTCATTCACTCTTCATTTGTGATGCATTTGCAGAGAAACTTTACAAAGCCAGCCTGTCAAACGTGGCCAGCTTTGTGTTGCATCCACAATGCAGGAAATGAAAGCTTGCTTAGCTCCGTTTTTATCTCCTAGCCTGTTAGATGAGCCTGACCTCTACCTGCACTGCAACTTTTCCTATCAATGGATCTTTCCATTATTTAATTTGCTCTGCACAAGTCAATGAAATAATTCAAAACACAAACTATTTGTGTTCATTCGCCTGTAAGTTTCTGCTTAGTGCCATGCTAATTACATCCATGGTATCGCCTAATACTGCTAGATGTTTGGCTGACTGCCACATAATATTCTCAATATGATGAAACTGTTCATTAAGTCAGTCTAGTAAAAAATAAGTGAGTAAATACTAAAGTAAAAAAATGTAATGGCTGGTATATTTTCGAATCCCGACACTGCTTCTTTTTAAAGGGTTCACAAGCTGAAGGCCACAAGCCACTGCCTTAAAGACATTTTTCCTACTGTAATATGGCACATTGGCTAAGTTAAAACAATGAATGGAAGGTTGTATCTGAAAATGCTTAGAAAGATTGAAATTTTGATATTCACCCTTGGCAGCCATGATTCTTCTTTGTATGGGCAAGGCAACATACCCAGACGTATTGTTATCTACCTGTTCTACCATACTTGCCGATTCATGACATGATGGCTGCAACAAAAATAAATAGCTTTGAATCAGATCAATGCCCAATGATTGCGATAGAAAATGGAACAAGGTCTGGGGAAAGAGGAATCTCATCTTCATGGGAATTGGATTTTCAAAAGATTTAACGGAGAGAGCATCTGTTATGCATGTAGTCCGCAGCTTTTAACACTCAGATTTCACAACAGTCAATAAGTCTGCACAGCAGTTGCAAGTTGGAATGGAAGGCGCTCAACTACAATATTTACACACATGCACATGGTCATACACATACATAAACTCACAAGCTGGATCACCGCTCAGTATTTCCATTTCCCCTTGAGTCTTGTTAATGTAATCTAATAGCCATGATAGAGGTGGCCCCCTCTCAACTTCCTCTCCGACATTCTTGCTCACAAATCCACATCAATTGCTCCAATCACTCCTCACACAGAGCCAATATTCCACAGCAAGACAACCCTTATTTCCCACCATATTAATGAACTCTTTCATTTGAAAGCCTTTGACTGCCTGCCCCTTGATTGCAAAGCCAAGGCCAGTGGGCCTTGGTGACAGCTACTTGAAAATTAAAAGTATCAATCAAGACAGGAAGGGAAAAGGCTTGCAAGGTCCTCAGACCCTCTGTCTACCAGAGTGAGCATTGTAAGGTCAACGGGGTCAAGTGCTATTTGCAAATGCTTGTCATGGTGTGTTTTAGCACATTTTAGTGCAAGACGAGTGGGGTTTTCCTCATGAAACAGATTAATATGTCTATTATGGGAAAAAGCACAGGGTTGATGATTTCTGACTGTCAGTAAGATTTTATGACACATTATGATGTTGTAAACACCACAAGTAAGTAACTCATTGTACTGAGTTGCAAATATTCTAAAACATGTGTGGAAATTCAACCATAGGATTTAATAAGAAAGGGAAGCATTCAAATGTGCTGTGATGAAGTATTCAAAATTGTAATAAACCTGCCAATTAAACAATGACTTTATTGGTGTTTTAACGTGCACTTTAACCCTAGACTTAATTCATCAGGCAGCAGAGGAGGAATTCAATGCCGCTTGGTAAACTTGACCAGCATTAAAAAAGTGCCAATGCTGGATGACATAATCTCTGTCTAAATCAATCTCTGTGTGAGAGCACTCGACTCAGCTCAATATGTAGCTGCAGGGCTTCTGCTAAGTGGCCAATGCCACTTACCTATTAATTCCTGTGCTCCTGGTTGCTCCTGTGGCAAAGCTTAACCCCAGATATTGGAGATGAATAAAGATATTATAAATATAACATTATAGACCAAGAGGTTATGGCCTGAAACAGAAAGTGTCAAGAAGAAATTAGAGTGGAAAGATTTAGAGCAGAGCCTGATGCAAGTCAATTTTGGAGCAGTTGAAATGGGGAGCAAATGTTGACAAAATTAGAAAATTGCATGTGATGAATGACGTCCTGGCTGAATGTAAGGCTTAGACTGCCTTAGATGGGGTTAGGGTTTGTAATAGATTTACAAAAAGACAG
The DNA here is from genome assembly GCA_011952105.1 of Coreoperca whiteheadi. Taxonomy (NCBI): domain Eukaryota; kingdom Metazoa; phylum Chordata; class Actinopteri; order Centrarchiformes; family Sinipercidae; genus Coreoperca; species Coreoperca whiteheadi. Next base: position 9,785,912 of record CM022483.1, read on the forward strand.
GAGAAAAGAAGCATTTCTCCAGCAATCATTTCTTGATAAAACAATGAGATGCAACCTGCAAGGCTTCTGTAACTCATCTGTAGTGGGTGAAGAGGAAGAATGAAGGCATTTGCATTAACTTTAGTCAGTGTCTACTCTATCAGTATCAGATCCTGATTCCAAAATATGTTTAGCTGGCAAATCCCAGTCTGGTCAGAGTGGAGCGCCTACATCCATCTGGACAATCATAGGCCATCATCCATCCAAGCAGGGGAGGGAAGTAGGGGAGAGGAGAGCAAATACTAGCAAATACTGAGGAGAGGCAGAGAGAGAGCTGACTCGCCAAGCAATCACTCAGCAGAAATTATTTGAAATAACTAAGCTCTAGTTCTTCTTGCCTCCCTCCTCTGACACACAGGCGCACTTTGGGTGCGCGCGCACAAAGCCGCACGCACATGTGCAGAAACACCGACACACGTAGGGGATCCACTGGCGCACATACACAAATACACACACACACACACACACACAGACACTGCTGACGCACCGGAGCCACAAGCAAATGCGCACAGTGTTACACAATTAACGTCGGGGGAAAATAATGCGTAAAATTAAACAGTTCGTGTCCACCGACACACCGTAATCGCTCTGCTTGGATAATTAGGTTTTACTCAAGAATACAGACTTCAGCAGTCCACTTCACCGTTGTACTGCAGCCATCAACATTTCCACTGAGGAGGCTCCGTCCGCAACTAAAGCAATAAGAGCGACTGGGATTCATGCGTAACTGAGGGGGAATGAAATTTAAGTGAGGAGATAATGAATCCGTTTGTTAAAGCGCGTCGATAAGTGATGGATCTGTGCATTTGAAATGTCAGGGTCATCCAAATTAATCGTCGGTGCCCACAAACTGGTTCAAACATATCATACAGAAGGCAGCATGAGCATCTAACTAACTTTGGAATCGTAAAGCTGAAACAATTAATATAACTTACCCACAAGCAGTTTCCAAATGATAGCGTAGCCTACACTCTGCTGTCAATTCTGATATCCCCACACCATCACGGTGTATCAGAATATGTTCTGGTCTACAGAGTAAAGCAGTAACGTTTAAAAAAAACAAGGAATCCCAGCTGTGAAATAGTCCACTTCTCCAAAAACGCAGCGTCTATCCCAAAATTACATATTTGCCAGCATTGACTGGCGCAAATCGGGGGCACAAAAACACCTGCAGTCGGTCACTTTGAAACAGCAGGAGAGAAGAAAATGAAGAAAATCATGACAGTGATTTGGGAAATGCTCGACAGAATCAATGAAGGGCTATATCAGAGGAGGCAATTAGTTTGATTATCCTATTAAATCAGTCGCTCGGCCGCTCACAGCCACACAGCCCCGGCAGGTGAGCACCGCGCTAAGCAGGACCACACGAGCGCAAATTTCCAAAGTGATGTGCAGAAAAAGACACATCGGACGCCGTCTCTCTCTCTCTCTCTCTCTTTCTCTCCCCCTCTCTCTCTCTCGCTGAGTGCCGCTGTGTCAACGCGAGATGCGTCAAGTGCGCATAAGTTGACCAAGACAGCACAGGACATAAGGGGATTTGTCATCAAAATAAAACACCATTTGTAAAATCATAATTTGTTTGTATTTACAGGCAGCATAATTTAATTCTAAACGTTGAAAACACGCAATGCATTGATGTCGTTTGTTGCCAAATCTGTTTATATCTCACAGGTTCCGTTTTAGCGGATTCCTTGCTTACATTTTGGTATTTAGGTCCTTTCTCAATACAGATGTATGGCTTTTAATTTGAAGAGCATATCAGAGGCGTTGTTTCCTTATTTTGTCTGACTTGACACTGGTACCAGTGTGAACGCTCCTAGTAAGACCTGCGTTCCTCTGGAGTCTTCCCCCTCTACATGGCGCACTGACTGAAACCTTACCAACAAACGCACACGAGTAAATCATCATTAGGGAGATAAATTTGCAATGTGGGAATTACTTTCACTGGCTTATGCTAAGAACAGAGTGCTGAATAGAGTGCACGGGCAGGCAGGCAATGCAGTGCACCTTAAGTTTGAGTATAGACGCACTGCCGCCCAATGGAAATAACAGACAAGGTCTAAAATGCGCTGCAAAAAATACTCTGAACGGACTTAACAAGTCACGAGTCAAAGCATCTAATAATTGTATAAAAGAAGTGGAATATGTGGAAATAGCAAAACATTTCAGAGAAAATCTACAAAAGGTCACATAGGACATGGGGGGGGGGGGACATATTTATGTGTTTTTTCTTTTCATAAAAAATATGAAAACACAATAACACAATTCCTTTGTGATGATGAGACAATAAAAACATATTTCTCCACAACCTCGGAATTACAGTATAAAGAACTCAACCAATTGACAGTTTGCAACTTTACTGTGTGATCAAGAGGAATCAAAGCTTCCTATGTCCAGACCACGAAATAATAATTAATAAACATAGAACATAAATAATGAATGACCCCATTCTTCCTTGTTTCAACATAATAATATTCCTTGTAAAAATCTGATGAAACTAAAGTAAAAAAAATGCTTTGGAAGTAAGACAAACACTTTCCCCAGTTTACAAATTCTGGTTGATTTTAAGCCTAATATGAGAAGAAATGACTTTTTGCGACTGTGCATAAACAAAACCAATCATTTTAAAAGATCCAGTTGTTATACATACCCACAGTGTGTTTTATGGGAATTTAGAGGTACTAGTGTGGACCAATATTGTGGAATAATATGAAAGTACTAAAACAAGGCAAGCCAACCAAATCCTGTTTAATTATGTACAGGAACTATGCGTGAACTTGCACAAACAAGATCTTCATTTTCAACAGGAAATGGTCCAAATGCTATTGTCCATCACAGCAAAATTAGATCTTTTTTTCCTCGATAACTTCTTGTAGGCTTATGAAGTCAATTGTGTTTACATTACATTTTGATGAAACATAAAAACATGGACTCTCAATGTACTTTTTTCTAATCAAAATAGGCCTTACAGTGGGCTTAGTTTACATTAATGTGCAGTATGTCCACACCTAACACCTGTATTCATTCAATTGTATCAACGTTTATCACCATATTTTTCCTGGTCAATTTACACTCTAAGATAGATTGTGACAAGTCCAGTGGAAAGCCTGAAAGGATTCTAATCCGCACAGTTCAGGTATTACCAGTATTTATGAGTAACCAAGGACTCACATCCAATAGGCTAGAGACAAAACCCTGCATCACTAAGGATGATGAATGGACAGTAAAGGTACCTTTCCGTCTCTCTGAACCGGAAAGGTGTGATACAGATTAAGGACTGGTAGGTAAACTGGCCTCCCAGTTGGCCATCTAGGCTGTAAAAAAGGGACTCGTTTGATTTCCCTCTCACTGGGCTACCCCTGTCAAGATTTTGGCCTCTGGCACAGCGTTTCTGTGAGGCGAATTTCGATGAGGGGAGGGCTTTGAGGAGGCGAAAAACCACCCTCCTCGGACTGAAAATGTGCACTTCTGAGCCTTCTTTGTCGTATACAGACCCTGATGTGAATAGAGGTTCCTTAATGAGCAAAGAAGTGGACAAACAGGCATTGATTCCCCCTTCTATCTGAGGTTCTCGTCCGCAAATGGCCTCAACTCAATCAACCGGTTAGTGTGCAACTTTGAGGACAACTGTCTAGTGAGGGTTGATTGTTTGCTGCATGTATTCTGCTGGGGGATTTGGGTGTGATCCTGGAAGAGCAGGGGTGTGGTGTTAGAATAAATACATTGGGGTGATGTAACATTCAAAATTCATGGACATATTTTGCATATGTCATAAGTGCTGTAATGAAAAATCCTGTAACTCCTTTTAATGCATTTTGGATTATTCAGTTACGCTCCTCTATGGGTTAATGCTTTAATGAATCACTCAAAATCCAATTTTTAAACTCAAAAGCACATCGTCACTGAGCTCAAAACAAGGCTGTTTCCTAACCGTCTCAAAAACTGACAAATTAGGAATATATTTCCACTTGACAGCAATGATAAAAAGCTTTATACATTCCAATTAAAAATGACACATCTACTGATGTACTGTGTGGAAAACATGCAATTCGTTCTTACAAAATGATTAGCTACATGAACTCAGTTTGTGAAACTTTGAAAGATTCATTCGAGCCATTCATTTGAAGTTAAGTTTGTCAAGCAAGTACGGAGATGTAGCATTTTGGAATGAAACTCATAAAGCTGTGGTAGAACAGTATCTCACCTACTTTTACTTTAAGTAAAAGCTTTGGAAAAACAGTACTCTATCTGCAACAACAAAAAAAGCAGAGAGCCAGTAGTTATGTAAATGTGTTAAAATTGTGTGTGATGGTGTTCTCCCTGGAGTGATAGAAAGATGATGAGATGAGGAGAAATATTCTTAAAGAATCTTATTTAGTGACTCAAACAGTTATTAAACCACAGGCTGGGCTTTTCAAAACATCTGCAGGTCTGAGGTAATCTTTGATTGCATGAAACTATACAGAACAATAGTAGTATCGGTGCAACCCTGCTTTAACACCAAACAGGCTATAAACGATGCTGATATATTGATAATTAACAAGATCATATGATCAAAATACACCTGTATAAGCGGATTACTGTATAAAACAGATGTGAGTAATACAAAAAGCTATTTATTGTGACCAAGGGAAAAGGCGCATATATGCTCTTCAATGGCCTCATTAAGAGAGCAGAACAAACTGCAATGACACTGACAGAATTTGCCATTTACACAAAGCTTGACACCACCCAAACCCAGGCCTCACGCTTCAGTGACGGTGGCCTGGCCTCTGCAACTGATATAAGGCATCTAATAGCGGCATTTTCACAGTGGAGTCAGCAACCTCATTAGTAATCCATCAAAACATATTTTGAAGAGGTTGTCTAGCTAAAACACTACATGTTAATAATGGGATACTTTGACAAAGACTGGTGCTGTTGCTGCATTCACGCAATGGGAAGAACAGGAAAACCTTCCGTTCTTCTGACTTGGAAGTGTTCACACATTATTCTAAGATGGTTATCGCTAACAGCAAGTGTGGTAGTCACTACGTTGGCTATGTAAACTGGCTACATTTGTTGTGTGAACAGATTCTTAGATATTAGTTAACAATAAACCAGTGAAACAAGACACAAATAGTGTATACCTCTTTTTGAATTAGTTGAATCGACCATATTAGTCTTAATATCGGATATAATTCAGATGGAATTGCTAGTGATGGTGGCTTTCCAGCCATTTCGCCAGCAGTCTGTGGACACTTCTGTAGTTCTTATCACTAAGCGGAGATATCAACGCTCTCAGAAATTCGAGATATCTCATGACTCATAATTACATTTAGTAGGCTGACGTGAGCAATCCAGCTGCTAATAATTATGGTCTGAACAATATGGCAATTATTCACTTGTTCACTTATTCGCTATACTTTACATCAAAAACACTCAATCTCACTCTAAACTAAATGGAGCAGTAAATGGAGATTTTGATCACTTATGATTATTTCTTGCTATGTGTAGTGTTGCAACCATAGCATTGTGTAATTTTTAGCGTACATACTATGGACACTACTATTTATTTTCCATCGTGAGGTCCCCTCAGAAATTAACTGAAAATACAAATAAAATGGTGACACGTCAATACACGGCACTGTGTAGCAAACAGGAAGTGATTTTGGCGACCGCACATGAGACATATCTCCAAGGTTCATTCTGCAGATTGTTTCAGATTTTCACAAGTTGTAATCTAAAAGTTTCCTGCATGTTTGCTAATTGGTACAATTGCACTTCCATAAGAGCACTGGTAGGCTTATAATTAAGAAAAACAAACAGCCCACCACTTTTCACATTTCACACTTTTAGAGGACAAAGATGTGGCAGCAAGAGCGACAAAGTCTTCTTGGTTGCTGAAAACAAACTACAAGAATATTTGTTAAAGTGATCCTGTGACATGTTTGAAGATTAACATTCCAACCACATTGCTACAGTACTCATACCAGAACTTATGAGATGTATAACTGCAGCACTGAAGAACTACTGCAATATTCAACACTTGCACTGGTCAGTAAGAAACAACAACAAGATGTTATTCAAGATATTCAAACATCTCCTAAACATTTATTCTATTTGACTTTTCAAGAGTTTTGAAGAGTTATTTCAATTGTAATAATATTCTTTGTGGTTAAATGAACAGCCCAATCCAGTAAACTGTAAAAGGCACAGCCATATGTTCCTGCTTCCTCAGCTGCATATCTCAACCTCATTTGGACTGGGAGTGATAATCAGACATCACTTTGTGAGATGGACTGTTTTCAGAGAAGGCTACAAATTTAATTGGAGTAATGAGGTCGCTGGAGGGAGCCTCGAAGCTCTTCTCCAATTACTGCCTACCAAACACAAAGCACCAACAGGACTGAGCAGAAAACATCTCAACATGACAAAGTTATTATTGTGTACCACACAGATTAACAAAGCGTGACCCTTCCTATTAAACCAATAAGGCATGTTTTAATTTGTTGCTATACTTGAATGATGGGACAGGTTGCAGAGGGAACATTTTCCACGACACCTTTTACAGTGGATGGGTTGAACTTGCAAACACACAGTACACTGTCAGAATCTTCTAATAACAGGGTTGTGTGATTTGTATCAGAAATGTTTTCAAGTGAATAATTTGTGACAAGAAGAAGACATAACATCTCTTGCAGAGATGTTGTATTTGAGTGTATTTTTGGGGTAATGTCATCACGACGTTGATGCATAATTCACCACTCATCTCCAATTCAGTTAAGTTCCCCAGAGAAGATTTAATGGGATACAACACGACGTAAGTCTGAGTCCACGGTGCTCCTAAAATGTTTAAAGAAAGCTGAGCCATATCAAAAGGCTTTTATTTTGTAAATATAATGCTGTCCCATGTTAATGTAAAGAGATATTTTTTTCAAGCACACCAAGCAATTATGAGTAAGCGATTCCTATCAACAGAGAGTTCTTGGATGTGACAGCAGTGTAGTTCACTTGCAGTCTGCTGCACACAAATCAGTATTGTTGAGGCACCAAGTGGCAAGCATATTCCAGCTCTATGTCATGTCTCTTTCAGCGTGCGAGGGAAAGTAACACATCGGGTGTTGCAAAAGTCACAATGAACCCCTGCTGCGCCAAACAAAGAGGGACCAGACAATTTGTGCATGATGGACATTGATTTCTCTGACTGTAAAAACCTCTGTCATGTCAGCTGTGGGAGTCCATTTATTTCATACTGCATGGGACATTCGACTGGTGAGTGAGGCATTCATATAAACATTGTTTTTTGTTTTGTTCAGGCTTTTGTGGAGCTTGCTGACTCTCAGAAAATGTTGGTTTGGTTTGCCTGTTATGTCGGGCCGTGTTAGCAAACATCTTAAAAATAGTGATAAAGACACTCATTCAGTGGTCTACAACAAAATCCCACCTGGGCCCTTTTCTTTCTCTCTAAAAGCATTCTTTCCAGCCTTATGTGAGTAAGAAAAAGTCACTGAACTGACTACCTGCTTTCCTAAAATAAATTGTTGCATGCTCTGGCAGAGGTAAGTCTGGTTACAGATACTTTTATAGCCCTCCTGACCTACATCTGAAAGCTCAAAACGGTAATTTTTGTCAGGGAGCCACTATTTACTCTTAATGCGTTTTTATTGTTGAGCTCATCTGAACGGCCTTGTCTCGCCTGCCCATACAAAGTGAACAAAAGGGAAAAATTTAGGGAATAATGACCCTGACTTATACTACACCAAATAACCACATTGAATACCTGAAAATACAGATCTCTGTCCACTTTAAAATAAATTGCAAAGAGGTTCCTAAGGAGGGAGAATATAATACAAACCAAAACCACAAAAGCAGTTTTACAAGTATAGGGCAATGGATGGTGATAGCTGTAGTCACTCACACACGTAAAGTCTGGCAAAACTAAATGAACTAATGACAAATTTCTTCCCGGGTATGGACTTTGATGCTTTGCCAAAGTTACAGACACTTGAATCCAAACTACCAAATCTGTTACCCAAACTACAATGTGACTTCTGTTTATGAGCCAAAGTCCACTTTTAATTGTGTTTACTTGAACCTAATCAAACCAATTATAGAAATGAGAGCAAATAAGAATTTTGCATCACGGTTCAAACTAAAGATAACAAACTGCAGAGTTGACAGACCCCCGCTGAGCCCCCAAACACTACCCGTATCCCACCCACCTCAACCCCAGTCTCTGCATGATGGCATGAAAGGTCTACAAGCAGTTGAGAGAAAGCTGCTGTGCTTAGCTGGGAAATGATGAAAGCACTTTCTTTTACTGCGCACGTTTGAAGCACTCTCTACAGTTTTTTTTATTTTCTACAGAAGCATACAAGCTTTAGAGTAAAGGGATGGAGTACAGAGTGCAAGGAGCGGGAACGACCTGCTAACCTTAGAAAAGACTTTATGGTGAAAAGTGTGCTGAAGGACTGGCCCTTTTGTCAGCAACATTACCTATGTTACACAATTGGCTTCAGTTGCATGTCCTTAACCATACCTTAATAATACCCCTGTAGCCTCATGTGGATATAGAAGTAAAATTTAATTAAAAAGTGTTAGAAGTCAATATTTTGCAGATATGTTCACTACCAATATTTTGTCTACCATGTCGGAAAAATAGCAACCTAGCACCATGTATTTCATAGATACATTCTAAATAAATTTTCTGTTATATGTTGAATAAAGCAGAACCTCCAAGCTCTGTGAGTCCCTCCAAAACAGATTTGACTAATTTAGAGAAGTTGCATATGAACAGAATTCATAGAAGTTTGCAGCTCTCTAATCAGAATTTGATGATGCAGCTCAAGAAGAAAATTGGGCCCTACATATATATACACTGGGGAGGGAGGAATGAGCAGCATGATATGTGAGGCAAGTGGAGATATGTGCTTAACATCCTTATTCAAAGTCTATGTGCAACTTGACGTGTTTTTTTAAAATCTTGCACAGATGTAGGTCCCTGTGGACTTCACAGGTCTTCAAAATCAAATATAGGTTAACTATATATGAGACAGGATGAAAAGTTACTCTACTCCCTAATAAATTAAAGAAGTTACAAATTATTTTACAAATTGGAAAACTCTTTCAAATTATATTATTTTATCATGTGTCATTTTAGTGCCCTGCTAATGTGTGTACTGGCTCACAAGAACAGTTCAAGGTGTTGCATCTGTGCTTTCCATGCACTATTGCATAATAGCAATATACCTGATATCATAGTATCATATGAACATAGTGTTAAAACCACTGTGTGCAGGACACAGTTAGCTCATTTGGTAGAATACCCGCCCCATGTGTGAGGCTTTAGTCTTCACCGGGCTCGGGTTCGACTCTGACTTGCAGCCCTTTGCTGCATGTCACCCCCCCCCCTCCCATTTCAAGTCTTCATCGGTCCCTATCAATAGAGGTCAAAATAATATACTAAAACAATATTTGTTTAAACAACAATATAGCTAAAACAAAGTTTTCCCTCATTTTGTTTCCTTTCCTTTCTTCTTTGGTTTTCCTCTGTTTTATGCCCTCAGTTGTATAAAATCTCTGCTAACAACAGGATATAATTTGCTTAAGCTATAAAAATATAAAACTTGTCACACACTTAAAAAATATAATTACCTAAAGTCCATACAATTGAAATACAGATGATCTGATATGGGAATTATGATTTATCCAATTTTGAAACTAAAAATTGTATTAAAAGCCATAAAATAATTAATGATCAACATTAAGAAGATGGACAAATTCAGGTTTTCAACATGCACATTTGTCATATAAGCTTAGAATTATTCTTGAGATCTTTTATTTAAATCTAATTTTAAAAAGCATATAATCTTACCTTTTTTCTTGAAGCCGTTACTATTTTTGGTCTACAGTGCCACTCCTGCCTAGTGGTCTGCATTCCAATTGGGGCCTACCAATTAGAATCACTCAGTATAAGAATGCAGAAAATGTGAAATCTTGATGGTTAGGCAGAAACGATGCGGCAGGCCGTAATGCACCTGGGCTTACACTACCTTGATCAGACTCAACTGTTCACTAGATAATGCTTAAAATAAGTGAAAGTTCTTCACAAACAAGAAAACAACAATTTAAAAACTGAATGAGGCTAAATGGACTCGATGAAGGACAAGTCATATATTATTGCTTCTACTCTGCGGGTCACAACTTCAAAGCCAACCTGTTCTGGCATTTGCGTGTTCAATGGAATGTGAATACACCAGGTCTGATCTATCCACAATGTACTGCATGTTTCCCTGTATTGATGTTTAGGGGGTAATTGAGTGATATGAATAATAAGTAATTCCCAGTGAGCTCTGCTTGGCTTTGTAGTGTTAACCAGGCTACCCAGGCCTTATACGTTGATTTATAAATGATGCATCAAGAGGTCCAATCAAGATATTCAGTATGCTGAACAAAAAGGCTCCGTGCCCTTATATGGACATCACACTTCACTTAATGAATGGAAACAGACCCAGGTGGTCCACGTGTGCTTGATGTCAAACCTTAGATCGTATTTTAAATGCGCACTTCAAGATGAAACAAAAAATATTCATTAATACAGACAAGGAAGGACTGAACTGCAGGTGGAGTGCTTAATACGGATTCAAGTTCATTTTGGGGCACTATATATGGGCAATGTTACCAGCGACAAACAATAAAATCCCTATTGCTACAGGATTAGAAAAATGTGGGCATCTCATGTAACTAATAAACAACTTTTCAACTGCTGTTTCCTAAAATGCATAATGCCTTCCACACAGCTGGCAGGAGAGCTTGATTTTACTACATTGCTTGCTACTGATCAGTGGGCACACATGTCGAAGTGTCCTTGCAAGATACTGAACCCCAATTTGCCCCCGAAGGCTGTGCCTTCAGTCTCTGAGTGTGTGTGAATGAGTTAGTTTCTTTGTACTGATGAGCAGTTGGCACTGTACAGTACAACTGATCAAACACTGTGTATCCAAGAACCCTTAAATCAGACTAAATTATGTAATATCGGACAGACTTCCTTGTAGATTAGTCATGGAAAATGAGAATTTTCCTTTTGTATCAAGCAGCAAAAAAGTTGCAGCATGACATGTTTGAGTTAATTAACTTGACATTGCGTGTCCTGCAATGTGACTATTGCACATGGGCGCATCTTGATGTCGATGCTGAAACAATACATTGTACAGGCCTGCTCTATCCATAACATTACAGAGTCTTGTCTTCAGAGCTAAAATTCTTAAAATACTGAACATCAATGTTGTTAATCAGTGATGGACACTTGCCACTCCTCAGTGACTCTTCTTAAGTGGAAGGTGGAAACGTAAACTAATTTTTCCGAAGACATTGGATGGATGACTAGAGAGCAGCCGGCCTTCTCTAAGAGTTTGGTAATGGACTTACTGGGATTGTGAGGAAAGCCCTGAACTGAGGTGTCTGTTTGGCTTTAATTATCTTTGATTTACTAATGATCTTGTAAATTGATCTGTGTCACCACTCCAACTCCCCAGTCTAACAAAGAAATGAACTGAAACACACTAAAGAAGACGAGGAACAGAGGAGGTAGTTAATATTTGAAAGCCTCTTGTGAGTAAATGAGAAACATTCAGTCTTTTCAGTCTGACCAAATTTAAAGTTTTAATCCTTTTACTTTTTGTCCTGGTTGATTTGGTGACTCCCATGGTTACTGGTGGTAACAGTAAATGTGATTTTACACTACAGCAAAAAGTCTTTCGGCAGCTAATTTGTCAGAAATACAATGGAAGAGCAACTGGTGAATCTGTTTACAGTGCAGTCAAATAAACTCATGTTGCAATAAAGAAGTCAGTCAATAATTGGTCTTTTTCCATCTTGCCTTGAGTAACCACAATCTGATTTACATGTAACAACAAGGCACAGTAAAGATGCTTTTCTGTGACTGCTTCACAATGAAAGCCACCCCGTGTTTCGCCAGTTGAATGCTTTTAATGTGAACTAGCAGTGGGAAGCCTTTGCATTAGCAGTAACTTAACACAAGTCTGATACGGTTGTAGGAGAGTGAACAGTTGGGCGATATTAATGAGATTAACAAACAGTCAATCCCTTGTGCTGTGAAGGCAATTTGAATCCTGGCAGCATAGCCAACTCTGCCCTTAACAATGAAAAGTACTATAGAGGTGTGGGGTTTGAAAATCTTAAGGATTATAACTTTAAAGTAGTCAGAGTTCCTGACTTGCTAAATTTTGTCAGCAGTACTTGTGGTTCTTTGGCTTCACCCACTGAGCTTTAACTCAACCAATGAGATTATTTGTGCATCTAGAATAATCCAATTAGTTGCAATTGAAAGATTGTCAAAGCAATTTCACACAAGTATTGGCATGCCATTTAGATTACATTTCACTAATACATTACTCTACTTGAACTGTTCCGCGTAAACCATAACACAAAAAGAAGAAAAAAGTTGCAGATGGACATGGACAGAATCAGTGATGTCATACAACACCTGATACTGGTAAAGTGTAGTCCATGTAGTCCAAGCAGTAGTAGAAAGTAATGTTAATCAACTCCAGATTTTCCATTGACTTACAGCTGTTTTTCAGCTATTCAAGCAAATCCATGTTTTGGCACTTCCACATTCACTTTAGCACTCAGCCTTCATGTTAGCAAAGAGCAGGCACCACCATTTATTTAACACTTAGTCAGAAAGCCTTCCTATACTCAACAATGAGTAAACCCACAACCTGTGCCTTGTCTCCATTAATTACAGCTTACGCAATGCAGCACATGATAAAACATTATTCTAAAATTATTCTACAAGGCAAGCCCAAAACACTCTCTCCTCTGAACTACACAGCTGAGTTTTTGTTCTTTCTTTAATGGGGTCTTGGTTCATTTGGACTTTAAGCTCATACATTTCTAATGGGAGCTTTTTATGTTGCAACTAAAACATAATGCATCTACAAAAGCTTTTGAAAAGTTCTACAAACTAGTGAAATCACTTAAGATTCAAATGTTGTCTTCACAACTGTATTTGAGGGAAAACAGTAAATCTTGAATTCCATTATTTGAAGTTGTTACATTTTCACCTTGTCTTACTGTGTCATTAATTCACTGACATAAATGAATAAAATCTGTTGAAGCTAAAGTGATTCATAATCACGAGGAAAGATTTTACTGAGGTAGAGAAAAAAGAAGTCAAAACATATGCATTTTGAAGGAACTGCCTCTGAAAGGAATCCATTCCAACACAACACTATTGTTTCAACCAGCTGCCCTTGAAATAGACATATCGAGCCTTCAGTGGTAGAACAAAGCTTTTTACCACAATTCCCAGGGCTATGATTACGGATAAGACTTCCCTCAGGCAATTCCGAGTGAAGGGCAGATGAGGAATGGAAACCTAGCATGTGGTCTAACTATGGGCCAACTAATTGTTTACAAAGCCAGATCCAAAAGGATAATTTCTTTGTATACATAACGGTATGTTCATACACAAACAGACAGAAAGACTGACAGATAGAATTTGCAGTCCCTGTGCTAATTCTCCATATCATGAACTACTCTATTACTTCGTGGTAGCTCTTGACAGAAAATGGCGATCAGTCTCTGATGGCATGTAACACAGCTTTGGAGAGCCATCACGCTAAAGGCCAGGTTTGTTTGAAGTTCGCTTTGCAATGCATCAGTGGGGATGACCTAGATTTCCTATCTCTCGTTCCTCCAAGAGTGCAGAGAGAGACAGCCTCGTTTCAGCCCTTTCCATCTTCTAACTATGTCAGCTCGCCTGTAAACATTTGGCACAGAGTCACATCACTGCATCTCCCTGTTTCCCTGCAGACGAGTCCCTTTTCCCGATGTCAACTTTTGACTCCCCTCTTCCCCCAGGATGGAGGTGGAAGGCTGAGCAGCAGAGTTTTTAAGATATATGAAAGGGAGATACAGTACAGGATGACATAAAAACAAACAAATGATGAAACAAATGCATAAATTTAGCTCCCCTGCAAGTGTGAGGGCACGTCATCACTTTGAAAGTCTTTTTGAGAAAATAATTGGTATTAGGAAATACCAAATACTACAGGCATGTCTGTTTCTAAAGAATGTGCAAAGAAAAACTAAACTCCTAAAAGAAGCATTTGGAGTAAAACTGACGAGATCTGGGTCATCATGTTCCTGTTTTGTGGCTGCAACCGACTACCATCCCTAAACTTCTTGCAGGGATAGAACCGATAGTCCTGACCCATGAAACACACACAGGTTAAACCCCAGTTGCATCCTGTGCTCAGCAGCATGGCCTGTCTGCGTGCCTGTCTGCATGTCTTCCAGTCTATCTTCCTACTATCCATCTGCTTTCTTAGTGTGTTTGACTTATTGCCTGACGACGACAACAGCAACAAAAAGAAATGAACAAATCGCAAAAAAGAAAGAAACTAACACTGTTGGGAGCCGGCCTTGTGCCTCTGAGGTACGATGTTTATTTTGATCGTATCTAAAAGCAGCGACTAAAAAAGAAGCAGGCATTAGCCAGCCATCTCTTGCTCCTATCCTCGCATCCCTTCTTCCCCTCCTCTCTCCTTCCCACACACCCACAGGGGACAGTTGTCAGTGCAGAGCACACCAGAGTGAAGGCACAGGAACAACATTAAAAACTGCTTCAGCTCAACGGCAGACTCCACAAGCCAGAATGAGTGTGTGCCATGTTTTTAATTATGCATGCTGCACAGCATTACATAGCCCTGTCAGTCAGGGAAATTGCGCCTTCTTTGCTATTTCTGCCCGAGTCTTTTGTTGGTTTCCTAGGTGACCCTGTAATCTGACATCATTAGACAAGTACAGTATGCTAGCCAGAGTTGCAGGTGCCTCGTTCCAAAATATCTACCCTAGTTCTGCCTAATCCTGTCACACCAACTACCACTACTACCTCTAACTGTGCGGTAATTTTCATTAGAAAACCGGTTTGAGCAACTCTGTCAGACCTCAGGATGCCAGTGGAAAGCAGAGTGTCTCAGGAGTAGAGCGAATTAATGTTCTTTTGTGGAAAATCAACCGCACACTGTAGCCTTGTGTGTGGGTTTGAATTTTGGCTTGAGTCCTGGCTATTTTGCTTGTTCGGCTCTGCTTCTTAATATCCTCTGTGTGCAATAGCAGGTGCAAATATAAAAGAACACCGGAACATGATGGATTGCTCAGCTTCCTCACAGCAAATGAAGAAGTACTAAAAAAAAATTCTTTAAAGCAATAAAGTCTGACTTACAGTCTGTACAGGTTCTTTACGCTAAACACTCAGAAGTCAACAAGGATTCCATTTGCTTTTTATGTTTTCTGCTGTAAAGAACTTTCTCCGAAATCTGAACGCTCATACTGGACAGTTCTGCAGTACATGATTCGTGTCGAAAGCCAAAGTTCCATGCCAATGAATAAAGTAGCATCTGTGGTGTAATTTAAATGCACATTACTGTCAGTTTTTTGTTTAACAGTCATTGTAAAGTTTTGGTCTTCACTTGCTTTACAAAAATGTGGATCCAGGAGGTTACCTACTGTAATGTATGTGTGTAAATTCTGGTGGTGTTACTTTAGCTCTAAGTTGTAACTTTCTGGGAAATGGATTTTAATGATGTGAAATGTATATTTTGATCCTAGGTTCAGTACATTAAAAGGCAGAAACCAGGTTACTCTGAGAAATCAGGTTACACAAGTAATCAGAGAACGTTTACATGCACTAGTAATCTGGTAATTGTAAATCATTGTATACACCCCTACACCAGCACTTATTTTAACTGTGTTAGTAATAAAAGCGATGGCTTCCTGACTTATTTTAAATTTGAGGATGCATTGCTATGTGTAATCATCCCTTCTCTCCGCTGCTTTCACAGAGATACTTTCCCTGCCTGAACTGTTTGTCTTGCACATGCATACGTATGAAAAGCCGATTAGAAACCCGGTTTAGGGTATACATGGTCAGGAAATTTATCTGGGGAAACCAGGTTTCTATAATCCCTTACTGAAATTATGGAAACCAGGTTTGTTGCTTACTGGAGATCTGGCATCCCTATTGGTAGGATGATGCTGTTCATGAGGGCACATATTACCATTAAAAAGTTATGTATATGATTTTGGTTCTGATCTGCCACCCTTATAGTTAAGGTTAAGTTAAGTTTAGCAAAGTACACCTACTTGGTTAGGGAAAGATCGTGATGATGGTTAAAAGAACCCAGCATATTACGCTACTGTTGGTACAGGAGGTGACAGAATGTGAACCGCAGACTCCGATGTCAAAGTTCACACTTTGTAAACCCAGCCACCCACCCTGACCTTTTCTCTGAGAGGTTTTGTGGCGCTATAAATATGTCACGCGTCTTCCACTTCAATACTAATACCACTTGTCAAGAAAACGAAACATAGGTCATTGTAAGCATTTGAACAAACAACAAATGCTCTAATTTTCCTTGTGAAGAAAAAGATAATATAATGGAACAAGTTCCCTAAAACACAAATGTGCTGAAAGACATTCAATAATCGTCTCAGATTCTGCACTGAGCTGATTGTATCAAGGCTTCTACCCTAGTTATCCGATGTGATTTGATTTAGAGGACTACGTATTTAAAAAGGTACGTAGAAAAGGACTTCACTATTCTGTGATATTGTGGAACACATAAACCTGACCCAAAATCCTGACATACAAAGACCCTCCTCCAACATTAAGGACTGTTGATGCATAACAATTGAATATTGAGTATGTAATAAAGAAGACAAATCTCTCTTTTCACAAGCTTTGGTTTGTATCATCATGAAAGCCTGCACAATCCTGACCTTTTGCTTCCAAAGATGGTCGTCAGGCTGAAGGAGAGATGAAACACTACAAATGTTTTGAAGTGTTTACTATGCTCTAGCCTGTTTGGTGCTGCAGACCTTCAGTATTTGTGGGAACAACCTAAAAACACTAAACAAGTATAGATCTTTTAAAACAAAGTAAAGCTCAACATCCAAAGTGTATCAAGGACTTCAATTTGCAAAGTCTCCTTTTTTTAAAATAAATACAATGTTACTTTATCATCTCTACATAACAATGCATTTACTGTGGTTACACTAGCAAGATATGAGTGAGAAATAGGGGCATGTCTTCCAAAAATGTTGAAGTTTGTTAAAAGTGTGGCTGAGTTTGTCAAAATTATACTCCTACAGTATTTATTATTGATGGAAACCACTACTTGTTTCTGTCACTTCACTGTATTTATCAACACAAAATCCTCAAATGTAAAAAAGATGAATACATGACATGAGAAGCACAAACTGGGGCTAAGGCTCATGTCAGGCCTTTCAGTTTTAATGGGTATCAGAATTTAGAGATATCCTATAGAAGATCAGGGGCAGGAAGGACATGATTTATCTGGTCTTGATCATGACACATTTTCTGTTGAAAGATTCAGCCTGTACTGCAAGCACATCATCTGACTCTGGCACTTGCACAAACTAGGATGAAATATTTAACTGGGTGTCTCTCTACAGAGTTTCCTTCCTGACTTAACAAGCTACATCACCACACAGCAGTTTCTCTCTTACGCAGTTTGTACTGACCAGTCAAAAGCAACAATATTCAAGACGTTGCAAAATGTTATGGCTTGCAATTCTGTGGAAGAATTATTTCTCTTTAGCTTCAGAATGATTTCTCTCTGGTAACCACTGATATTTTGGCAGCTGTGGGGTGTAACTATCAGCAGGGCAAAGTGTGCAAAGTATGCATAAGACCCTCAGGCCTCTTGTGGACCCTCTGATATCACCTACCCTTTGAAACATAACAGCACTGGTGGTTCAGTGCTAGAGTTACTGCCGTGAAGGACAGTTGAATGTGATTCCTGTCAACACAACAGTACCTTCAATCTTCACTATATCAAAATCAGATTAACAGGTTTGTGTAATCTAAATGTGTTTTATGTCCACTCCTTTTTTATATGGAGGGGAGAGGGCAAACCAACACACAATGCCAATAAGAGCTTTCAAATATGACATATTTGAACTATAAACTCCAAAAAGGTATTGTTTCTTGTAGGGCTATAGTGCACTAGGCTGCATTACATTCAATATATACAGTATGTGACTGCTGCTACTGGCCTGGTATGTTATTTCATGCTCCAAAGTACAGTCTATTGGGTAAACATATATGTTCATATTTAAGTCAAAGCCAGGATAGGTAACATAAATAACATATTTCAACACACTTTGACCTTTTTTCCAACAGCCTTACATGATCTGGTCTCACCACTAACTTACAGTGGTTGATGTAAGCTAATGTTGGCAAACTTAGATAGATAGATATTGGGGACATTACTAAGTCAGTTCACCGTCTTTGTGACTTTTCTCTACTTGTGCTACTGTTACATCATGTTTCAACATTCACCAGTACCCTGTGTCTGTCACTGGTGGCCACAGTTCTACAAAAGTAACTTAATTTCATTCAATTGAGCATACTATAGCACACTTGAATGTATTTAAGATATTAGAAACCATTAGGCAAGGCAACAACAGGGCAATTCAAAGTGATTTACATATCATAATCATAAAAGCAACATAGGGCAATAAAAACACATTTAATTAGAAACAGAAAATAACAACAAGATAAAACAGGAGAATAAAAGTTATAGTGCAGTGTAAGAAATTAATCATTATTCAAATTAATAAAAGGCAGCGGCAAACAGAAAAGTGTTCAGCCTTGATTTAGAACAACTGACAGTTGCGGCTGACCTGCAGTTTTCTGGGAGTTTGTTCCAGATATGTAGGGCATTAAAAACTAAACGCTGCTTCTCCATGTTTACTTTTGACTCTGAGGACTGAAAGCAGACCTGTCGCAGACGACCTGAGAGGTCTGGATGGTTCATAACGTAGCAGAAGGTTAGAAATGTACCTTGGCCCTAAACTATTTAGTGCTATTCAGTATAAACCATCAGTAGTATTTTAAAATCAATTCATTGACAGACAGGAAGCCAGTGTAAAGACCTCAGAACTGGAGTGATGTGGTCCACTGTCTTGGTCTCAGTGAGGACGCAAGCAGCAGCATTCTGAATCAGCTGCAGCTGTCTGTCCGTTTTTTTTTTAGAGAGACCACCGTTACAGTATGGACAAGTTTTTCCAAATCCTGCTGAGACATAAGTCCTTATCTAAAACTGTACATTTTTAAATAAATTAATTTGTTCCAAAATAAGGCATTTAATGTGAATATGTATGCAGTAATTTTTATGTCCCCATCACATTTCATTAGCACTACTATCAAGTCAATGTTTGAATATCTGTATATACTGTAGCTTCTTTGCCATTTAGCCAGTATAATTAACTAAAAAAGTACTGGCTAAGTGGTCTTGGCCAAAACTCTGCACTCTGTTGGGTCCTCTCTAAAGAAAGGGTTATTTGTACCTAATAAAAAGTGTCTGAAGATTTAGGATAATCACACAGTTCTGAATTTTACACTGATGACTGAAAAAACAAAAACCCTGTAGCACTGCA
Organism: Coreoperca whiteheadi; assembly: GCA_011952105.1. NCBI lineage: Eukaryota > Metazoa > Chordata > Actinopteri > Centrarchiformes > Sinipercidae > Coreoperca > Coreoperca whiteheadi. The sequence continues at coordinate 9,805,427 of CM022483.1, forward strand.
GATACTAATAACACCTGTCATCTGATTCAGACAAATGTGTTTAAGGCTACGGTACCTCTAGCAGCTCTTTCCACCTTTGAAAAAGCTTTTAGTTGGCTCTGCTGCAATCCATCAAAAATGATTTTCTATTCCTAAAATTGAATAGACATAAATGCCCAGTGCTTTTTAATCAAAGGCTAATCCTGTGTGTGCTGGTTGAATGGCATGCAACAGACAGCAGTCAAAAATGCTTTACTCTGCTTAAATCACATGATAGACAGGGTTAGCCCTTAGTTTCTGCTCATGGAGTATTGATTTTGCCAGTCTCCCTGGAAACACGGTGAATTTCATACAGTAATTGGAGCCAGCTATAATATACTGTACATGAACTCAGACAAAGCTCAGAAATGTATTGGTTATTGATCTCTTGACATCTTGGTTGCTGCATGATCACAACATGTTTGCAGCATTTGGGAATTAACTCATTGTGTCTTGTGTTTCATTACAACCTACATCTTTGCTCTAACATGTTAGAAATCTACAGGAATCTGTGCAAGTCAATTTATGCAACAGTACAGCATCTACTTGTTGAAGATTAGTCATACATTTCTGTGGGCAATGAAGTTCATAAATACCGTATAATATGTATAAGAAAGTGGAAAATACAGTAGAAAAGATCCTTAATTCTTTGGCACAGGCTATAAGCCTGAATGTAACATGGGCAGTGGGCCACAGACTAAAAAGAACTGAATTCTCTTGTGTTGACAGATCAGTAATGTGATGAGTAAAAAATAGCCTCACAGAATTTCTGCAAGCAAGACACTTTTAAGCTATTAATACGGCTTGTAATGAGATATCTTTCTCTAAATAACATCTTAAATGTTATTAAGTTCAATGAAAATTGATCAAATACAAATTATTCCACATTCCTTGAAACCCTTTGGAGAATCGCAGTTTTGGTACGAGGCCAAGTTGGGTCCATGGATGCTACTTTCAGCAGAATCTCGTATAGAGCTTTCTGAAGCTTTTGTTATCTTTATTGTCATTTTTCTGACACAATTCCCAACTCAGCACAGGTACACAGATATGGCCCCAGATTTGCGGATACCAAAGATTCCTTACAAAGCAATACCAGCCGGGGTTCACAGGGGGGCGGCCCTCCAATGATTTAGTATCGGAAACTTTTTTAAACCTATTTTGAGGCAACTCAATTACATTTTCAATTCAAACCAGTAGACTTAATTTATCCCTACAGGGCAATATTGATGTCAGGCACAACATATAGAGTAAAACACAATTTAATACACAGAACTACAAGCATTGACATTATTTTATTTTATATATCTTCCTTAATTCAATGCTGAGTGTGTGCCTGTCTGTGATCTTCTCTCACACGCCCACACACACACACACACACACTCTGCATGTGTTTACCTCTAGTCTGGGGCAACTGTGGTTAGTTATCCCAAGAAGGATGCCAGATGCTTAGTGGTAGAGCAGGTCACCTACTAATGGAAGGTTGGAAGTTCGATCCTGGCTTCCTCCAGCCCACATGTTAAAGATACTGAACGCCAAATTACTCCCAAGGGCCGTGCCTTTGGTGTGTGAATGATAAGTGACTGATGTGTCAGTGGTCGGAAGACTATAGCTGCTATACAAGTACAGTCCATTTACCAGACTAGTTAAGGTGATACTAAGACAGACTTTGAATGGAGGAAATGAAGAGAACGAAAATGAACAAACTCACAATAGCCGTGCCTCTTGAATGTATTAAAATAAGAGCAATTCGTAGAAAATTGTTTTGCTATTTAAAAAAGTCTTAACCTCAGTGAAACATTTCTGCACATTAGTTGTTGTATTTCAGCGTGATCGCTACAACTCCTGAGACGTAATGTACTGACATTCTGCTGGTCATATATTGTCTTTTTTGTATACATCATATGTAGTTGCGGAACATATTACAGCTAAATATTCAGAGGCCATGCTTGAAGATAGTGTATCAGTACCGCAGAGAAAACAATGTTGTCGTTTTCTAATATTTCTTTTAAAATGTCACTGTCTCAAACTAAACACATAGGTCCGCGTGACTTAAATTTCGTCATTTGCAGCAGGAATCCTATCTGCTGTTCTGAGGAAGCACTTTAATAACAGAAACTACTGGTTAGTATTTTCCATACTGAAGTAGTTCATTGAACAAGCAGCAGAACAGCTTTTAATTTGAAGTATCTCAGTTCTCATTAATAACTATGACTGCATGAATCTCAGTATACAGAGGTTATTTTCTATATGCTCATTTGGTGAGGGTGGAAAAGTGGAGGCCGAAAGTCCAGCTTTTGGAGGACTTGAAAGGAAAGAAGGAGACATGGCACCAGTCTGAGTGATATGACAGCAGACAGACAATAGAGCTTCTACTTCCAATAGGTTTTGCCTTAGATGGAGACTGAAAGGGGTCTGTTTCAAAGCTTTTTTTGTGAGCACTACGATGAAGAGCGAGTGTATTTAGTTGTGGAATACATGTGCACTTTTTTTTTCATTACCTCTCCAAACCAAATTGGAAGATGGTTTTCACTCTGTGTTTCTGTGTTATTTGTTTCTGTGGTTGTAGATGGATCTAATTTCGATGATTATTTCGATATTTTTGATAGATACCCTATGGTGATTAATTGATTAGATTTTGGTGATAATCCAGATCTGGGAGTTTTGCCAATACATATTTTTGAATGCTAAACAACATTGCATTCATTGGATACATTGATTGTTGGAGAATTATATTTGAGTGTTTTAACTCCCCCAGGTGTCCTTTAGGGATTAATGCTAATCCCAATAAGAGCTGTGGGTTGTGTGTTTTTTTTCTGTGTGACATTTGAGGCACATCACTGGTAGCTTTACTGTAAGAAAGGCACCCAAAAGGAATGCTTGATGGTGTAATGTGCATACTGATTATTATGGCATAGAGCCAAGAGAGCACTGGTCTACCAATGTGTTTACCATTAAATGTTGTACAATGATCCAATAACCAATCTGATCAACATAAATAAGATCTTATAGCAATGACAACTGCTGGCTGAATAGATATTCCAGCCTTTTCTATCAGGTAAAGACACAATGTATGAAATCAAACTGTCAACAGTTTTGACCGGGATCATTTCTTTGGTAGGACGTAAGATCTGACAAGCCTGTGTTCTAAATTGAAATAGTGTTTTTTATAGTGAGCAGACAAAATGAAGAAGCTAATTGGAAGAATATTGTTGTTTAAAACACAGACACTGCTGGTCTGTTATCGACAGCATTTCACAGTCCCAGATCCACAACTTGTGCATGGGAGAAATACAGCAAAGTGTGAAACGCTTGGATACTGACTTCAAAGCCCTACATGCCATCTTTAGAGCCAACCTTAAGACGTGTTCAACCCATGATAACATCTGATGTCCCCTATGATACAAGATGAGAGCTTAGATGGAACCTCTGTCAGATTAAGCAGGACATGAGTGCGTAGCAGAATATCGGGCACCTACTGCGAACGCATGGTAACAAGCTACATTATTCCTCATACTAAAGGACTGAGGCTTGGCTGTAGCTATGAAAAATGAAGAAAAATTTAAGTGGTAATCTGCATGATTACCACTTTAATGTGGACTCCAGTAAAAAATATTAACCTTGTGATCTGTGTAAAACCGTAGTCTTAATGGATTTTATTACAGGCCTCCTTAAAATGCTGTTTAATTTGCACTCCCTCATACTCTAATCAGTAGAATCATCACAAATCTATGCAGATGTTTCTGCTTATTAAAAGCATTTTTTCAGTGCAGTTCAATTTGACCTGCTAATAACAGCTACCTGTTCTTTATGAAAATCCTAAGAAAGAACAAGTGTGTGAGTCAAACTAAACAGGTCAGGATGAGGAAAATATCCGATCAGTAATTAACTCCAAAGCGATGCGTGAGGTGGAAAATAGGGGAATTCTACATGAGAGCTTAAGTTGAAAGGGGAAAAAGTGGGTGGGAAATCACATTGATCACTGTGGATGAAAGAAGAGAAACCATGAAGGAGAAACACTGATGCACAATACCTGGGATGAAATATGTCTTCTACATGCTTTATCAAAAGCACCTCCAGGTATCTGTCAGGTGGCACTATCTCGGTTGCTATTGGGAAATATTACTTCACATGTTAAGGCTGGTGATAACAGACAGTTTGTGCACTGCAACAAATGTCCTATAAATTGTACGTGTAATATTTTTGTTAGAAAATATTTCTTTTTCTTTGGAGTATTTAAAAAAAATATAGAGTATAGTCATAACAGTTGGAGGCCCAAAATGACTCAAATGTGATAAACAAATGGGCAACACGTCCAAAACCTAAACGATAGATGTCAGTGCCTTCTAAAACTAAAAATATGATCCTCACAAAAATAATTCATATGACAGTTTTCTGATCTGCCACCTCCATAATAAGGTTTGGTTGGGTTTAGACTGCTGATAGGTATCATGATGCAAAACGGTGTCAAAGTCAAACACATCATCCACACTGACCTCTTCTTTAAGGTTTTGTGATTCTATAACATCCCATCATTGCTACCTTTACACGAACATAAAAAAAACATAAAATATAACAATGACCTATGCTATCATTTTTCTGTTGAGGACAATGACAGTTGATTGGAGAGACAGAAGTCCAACTTTGACCAAATAAGTCTTACAGGAACAATCTCACATTAAACACAATGAATAACCTTCCAAAGGACTAACTGGAACCGGATGTAGTCGTGACACTTGCATCTCTAGCCATCCAATTTCAATTATGTTATATAGACGAGTGTTGTCTGTGTACAAATGAATTGTGCTGTGAGAGATCAAAATAAAAATACAAATAAGTGAGACATTTTTTTAATGAATGTAAGTGTGTGTGTGTGTGTGTGTCTGTATGTGTGTTTGCTTAGGGTCAGGCGAGTAGTGGTTATATCATCTGTCTTACCTAGTGGTCTACCATACATCAATCCTGAAGTGAAATCCAAATTGGCGTTCTTACAGACATTATAGCAGGTTCTAACAATCAGCCCTGCATAGTTCTTCCATTGTTTACAAACTGCAGTCACAACATTTTAAAATATTCTTCTTCACAGCACCTCAGCACACTCTCATTGCCAAGTGCTTTTTACATGTGGCCTTGAGGCACATTTAATGCATTTAGTGCACTAAAGTAACCAGGATATTGTCGGCTTAAACTGCAATAAACTGATTTCATAAACATTGTGTAAAAAAGAAATGGTTTCCTTAGGTTACCTATGTTTTTCCTTAAGTAAATTTCAGACTAGGAATTTAACACTGTGACAGCAGTACTGCGGTTCTTGTAGTCCACTGAGAATACGCAAAATTAGATCTTTTCAAAGTATATGGAAGCCCAAAGTTTTAAGAGAGCTAGACAAATACATGAGTTGCTATTTCCTTCACTACTGTCTTGTGGCAATGCATAAATGACAGACTGTCACCAAATAGAAATGGAGGATGCAAGCAAATGGGAAACAGAATTTTTGAACACTTTGGGGTTTTGGGAGTTCAGCACAATACCATCACTGTCCCCCAGTACATTTCATCTGCTTATGGAATGATGTATGGGAGAGCTTAACCTCTTTATTTTCTGATCTTATTAATTTCTCTGTCATATAATTTGCAACAAGCTGCAAAACAATACTCACAAGTGGACCTTCTGTGTATAAAACACAATATTTACAGGGGCATCTATTTCATGGATTTATTTCACCATCCCAGCAACCTCCATTAAGGACAGATTTACTTTTCATTCCTTCTTTCCAGATGTCATTCAGACAATGTCTTTGTTAGAAGTGTCCAAGGGCGAAGTGGAAATTCGTGACCCTCTCTCCTCTTTCTCAATAGCGGGTTGAGCTGCAGCACTGCTGCCAGTGTCAGATGCCAGCATTGATAAAGCCAGAGGCAAGATGGCAACTGTCCACCCTGGAGCCTGCATTTTAAAACTGCTCCTGCCTGCAGCTTTCAGATGGGCACTAACTGCATAGACGAACTCTGTCTCAGCAAGCCTTTTAGTCTTGTCTTCTGTGTTTTTTCTTGAGGTTCTAAAGGTTTTATTAAACAGATTTTTCAAAATAATATAACAACAGTGTGTTGTGACTAGCTACATTGCAGATAGATAGATAGGACGACTTCCAAAAAATGTTAAAGTCTAAATGCAAATTTTTGGAATCCTCGTTTTAATTTATTTCGGCCTTATCAGTGTAGCTTTAGGGCAAGGAACACACTGCAAAACCTAACATTTACAGCACAACAAATAAAGCCATTAGATGCGACAGCCCTCAACACCAATCCAGTCACACACGAGCCACTCAGTAAACACCCTGATCACACCCTCTAGCCATGTTTCATGGTGTCCTCCAATCTCAAGATTGCAGATTCTTTATCTGCAAAAAAACACCTGGGAACTGTGCCCACGACAAACTGCATCAGTTGCATCAAAGACTGTTTCATAATTTTGCCACTGAACTGCTTAACATGTACTTCAGTGGGAGAAATATTTAAAAGAAAATGCAGCTGGAAGAAAGCAATGCCATGGTTTTACGATGCTTAAACACGCTTGTAGAAAATTAGTGGGAATGGTATTCAACCAGACTCAGCTTCCCAGCATGTAAGGATGAAGTGTACAGTAAATGTGCACTCGCAGTAGCCAAAACTAATTAGGTCACTGAAACACCATCCAACCAGACCGCTATTTCACCTTATATAGCTCAACCAATGCTTTTCATGCAGCTCAGATTATTTTCCTTGAACATTATTTTAAATTAAGTACTGACCTCAAAACTCACAACCCGCATTCAAAGAACTTTTTCCCAGTTTGAGGACTTACTGTAATAAAGTTAATGTGGAACATCCCTCTGGCACTGTGCCATCTGCTGTTGAAACAGCAGCAATTAAGCTGCAATTAATAAGCCCATCCCGAAGGTTTGAATGTTAGCTGTTAATGATCTGCTTGCTATTGATTCTGATGTAAAAGCTTTACAAAGCCATTGTCACTCATAAACCTGTAATCTTCAATACAGCAACGAATAACAGGGAGATCAATACCTTTTTAGTATTGTAATTTAAACTTTTGTAAAACACACGGGTCAAGTCTCCATCTACATGCAATGTTTCATTGCTACACTCATAATACTCATCTGCATATTAAACAGATTCATTAATACCAAGTAAACCTAATTAACTATCATTTAACCTACAAATTATGCAATAATGGCATCCGTCTTGACTCTTCCTTTTTATGTCTGGTAATAGTTGTTTAATAGTTCCACGATGCCCCTGTGCACATGTCAATCTTACAGGATCTTGATGTGTACCATCAAGGCTGCATTATGGGACCACTGCTATTCTCCATTCATTTAAAGAGAAACCTAAAATCCCCTAACAATCTTGGTGGTCGGAGGTGAAACCACGTTCAAGCAAAAGCAACTGTTAAAGACAAGAACATGAACTATCGGCTGTGGTATCACAAACTAACTTTCTAGAAATGGAGTTGAAGGACACCTTTTCTTTCACTGTACTCCATTCACGCAGTCATCTCCCTGTTCTCATTTGAAGGAGTTTTCCGCAACAACACTTTAGCTGTATTGAGGTGGCTGTCATATGTCGTCATAACGTCGGTTGCCTTGTTAGCAAGATATGTCAGAAATTCAGCCAATGAAGATGGCAAATTCTCTCATCTACGCAGTTTTCTTTTTTCCTTCAGCTCTCTTTATCTTGTCCTCCTACACTCTCCACCCTGATACAGAAAACATCTCTCTTTTCTCCTCCTCTCACTTTGATTTTTGTTCTGTCATATAGGTCTGTAGCTACAGGGAATGTATAGTGTGTGTGTGTGTGTGTGTGTGTGTGTGTGTGTGTGCGTGCGTGCTTGCGCACGTATGTGTGGGTGGGTGTGGGTAGGAGCAGTATTGCTTCCTCTTTGAACTCTTCACAACATTGGCCAACCAAAGCTGTGTGATCTATAATTTATCTGCCATGAGCAACCTGTGTGTGCACACAAGTGCGAAGAGTGTGCGCTACCTGTGTGTGGAGGGAGTGTAAGTGCATGTGACTGAGAGAGTGTGTAGGGGAGGAGCCTTGAAAGCCATGCTGATTGTGAATAATGACAAGAAACTAAACTCAGAGCCATTCTTAAGTGACAAGTAGGTATAGAAACTTCGTATGTAGAGTAATGTGTCATCTGTGTGCAGATTACAGCCTTGAAACAAGAAAAAATATATTGCTCATCCATAGCATGTGGGGGGTGGGGGTGGGGGTGGTGTGTGTGAATGCCAAAATGAAAGGAACCTTCTCAGGATCCCTTTGAGAATTCACATACAAGGAAAAAGTTTAAAACAGAGAAAAGTCTGAAACCGGTCTAAATTAATTCAAAATCAGAAAGACAAATCTGGGAAGACAGAAAGCCTGTGTTCAAACTGGGGGCATTGGGGTTTAGAAGACACGGGCATATATCCGGCAGGGAGACACTATGAAGTTGCATTAGGGGAAGTGTGAGAGCCATTGTTTTTGAAGGTTGACCCATACTAGGGACTAGTATGACCTCTGCTACGTCAATTTTGACAATTGTCTTTTTTTTTTTTATCTGTCTCTCTCAAGTAAGTCCAGAAACTTTATGGAATTGCAATATTAGTGCTAAATTGCTGTTGCACTCTGAATGCTGCCAGGAAAAATACAAGTAACGTCAAAGAAACATTACTGTCAGAGCACGGAGACATAATGATCCCAGCAGATATTATGAATATATTCTGCATAAAAACAGGATGGCCAATTGTGTACATAGGTTTCAGGGGTGAGACCCAGCTGCATGATTACCTTTGTACCACTTGATAATAATGGGCTGACTGACCAGTAAAGGAAAATAGCTTTTGACAATGTCAGTGGCTTATGTTGCTCGGGTCCTTCCACCAAAATTTGTGTCTTTCTAGTAGATTAAAACAAAGTGATTCCTGTTCTAAAATTTTATAAGTTGAATATCTTTCAATATCTTTCCAAGTCCTTTCTCAAAAATATTTTGTTTCTGGATATCACAAATTATTGTGGACACTCTGTGTAATTTTTGTACTTCGTCTTTCATGCCCAATATGATCCATATGCCATGTAGAGAAAAAACAAAACATGAAACCAGCTTTAATCCTGTGGTGAAACTTAAAAGCTGCATAAGATTACATACAGAAATGTTATCATCCTGCATCACAAAGTGTGGCTTCCTTGAGGCCTGTGGATTCTCTTTTTTCCTAAATGAAGTGCTGGTCACAGGGATAATCTGATCTCTGCCCACAGGAGGCGGTGAATTGAAACAAATCTAAACTCTCTCTTACCCAAGAGTAAGCTGACACCTTTTGCCCATTTTTAATTGTAGTTTGGTAAAAGAAATGTCATGTTACTTAATTTCTAGGTATTTAAAGTATATTTTTGGGCTTTTCTCGCCTTTATTTGACAGTGACAGCTGAAGAGAGACAGGAAATAGAGAGGGGGGATGACATGCAGCAAATTTACCATGGTCCAGAGTCGAACCCAGGTCTCTGCAGTGGGGACTATACGCTCGTACGTGGGGTGGGCGGTTTTACCGGGTGAGCTAACCACACCCTAAAGTTTTGTTTTTATGCAGTTTTTTATGCCACGCTCTGCTACTTTAAGATGCCAAAATATGAAATTGCCTCACACACAAATCTTTGAGGATTCAGCAGGGCAGTGAAAATTAAACAGATGAGTTGTAACTACAACATATATTGTTTAATGCAATTTGTCCTGCATAAATTTGGAGTAGATGTGTTTGAGTGTCTTTTCTCTATTTTCTCTTATCTCCAACTCACAGATTTAATTACCCGTGTGAGTCCATGTGGAGCACACAACACAGAGAGGTGGTGCGCCACTTGTGCTGGTAATTATTTTGTACTTCACCGAGCTTGTAGACAAGTCACTGAAAATGTAAGCAGCATCCTTGATGACAAAGCGTCAGCAATGGGCTGCTCTGGGCAGATTACAGAGTCGTAGCCTGTAAAATGGATTAAGCAGAGAGGAGCAACATTAGCCATCTTGACATAAAGGTCAACTTTGTGCTTACAGTTGGATGAGTCACATTTTCTTTAAACTCCTTGTATGTTTGACTTTAATCAAAGCAATTCCATCAATTCAAATTGGAGTATTTGGATAAAGAATGAAAGCTGCAGCGTAGAATTACTCAGATTTACATTTGAGGATGTTAAACATACAGTTAATGTGCATTAAAAGATTTCAAAGTAATGACAGTAAATTACAACTGCATTTTTCCCCTTAGAATTTATACTTGCTTTTAGAAAAAATAACTGAAAGTAATGGTAATTGGTGAATTTGTTTGTTATCTTTGATAATTGCCAATCAAATGAAATGGTTGTATTTTGCCCTTAAAATGTAATGTAAAATAATGAAACCGATTGGGAGGTGTGTTCAGACATGGTGGCTGATGCTGCTAATGCTAATCATCAGATTCTTGATTATTTAAAACAAAGTATTAGCCTTTTTTGCCCAGGTATATACCATATTTGAATGCCATCTTCTTACACACATTTGTTTTGTTGTTTTTTTTCGCAAAACGTCTATACCTTTCTCGACCCTTTAACAAATAGAAAATAAGAATGAAACATTTACGGACCAATCGGTCTTTCTGTTGGCTTGACAGATATGCAAAGTTGCTAAATGAATTGTTTAACTTTATTTGTACACCACACTGTAGTATCTCTGCTGCACTGACTGACAACCCCAAAGTTCCTTACTTTGAAAATAAGAGCCTAGTCTGGCGGTGGCTGTGTGCTTGCTTGTCAGTTCAGTAAGAATGTCACAAGATGGTGATGGTAACCAACAACGTTTCTTACCAGCTAAGAACTAGACTTTCCTCTAGACACACTGATAATTCTTTACTTGTCCTCCTTTTGCAAAGTTGTTTTTAATGTAGTTATCTTGTGCGTTGATACATATCATCGTAGGAGAAAAATACAAAAAGTTGGCAGGAATGACTGTGATTTTCTTCCAAGTATCTCCTACCACCAGACAGAGATGCAAGCGAGTGACTTAAACTTAAATTTGTAGCTAAACAAGACTAAGAGTCTAAAAGCCAACATCATTGTACACAGAGCAATGCAGGATAAATGCATTGCAGGCTATAAACTTTAACAAATTGAGTCTTGTCTCAAAATGACCTAATTACTAGCTGTAATGGAAATAAAGAAGGGTGATGGAAACGGAGGGCAGAGCAACTTCTCCGCTCCCACGCTCTGCACTCTGGTGTGTGGTTGATTCTCAGCTGACAGTGCTGTCAGCAGCTACGCAGGAGAAACACTCTATGGTGCGGCAGGATTTTGTAACTGAACTATGATCAGGATGCACATGTTTATTTTTCTGACTGTACGGGAATCGGACATTTTTATTTCACAGCCGATGAACAAAGGCGTTAAAATGTGAGTCATACTGGTATAACCTGGACTCATGTCGTCATGAGTTTAGTGTTAGGCGGCTGGTCTTGCTGGTCTGCATGTGTGCTAGACTGCACTGTAACTGGGCGGAGGCCAAGAATATTATATTTATCATAATTGCAATAAGGTATATTGAATTAAAAAAAATCAGAAAGTGGTGCACTGACCAACACTACCATCCAGAGCCACACTGCTAACACTACTAAAAACTCATTTTATTAATTTAACCACTGAAGATGAAAATGTCACTCCTTTCTATAGTGCAAGTGCCGCTCTATCAAGCAAACTTAACATAGTCTTTTAACACAAAACACAATTCTGCTAAGTCAGTATTATTCTACTATTATGCTGTCCAGAAATATTTATTTCCAAAAATATTGCGTAGCTTTAACTGCCTAACACAGCTTGTCACTATACTATATACTACCACTCACTATATATGCCATTGTCTATGTAGAAGCTTATTCAACATTATTTTTATTCAAGAAAAGTTGTTTTTTTTAAATCTACCAACTTGTCCTCTAAGTGAAATATTTCAGCCCACTGTCTCTCTTTTTCTCTCTCCGAACAATCCCCATTGCTCATAATGAGATGCTTTACATAAGAAAAGGTTTCAGAACTGGCTGCTCATGCTGAGCTCTGCGTGCTGGCCAGGTGTCATCGCTTTACCCCACCATTCAGAGACAAGACCCCTCACTGTCCCCAGCTGCTGTCCTCCAACCTCCTCATCTTTCTCCTTATTCTTACTCTGTTTTAGTCTTGTTTGTTTCTCATGCGTGTTTCATTGCTCCTAATGTCTACCCCTTGTTTTTGCCTCCAACTATTTTCATGTATTTCTCCCTCTCCCAACTGCTGTTGAGAATTGTTAAGTCACCCGGCAAAATGTTGACGGAAATTAAAATGTTCTTTTGATGGGGTTGAAATTACACAAACGCCTACAGCATTTGCTAGCACATCAGTTATTTCTTCTGCGCAGTGGACAAAAGGTCAGGACTAACACCTTTTTAAAGTTTTCTTGGGCAAGTAAAAACCTGTAAGAACTTTCTCAGATGATTCCCAACTATCCAGAATCCGGCTTTGAACAATTATTAATTACGAGCTGTCACTGGCCATGTCAATGGGGTGGTGACATTATTACGTAAAGAGCTATTGTCTACAGTGCTTGTAGAAGAAACTACACAAGATTTCCTTGTAACAAAAAGTGGAACAAACTGTTGCACCGTAGTGTAAATGTCCATTAAGGCTCTAAATACAGTACACGGTTTTATCAAGCTTTTCTTACACAGAAACTGACAAACCCATGAACAAATTGCACAAAAAGAAGAGCAGAAGTCCACTGTGTTTGTGCTAATCATTGTTAGGAGCTACTTGTCAGCTCTAGAGGCACGTTACCTGCAGAATCTTCCCCTCATCTCCTAAAGAATGAGGGCTGCTAATTTAGATCTGCCTGATCACTCAGAGCATCCGTCTGTGGGTGTGCAGTAATTACAAGATGTGCACATCACTGTGGAGCGGGATAATCAAGGACATGCGAACGCGGTACAACTACTTGGATGAGCTGAAAAACGCTTTAGAACAACAGCTGTCATTATTCATGCACCATACCTGGAAACCTTGAGAGTCCAGAGATAAGGAAATATTCTAAACCAGAAGGTATGTGTGTGGTTGAGAGTGTGTGTGTAAGTCCTTACTTAGAACATGGGAAGATTCAGAGATCTCATTTCCTGCATTATGGTCACCAACAAGTTGCACTCACACTAAGCAAATATATAAGAAATTGAACTAAATGGGGCATTTATATAATGCTACAAGCTAAAAGCTAACTGCCTTTTGTGAGAATTCAATAATGATGTCAGAACATGAAGTTAAATCTGCAGTCCACTCAGAAAATATCACAGATCTTTGTGATATTTAAACAGTCTAGCTGTGACCGATCGATACATCCAGTAGCCACTCTTCTCATTTGATCATCTCTTCCTCTGGCTTTGTGCTTTTGGAATTCCGCCTGCTTATATCAGCACCAGTCTGCAGTCATCAAACTGTAACCCTTACCAATGATTTACTTTCTAGGGTTGTTAAATACCGGGCTTCTAATCAGTGTTACCAGCTGGTGAGGGACCGATACGCCATGTGGGAAGAGCTTGGATAAATAGGTGAAATGAGGTGGACTAAAATGACAAGCATACCATGCTTTTCCTACTTTCTCAATATTAAGTCAAGTATATTTGTATAGTTCAGTATCATGTACAGTCACAACAGGCTTTGCAGGCCCACAATTATTGGCCAACTCTCTAAGAAGACAAGGAATAGCATAGCTAGCATAGCATAGGAAAAAAGAATGACAGGAGTGGGAGAATCATGTTTGCTTGTTGATTTTGCTTGGGCTTTTGATTTCATTTCTCCTATGTGGTTAAAGTTACTATACCTGATTCCATAATTTTATTTGAGCATATAGCGAGGAGACAACGTGAGACTAGAACATGCCTCCCTGTTGCAAACCAAGTTTGTGACCTAGGCCCCTACGACATTCATCTTTACATAAAGAATCTTCCCTGTGCTGCTTAAAAGTCGACGGAAATGTTCAAAGATTCTCTTTTAACTGCAGTAGCTTTCTCTCATCTTTCTGGCTCTACTGGAACAACAGGTCTTCTCTTTGTTAGTATAACTACTGTATGTCTTGGAAAATGCTTAATCTATGACCTAAACAGTTTCACAGATGTCTCACACTGCATAGGTAGACAGATAGCAAACACAAGACTCAGTAGGCTGTAATTCATGTTGAGCATGATTTACTGAAGCTTAGGTTGTAAAACTGAAAGCACAAACACAAGAATACATAACACGTTACACAATGCAAACACTGACTGGTTTCAGAACATCCTCCATATCCAGCTTGTCGTCACTTGGGATGGGGATCGTTAATTTTTATTGATATTGATACCATTTTTGAGACTGCTTAACGATCTGATGCTTTATTGATTCCACTATCGACACTTTTCTATTAATTTAGAGGAAAGACGATACGACAATAAATTCTTAACAGAACTGGTATTGCTTTTATTGCTTAACTGTGAGTCTGTGACTGTATGATTTCTGAACAGAATTAAATTTGCCTAGCCTTCAATAAACATATTTTGGCACATCATTAAACCTGGCAGCCGGAGTTGGTGCTGTTCCTACTGGAAGACAGTCGGAAGCACTGCATTTTGGCATTAACTTATGCGCAACATTGAGGTGGTTTCGCAATGACGTTGTGCTCCCCCCCTCACAAGAAATTAGCTTAAATAAAAATGACATTTTGCATCCTCCTTATCATTGACTTCATTGAAATGTAGCCACGTCTTTGACCACGTTGTACGTTCAGCCATCCTAGCAAGCAATCTAGCGACCAAAGGAGAAATGAAGTGAACGAGGGCGTGAGGTGATTCATTTCTTCTTCTTTTAGTTTAATGGCAGACGGCAGGCAATTCATTTGAATTCATTATCGATGTATGTCTGTGCACCAGTAATTTGAATTCATGATTTGAATGACATGACTCTCTTTTCTCGATAGTACCTGCAAGCCTAGATAAAAGTGTCGATAAAATCGGGACCTTATTGAGTGAAAAATTAGATGTTCAAAGCTTTAAACCTGGTTAGTCAAATGTAAAACCAATGTTCATGTTAGTCCAGCTGGTTGAAATGTCAAGTGTAATGTAATAATGAAGAGAAGAAGGGCATTCTAGTATCTTTTCTTCTCTCAGTCACCTATACCCACTTCTATCCATGTGAAGCTGAATTATTGCACCGCAGACCTCACATCTCAATGTGTGCTCTGCGTGGGCGGCTTCCTACACCAAGAAGATATGAAATTCGGCTTTGTCAAAATTGAAAATTATAATACATTTGATATGTCTGCGTTTGCCTTGAGCACATTCTGTACAATTGATGTGAAACATTCAGAAAGGTGTGTGGGCAGCACATGTCTTCCTCAACTGTTACAATAATTTGTTATGAAAATGTGGAAACACCATTTACATGGCTTCCATGTTTGGTAGTCACCTCAGTATATAAAGGGATAGTGTTGCGTTTCCGCTAACTGTTCATAATAACCTACAGCACATATTAGCATTTTAATGAGATACAGACCATTTTTTTTGTTTATTAATAAGCAATAATTACAGTACCTTACTGTAATACATTCATTTTACTCATCATATATCAGGGATTTTAAAAATCCTCCCAAAATGAAACACTTCCCTCCTTCCCTTTCTGTTTTAATTTCATTGTTCACACAATGTGCTATTTATGTACCCTAGCCCCCCTTCAGCGTAGATTACAGTCAATAACAGTGGCTTCAATGAATATGAATTTCCCCTCTGTTATGATCTATTTATTGTGACTCAATCTTGGCTACTAAAAATATTCACCTCATGATTAAGGTGGAGATGTGGCACTATGGCTTTCATTACCACTTAAAAAACACCATCTATTTCACCACAGTGACTGTGGGGTAAAATTTATTATTTGATTATTTACCTATTCTAGCAGAAGAAGCCACATATTAAACCTCCTGACTCTGATGCAACAGGCAAGTGCACTCTTGAATGGATTGGTGCTAGGGAAAAATGAGGCCTCCATAAATAACATCTACAAATTATCTTGACTCTGCAAGGACAGCCACACAATAAAATGTAAGTGATAGGGGTTTGATCAGAAGCAGAGGGTGAAATGGTTTTCTGGCAGAGCCTCACCATCTAAAGTGGGCAGAGAACCCCGGGGGAAAGAAGATTATATTTGTTTTACTGAAACATCATTGTTCCCAATAGATTCAAGATACACTAGGACAATCCTCCATTCACACAAAGAGTCCCTGAAGAGCCAAGGATGTACTTTTGCACTCTACTGACGTAGTTTTTACATTCCCTTATGACACATTTTCCCATTACTTTGCAAAAAACAGTGTTACTAGAGTAAACATCATGTTTACATGTTTAACATGCATGCATACAAAGCTATATTGTCCTATCATCTTCCTTTGAAGTTTCACTAAGCAGAATCCAAGGACTATGCATTTACAGTCACTTTACTGTCTTGTGCAGCTAATATTGGCAACTAAGAACCTTAAATTTAGCTGGAAATTAATTTCAATTTTGGCTTCCTCTAAAAATAAAAATAATTGCATATAATTAATAACACAGAACTCAAACAAACATGGATGGAAATGGAATTAAGCTGCTGTGTGTGAAAATAATTCAGCACCACAGTTGGGTGGACAGCGCCACCTCAAGACAAAGTTAAATATAAACAGGGTGGATCATGTAAATGCAATCTAGAGTTAGGTTAACCCAGGACTAAAGTTATCCCTGGGTTTACATGTGCAAGTGTGAAAAATCATTCTATAGGATCTTTTCGAAACTGAATCCAAAATCAATTTCCTTATCAAATCCAAATTCTTTGGAGTCACTTATCGAAATGTATGTTTGGCTTTCAAAACTCAATTAATTAAGTGAGATCTGCAATCACCTGGAAAGTTTTACTGGGGAGATTACGACTACTGAACTTCATGTGATCAGCTAGTTAGATCATTTTACTGGAAAAACAAATACATAAATACACAGTCCGCTTCCCATCATAAAATTGTGTTAGGGTTAACAAACATTTGAAGTTTGTTTCCAAATCCTTTTATGCTTTAAATGTCTGAAAAGCACTTTGAAACTGCCTTGTGTTTACATTGTGTTACATAATAAATTTGCCCTTTTCCTTTTTGGCCTAGGAAACTTACTAATACATACAGTATGTATTTGTATAGTACAACATGATGTAAATACTGTATTTTTCCTATCATGCAAGCCTTTATTTTTGTACTGATGAGGAACTGCAGTATATTCCACGACAGAATCACTGTCTCAATATTACATTTAAAACATCCTTGCTTGACTTGGACAAGACTCACAAATGTGGGCTTCACACAGCATCAGGCCATCAAAGAACATCATCTTCCTGCCATGTCGCAGTGCCAGCATTATGTATGTATTAGCAAAGCTCTGGGGAGCTCTAAGTATTGTTAATGAATAGCTAAAATGTTGCAAGAAAACACAACAGAATTTCGAGGGGATGTAAAGGTATTTCAGAACAATTTTCTGGTGTGGCTTGTTAGCTGTTCCATATTATTCAGAGATAGCAGCTATAGTGCAGATGTATTGCAGGGTGACTAATGCCTGGCTATCTATTTAAAAAAAATGTTAGGGCACTTTCAAGCTGGGATAGACATAAATGTGACAAAGACAGCAGCCCAAAGGGAGCACTAACAACAGATTTGCGCAAAATCAGAAATGGATATCTAAAACCGTCATGGGCCCTGCAAATTCTCGCATTCTGTGGCAGATAATTATGATGCTTTTATTCTCCTCACTGTTCTCTTCCCGACCGTTATTAATCCATTTTAGTGAGAGAGGACATCATGACAGATGGGATACTTCTTGTGCTCGTGTCCTCCCACTTTGATTGCAACAAACCATCCATACCGCCCAGGGGGCCATATGTGCTGTACTCCTCCTTGAAGGAGTGCAGGGAAGGAGCATGGAAACACGCCAGCACGCAGTAGCCTCATTTCCAATACAATGCCAAACACAAGCTTTTTCACTATTCAAGACAATTAACCTACAGTTTCTTAACAGAGATTCCACCTCCACAAAATAAATCATGCCATTTTATACTCTGTCCAAATCGAAAAACTATCATTTTTACATTTTGTTTCCAGAAGAGATGGTTTACTAACTGGGTTATTGTTCTCTATAAACAAATAGCAGTTTGGACCTTGTATTAAAGTAAATCACACTGGACTGACCTCAGCCCTGACAGGCACCACAGGGTTCTACTGTGAAAAAGTGTCTATTGGCAAGAATCCAAGGCTACCCTGTCATGTCAGAAAGAGCTTTTATGGACCATTTCCAGCAACATGTGCCATTTCTATTGACCTGAATAGTAGCCCAGCTTGGCTGTTATCTCTAATGTACAATATCTTAGGCTGAAGTGGAAAGGGCAAAGGAGAAAGACTGAAGAGGTAAATTTGCATGCATCCTCCATGTCTCTGGCTCTGCAGGAGGCACCGCTCTGCGCGCTACAGTCTTTGCTTCTTGTCAAACGCTGAGACGATTGTATGTAAGGAGGTCAAAGGTTGTGACAAAATGTGACGCCAATACAAATTGTGCTTCTGTCCCATTATTGAAAGAAATCAGATGGAAATGTACATTTGATTTAAGTTGTACTTAAATGCATGCCTTTGGCTCTGGCCTCATAAATCTAACTCACCACATAAAGGATTGTATTACCTCCCAGAAAAGCTACTAGTTAATGCTTCAGCAGCAAAGCACTGCACCCATCGCTAATTTAAAGTATAACTTCCCGAATACCACAGCCATTACAAAACCAGACTAACATGAATAACCCTGGGTGGCTTTTCATTCTCACTTCAAGACTGATATGAACAAACTGATCCAGTCAGCTGGGTCCATGTGTTAGATGCTGTTCCAATTGCCTCCAATCTAGTTTCCTTTGTAGAGCATGTATTGCCTCTGGCGTTTGGAATCCATTCACCATCCAGAACAAATGAAATAACATACTGTAACAATACCAAAAAACTATATATATTCTATTATTGTGGCTTCTTATAAACACATATTTGTAAATGATACAACACAAATCCTAAAGTTGATAATAAATTAGAGACACAGTGCATGACACAATGCAGACACCGTAAGTAAGGAACTGGTCACATCTTTCTGGTCCAGAAGGTGACAGTTATGTAAATGCAGCGTCCTAATCTGTCAGTAGCCCTCCTCCAGGATTGATAGTTTGACAGCATGACAGACTTGAGCCTTCTATTTTTGGGAGATGGCTTCAACTGTCAGAAACACTGACTGAACTGTCTTGCATCAGGAGAAAGATTATGTTTTAGGGCATATTCTTATTTAAGCTTTGAGTTTTTGATAAACCAAAAGGAAATGCCTCTCATCCACTGGTTTGTGGCTGCATCAAACAATTATTTTCATTATCTGTTTTGTTGACTAGTTCATTGTTTGTTTTAACTGACTAATGTAAAAAAGAAATGCCCATCGCCAGTTCCCAGAAACCAAGGTTACATCTTAAAATTGCTTGTTTTTTCTGATCAAAAGATCAAAACCCAAAGATATTCAGTTTAAAATACTATAAAACAGAGAAAAACTGCAAAACCTCACATTTGCGAATCTTTTAAATGATGAACAGTTATCAAATTTTTGATTGCCTAATTGTTTCAGAACTAAATTGGTTATCATTATAAATTTAGTTTTGTACTAGATGTTTTATTTTTGTTTTCATGAGCATTTAAATAGGGACATAATACATGCAAGTACTGTTAAGCTGCAGTATCAGCATGAGAGAAAACCTCTTAATCATGTACTATCACTTCCAACAATTAGGTATTTCCAGCCAGTTTTATGTTAGATTTTTTTCAAAAGTAACATGACAGGTAATACAAATGGCCTAATTTCCAGGTGCAAAACACCCCCTGCAAGTTTAACAATTAATGCAATGATTTTGACAAACTACCCTCTCAATGAAATTCCAGCAGAGGTGGGCTGAGCACAAAATGGTCATTGAATACTTTGAGTGCACTGTCAGAAGCAACTTATGGAACAGTTCTGCAAAATAGATATGATCATGCGCAATTACTTGACATTAGTCAATCTTTTTAGTGCAAACGAATTTCACACTATAGTGAATGGAAGACATTTTCTTGTCAGTACACTTCATACTGTACATATCCACTGAACTTAGTGCTCACATGTGCTGTGGCTGACTAAATGTTCCCGGAGGCTGCAGGCATCTGACCCAATGATGGCCCTTATGCTCGCCAGCAGATGCAGAGAGTGCAATTACTGCTCACACAATTACCACTCCTCACAGTGCACAGCAGGCCTTTAGGTCCAGATTCTGTCTAACGCGTCTCTAAAAAAGAAAAACTCCGGTGCTCTGCTGGAATGAAGGAATCCTCCTTGGGGGCCTTTTAAGCTGTCATAACGGAAAATGATGTATGTGAACTTTGAACCCACTGGAGGTGACATGGAGATTTTAATATATGATTGATATGTAAATACGACTCTGGATTTCTACAGCAGTCTTAATATGGCCTTATTTACATAAAGAAATTCACTTTGACAATAAATATAAAAGTCTCCTCTTGTTGAGTTGGGGCTATTTTGGGCTTTTATGGCCTGGCTCACAAGTGGAAAATACTCTGGAGGAATAAGGGTTTTCTCCTCATATTATTAATCAAACCAACAATGCATCCAAAGAAGCCACTGGCGCATAATGTTCTTTTTTGCCCCTCAACGACACTCCACTGACCAATTTCCCATCACTTGCTCTGACTCACCCCATTTTGAAGAAGCAGCACAATGACTTTATTACCACGGTGCAGGCAGACAGGGACTCGTAAAGCTGAAGGGTGTGATAACTCGTCCCCTACCTTGTCATGGCTCGGAGAGGAGGATGGAACAAAGCCGTGATGGAGAAGGGCATGAAGCCATCGTCCCAGAGTGTGCTCAATGGGTTTGCCCAGTGACACCCTGTCGCTCCAGATTTAAAGACTGAGGGGAAGGCCCAGACGCTGATGGGTGATGGAGTGCCGGAGATGCACACAGGGCTGATGTACCTCTGTGTTTACGTCTCGCTGAGAAGTTTGTTCTCTTGACTGAGGCACTTTTAAGGTGGGGTGAGAAGGGCATTGGTGTTTTCTGACCCTCTTTCATGCCTTTTTTTCTTCTAGAGATTGATCGGCAAGGTGCATAGCTTTTCAGTTTTTCAGAAAAGTCCATTCATTTTTAATATTAATATTATTAATTTTAAATCATGTCATAATATCATCATTATTAATTAAGGCACCTATCTTCACTTGCTGAGTTAGAACATACTCTCAGCTTTCTCTCAGGTCTGATCTGAAATTCAGGACTGTGAGAATAAAATCAAATGCCTTTACATATTCTACATAAGGAATGTGCACAACAACAAAAAGAGCAACCTTTGTTCCTCGGGCTAATGCAAAGCAAAAGGTTCAAACATTCCAGGGAATGAATACAACACTTCCCATACTTCCCATACATAAGTATTTATATAAGGAGAACAGAGTACAAACTGTTTTCTATCAGAATCAGAAATACTTTATTAATCCCCGAGGGGAAACTCTTTAAAGATCGAGCTGAGTGTGATACAGTAAAGTGGAGATGGGAAAATAAGGTGAGAGACCAAATCCAATATGCAGTGTAGGCAGTGTCAATATTTTTTTTTTTACCTGTGAATGATTTTTCTTTTCAGTCTACAAACCTAGAAATTTTAATTATGCAACAATTCATTTAATCTAAAGAAGTTTGTTATTGTCTTCCAAATTGACCCATATACTGAGAGTGTTTTCAGATCTACCTCTGCTGGCTGAGGTTTGGTTAAGTTTAGGAAACCAAACCCACTTGGTTTAGGTTAGGGAAAGATCATAGTCATGGTTAAAAGAAAGCAACTTGACTGTAGGTAGGAGACAGAATGCAAACCCGTGTCCCACGTCAAAGTCACGGCCATCCACCCTGAGCTGATGCCTAGAGGTTTTGTGGCAGTATAATAATGACACGCTACTTGTAACTTTGCTTCTGAGAGAAAACTCCACACTGTCACAGTCAAGTCAGAGTTTTTAATCTGATGCACGTGTCAGTAAGACATCCTGGTGTGCAAGAACTTTGTAGTAATTGTAAACTTAATTGTTAGGCACTGTACAATCTCCACATTGATATGTGCACTATAATTTAAAATAATAATAATAACAACTTTTAGCTGATTACCTTTATGATGCTTGATGAGGATTATTGAGATACAGTATTGCTGCTGCTGAAAGTTTACAGACATTTTTGAATTAATGTAGGAATGTGTAATCGTTCTGCATAAGGATGGCTGCATTGACACTGCTGAAGGACCAATGCGAGTATCTGAAATGGCACTTTTTCTTTGTCATTCTTTTCACTGACAGACAGGTATGTCACTCATTAAGGACATGCCTATGCCCACATATGGCTGTGGAAGTGGAAATCAGGCTTGTGTATTCGCACACAGTTCAATGAGTGAGAAAAGTGTCTCTGCATATTTCTGTGTTTGTGCATACAGTTTCCATCTTGAATCTACAGTTTTATACATCTGGTCCCAGGAGTAGCACAAAGCACAATGTCCAATAACACTTACACTTTTATTCTCCAACAATCCAGAATATTGATTTTGACCCTGACAATCGTTTTGTTGAGATAAATATTAATAAACGTGTGCGCAAGATTTTGATAAAAGGTTTGACTTACAGTACAGGTTTAGAGTATTTTGAATAGCTGAGCAGGTAAAGAGGTCATCACTGTTGGGAGGCTATCATCTCCTATTCACAGCTCTGCAAGTTTGCTCGGGGGTATTGTCAACCTCTGCGCTGACACAAACTTATTGCTGGTGTAAATCACACTCCAGCCACACACCACTCCTGCCCTTTCGCTATGAATATTTAAACAAGTATACATATATACCACACTGCCTTTCATTGTCTAGAATATTATTGGTTGCCTGAAGTAACGTTTGAATTATGCCTTTGTCTTAGGAAGTTCAACTTTGGACATTTCTGTTTATATTTTTTTGTATACCCATTACCCAGACACATTCTCCACATTCGGATAACATATTGGATGAGAAAGTATCCAAAAGGAGTACCTGCTTCATGCACTTGATGTTTTTTTTTTCTCTGTGAGGATACTGGGAACACAGAACGGACGGGGTGTGTCCACGCTAATGCATCTCTGCTCACAGACAGATGACACACCTCCAGACCTATCTGTTCATTTACCTCCACAATCAAGATTCACGGCACTATTTTCCACTGCCCTGTTTGCCAGAGGTGCTGTTTTCTTCTGTGTTAAATGAATTAAATGGGCTGGCTGCCAAAAGCACTGCTCATTCCACACACCAGATATAGCAGCGTGTCTGCAGCTCAGTTATGTATAGATAAAAATTTGGAGTGCGTTCACACGTTGCCTGCGGCTGATTGAAAGTGATGAATTTTGGCTTCAGAGCTCTGCACCGTAACCTCTATTTTTACAGGTCAAGCTGTGTTAATGTCATGATAATAGGAAAAAATATTAATATTGGCTTTAAGTTATAATTACCAAATGCATTACTTTTAAATGCCAGTGCAGATTCCAAACTCAGGTGCACAAAAACGTTTCTGAAGAATGTCACCGTGATGAGCACAGTTGCCCTGCTAAATGAGCTGCAATAAGCCTTGTGTCTGAGAAACAGCGAGCAGAAGACAGGCGAGCCTCAGCTCTGCATGACTGGTTCTTCCAGCGGCAGCATACAGAGGCCTGGCGCTGGCCAGGTGGCTCCTACATCTGGCCCATTAGCTTTAAACCACTGCAATGACTCTCCAAACCACTGAGAGCCTGTTGAAATAATATCATCAGGACCTGTAAGTGCTGAAGGTCGTCTTGCCCGTTGCCTGCTCAGAATAGCGAGTCACAGCAACACTCTGAATCTGACCTGTCAGCTCTGAGGCTGGGTCCATTCCTGAATGGAATACCTTGCAAAACTGTGAGGACTCTGCACTGCTGAATTTGTTCATGTGTCAGTTTAATGTGGTGACACAGCATGGATTTGATCAAGTGAATGTAGTACTGGACAGATTAGTCAACAGAAAATTACATAGTTCAGATCAGAATGTAAAGTGCTCTGGCCAATTTATAATGGACAGAAAATTACATTTAGGCCTACAGTTTTGTGGTATTTATGTTTTTTTATATTGCATCTAGCTAACGAAATATCATTATAGTTGACGGCATCTTTTAAATCTCTCACAAGCAAAATAAACCACACTCAAAAGCAGCCATGCTTCTATCTGACCACAATAAAATAGATTTTAAATGATATAGTCATTGCTGAAGCTAAACTACTTCAACTTCAACACTTTTATGAAAAGTGTTGTGTTTGGTGCTGCAAAAGTTCAGTAGTGTTTTTCACTCAGATGTAGAAGCTGAGTTTAAATAATATATGTTTTGGTCTGGGACCTCAGCCAAGATAATCTGAGACACGTCTGTCTCTCTGGAATTTTGTGTCCCTGTCAGGTCATGGTAGTTAACGTGAACAAAGCGGCCAGGTCTTTGGCCTTTACTTTCCGCTCCTCAGTCCCCTGACTCTCAGGGACAATCTGCCACCTCCAAAAGCATGCCTCTTGCCCTAAGCACTGCACCAAGTGACACATTCTATCCATCAACTGCTGCACTGTAACATACGAAGCAAAAAAGTGCAGGGATAGCACATTTTTCATGAATATGATATTCAGGCTACTGCACATCTACCTACGTTAACCCAGGAGAGCAAAAGACGATGGGGGGGGGCTTTAAGATATATTACCAGATCATGGGACAAGAAAAGAGGCTGCTATGAGCAAGCAGCAATTTTAGGAGAAGGTCCTCCGAGCAAGTAGAGAGTGTGGGGAGAGGTATACCATGTTCATTACGAAGAAGCAACGGATGCAGAGTTTATTTTCATACTGTGAGAATGCTGTGTATTAGTACTGTCAAATATGTAGGATCCCAGCTAAAAGCCGCTCTTCTTTCTCATAAATAATTATAAAAAATGTATGTCATGGCCTTAAATTTGAAATTATAGAGCCAATGAAATGAAAAGTGGTGATAGCACATGAATTTTTGGTTTTAGCAATCAATTTTCTTAGAGCTAGGCTGCATTTGGCATGTTAAAAATCTTCACTTCAGCACTGTGTTTTATGAGCGTAATTCTATTGAGCGAAAATTTAAATGCATAATTCAAGGTTGAGCAGGCTGCCCAATTCATTTTACAAAAGGGGACACAAGCCAAAGAAAAAGAATATGGCAATCTGTGGATTGTTGCCTATATATCATGACCGATACAGTAGTGATGAAGAAGGTAGACTTGAAATGTTGCTTTATTTTTCTTCTGCTGGCTAGTCTAGCCTGTAAAAAACAAATACACTTTTTTAAAACTGCTTTTTTGTCCTTAAATGACAAGAGCTTGCTGACGAAGTTGCTTCTAAATAAAGATAGACCAGCGTAATGAATGCCCGGGTCTCCCTCTTGCCAAAAACTGCATTATAGTGCTCATAATGGCCTCCCTTGTCTGAATCAAACTATCTGTGGATGTGCTCCAGCAAAAGTGAATTAAACCCCCCAGAGATGAATTGTGGGAGGGAACTGGGTGGTCTGAGGGTGGGGGAAAAACTTAATGTTGTTTGAAAGCTGCAGAAATTAACAACATAGATAAACGGATCCAGAAATATATAACCATCACATTTATGTCATGGTACAATACAGTCTCACCATGTTTCCTAAAAATGAGCAGATTTCAGGTTGTGGGCATGAATGATAAAAAGATCATAATATGATGTAGCAACTGAGCAGGCCATTTAAAAAGAAAAGGTTAGAAAAAGGCAACTGAGAAAGCTTCAGTTAAAGGGTTATTTTCTGACCTGGGACTTATCCTACTATTATCTACAATCCCACTATGGTTGTTACTAAAATGTCATCACTCATCACTTTGTGTTGCTCAAATTAAAAGGGAGCACTCTTATCTAATACACACACAGAGAGGGCCAAAGGTTGAAGCCAGAAAGAGATTAAAACACATCCATTCAACACATTAACATTCAGGGTGCAAGAGAATCTACCATTTTGAGTGTCCTTTGGAAAGTAGTCTGACCAAGATAAAGAATATAGCCTCTGCCTTGTATGCACCCAGAATAGGAGCGTTTGCAGCTAAAGTCACAAAGTCAAACCCTGGCCACAAACAATAAGCAAAGTCACTTGGTAATATATAATGTGACGTCTTCCATTAAAAAGCTGTCTAATTGTGAAAAATTAAAGTTACCACGGCACATGAACGCAACACAGCATACTTAACAACGCCACATTAATATCCTGCGGCTGACTTTTCCAACCATATGGTGCTGTTATGTGGTATTCTGCGTGTGCAAAAACACCAGTATGGTGCTTGGACAGTGTTATAACAAATGAAAAAGAGAAGAGAACAATGAATTCTGTCACAGACACGGCCATGACTCTAGTTTCCCTGTGTTCTTCCCTTCCCCGGTGTTCCTTGTGTGTTATTGTCTCTCTGTGTCCGTGCGCTGTGGGTGTGGCGCTCATTCACTCTCCCTCCAGGCTCCCGGTTACCTGCTGCTTACACACACCTGCCTCTCGTCTAGTTCATCACGTTACAGTATATCAACCCCGTTCTTCAGCCACTCATTGTCAGATGTTTTTGTCAGCTACTGTGATATTATGCACATCAGGCCTTTCGCCTGACTTTGTGCTTTAGTATTTCCTTGTGATTTTTCCTAGTGTGATTCTCCTGCCTAATAGTGTTTTTCCTTGTGTTTTCCGACCACACTCCTCTTCCTTTGCCAACTGCCTCTCTGCTCATGCCATCTCCATTCCCTGTTCCCCTTACAATAAATACCCTTTCTTTATATTCTTTCTTTTGGGTCCAAATCTGCAAAACCTTAACAGAATTCACTGTTTTGTAGCCAAGAGTTTGGCAGCAAATGAAGGAATGCATGCATCAGCTCATGATTAAGTGACAAATGCAATGTTATTCTGTAGTATCTGAAAAGTACTTATACTTGGAAGATAAAGCCACACCTGGTAAACTTACTGAAAACTTACGTCAGCCCTGATGCCAGTGGTTCCCAACCGTTTTAGCAATTGACCCTTTATAAAGAACATGGACAACAAGTCCTAAAATTGCCTAGAAAAATGGCAAGTTCCATAACATCAACACTTCCATAATTGAGCAAACTCCATCAGGTGATGAAGACTGTGTGATACAGTTGAAAGCTCCAGAACAAGCTAGTAAGTGGACTTGGAGTAGACATTATTTTGTAAAAAGCAACAGTTTCAACCCTTCTCCACATGATGCATATGTCTTTGAGCTGTGAACTACTAAAGCAAAGTGATTGTCCTTTCTCAGATTATTTAATTTGCATAATTTGAGGCTCAAAGAGGTACAATAAACCAGACATAAAACTAGGAGGGAAATAGAAAAAGGAGGTTTATAGAAACAGCAGCCATAACAAAATACATACCATTTTGCTCTTTTCTTCTCTTCTAAACCTGTATACATTGGGCGTGTTAACATCCATTTGCAAAGTAAATTTTGAGTTTTGTGTAAATAGAATACTGATGACAAGGCCACTAACTCAACACAAAAGCACTGATTTTGGAAGTGCTAAAGGGACACTACACTTATAAATTGTATGTTCGTGTTTATTGCTGGAACCTTAGAGCGCTCCCATTGGCTCCCAGTAATCAGTAACCTGATTCAAAGTGTTCCATTCCTGAGCATTGTTTAGCTCTTCAAACAATCACTTAAGGCTGGGTTGCACACTCTTGGGAGCACACTTTCCTAATATATTTTCATGCAGGACTTGAGCCGTGCAAAGGAAAGACGAGTGTGGCCTTGGTATTGCTGTCTCTCCCACCAATTCTGTCCTTATTCATACTACCCAGTACCATTCTATTGTGTGATAACTGCGTGCCTTATGTTTCCATTTTCCATTTTTTCCATTGATGGAAATTGGATATGTGCCCCGCACTTCATTGGCATTGGCTAATTAAAGTTAAACTTCAATATCGGCTTCTTTTTTGGGAGGAATTTGAGTTAGGGCACTGTGTCTTGGGTGTCTGTGATAGGCGTACAGCACTACGAAACTTTGACTTTATCAGGCTCTTTACACATTGTTTTTGGGAGGACATAGCATCAATGGCAGTGTTTTTTCAAATAGCACAGATGACAGGACACTGGGCAAGCTCGCCTGGCAGAAGAGGAAGTCTGTGTCTATGGGATGTTAGCGGCTGATGAAGTGAAGGGAGATTTTTAACATGACGAGTAGGAAGAATTGGTGGAAGACTACGATCTTTCCCAGAACCCTGTTGTTTGTCATTTGAGACAGACAACTACTGCTAGCTCAGCAAGTCAAACCCCTGCACCTCATTACAGCACACTGGACTGCTTGAGTTTGTCCAGTGAGTCAGACTCCTGTAGCTTATCCTTTAAGGTTGGCCCATTGTTTAAAAATGCAACCTCAAAATACAGCACTCCTGAGCTGCTACAGCGATGCAAAAAATTTCATATATCTTTCTGTTGGGTTCATATTCTGAGGCCTTTGGGAGTTGGATCACTCCTACTCCATCTCCCACATACTATATCTATTTCATTAAGTTTTCTCTACATAGCCAGTATAAATTTGTTATAGCCCCATGGGAGCATCAAGCAAGTTCGGGACTTACCAAATGCATGTAGCTTCCTAGGGTCAAGTGCTGAAATGGCAGAGTGAGAGGGTTCTGCTTCCTTGCTTCATTTCCATTTCCTGTGATGGACAAGAAGAGTATAATTTCTCATATCTTATGACAATGTATTTTAATTCTCAAATTTAAAAAGCTAAATACAAAACTCCAAAGTTTCATACCCTCCACTCATCTGGAGTCCAATGTGACCAAGTCTCGCTTGCAGTACCCTCGACCACCTGAGGTGTCCTTAAACTCTGTGGGAAAATATTAACCCAAAAGTATAAACATCGACATACATACGTACACATTTTCATCTCAGAGCCTTATGGCAACATCAAAACCTGGTAATGGAGGTCTGCACAGGGCGGGCTGGCTCTGTCCTGTCAGACCAACAGCAGATGTTGGTGGCACAAATTGTTTTTTTCTTCTTTCTCCAAGGCTGAGTGTTTGCAGCCTGTAATGTGCTGTACAGCCTTCTGTTTGTGCACAAAAGCACCAAACTGCTATTTGTAAACACCTGTTACCCTCAAAAAGAATTTATTAGAACCTTTTTATAGAGCTTTTCAATCAGAAACCATTTTGTGAAATGTGAATGGTGCATGGCGCAGATTACAGATTGGGAGCTGGCTGGCAGGCTCGCTACAGCAGGGGCTGGACGTGTTCAGCAAAAGAAAATCCTGCAGATGTGTCCAGCTGTGGTGAGGGAAGCAGCAGGAGCAGGCCGTGTGGTCTTTAAAACATGAGGCACGTCCACTGCTACAAACTTTGTTAAAAAAATAAATAAATCTGTTCCTCACATCCACATATTAAATCTGTTTAAAAGATTTTCTCTGTGAAAATAAATCTTATTACCAAATTCTACAGCTCTGAAAGGTTCAACCTAGATTTGGAACCTCTTTCGATTTTGAAACAGGTGCAAACACTGAAAAAAAAGTCTTGCTTTTAACAGTTTTCAAATGTCTATCTCCCTAACCAAGAGATACATTTCTTGGAAAAGGAACTGAACAAACTAGGCGCCTCAAGAACATTTTGCTGAGATTACAGTATTCATCCTGAGGTAAAGTTTCAACGCTTCAAAACATTTATTCTATTCTTATATCTAATCCCAATTCTACAACTACAAATCTTTGGTCCAATAACGACCGTGCATGACTGACATCTCCATCACTCTGCTATCAGTGGTGTTGCACCTGTCATGGTGGGAAAACTAACCCTTTTTTTCCTGATTGTACTTGTGGCTGGTGACATCACATCATCCCCAAGGTAACTAGCATAGTGTCAACCAGAGCAGGGGGGCTAATCAAGCAGCATCTGTGTGCGTGTGCAGGCCCTTTACTATAGCCTACGGGAACATATAACAGCCCACCACTCATTCCACCCCCAATACGTGTCCTGACCGGGCATGCAGCCATAAATAGGCTACTACAGAGTCCAATAAGAGTCATTACAGAAAGAAAGTGTCAATACACCCGACATAGCAAGCTCGGTTTCACTGCGTGTACCTCTGTGGGAGAGAGGGACCGGTTAACGGCCGTTGCACGTGCGCATGTTTGCTGTAACAGCAAAATAGTTTATGTAACAAATACCTGTCGTTTCTGCCATTTCACACTTAACGTTAATTGTGTATTCGCGTTAACGACCGATTTTTGGAAAAGCTGTTTTACGTTAGACGTGCCCCTCAACAGCTATTAGCTGTAACAGTAATAGCCTACGTGTAGTTTCTGCCATTTCACACTTAATTATGAAAACACTCACCTGCTGCTGAACGAAATTCCAACCGCAGAGCCGCCGCAGCCATCTTCTCAAGGACTAACGTTAGTTTTGCATTCCAGTTCTGCTGAAATATATTGTTTCCTATATCGAGCCATTATGGAAGTGTTCTGGTGAAGAAAAAAAAATCTTCCAAACGTACATATTTCTTTCTTGCATTCGAACAAGTCACCTTCGGTCAACACTAATTGGCTCCAATGACTGTCAAACATTAGCGCACGTACGGCGCCCTCTACGGGCCACAAAGCCTAATTCAGCCCGTATGCTCGATAGATTATTATTAAATCAATACAATAATAAATTAGGTCTAATACTTGCGTTATGTAGGCTGTACAAGGCTCAGACTGGTAGCAGCATAGGACATACTAAGCCATTAACACAATAATAGCCACTGTAAGCTCCACTGGTCCTGTGCAGGAGATGGCGCAAGATAGTTAGACTACTGGCTGACCTTCAGAGCAGGAGAACTATACTTAAAAACTGTCTCTACCCTGGAACATACCGGACATTTAACATAAAGAAAGCTGACTTCTAGTTTTCAATTTATTTAGCATTTTAAATTATCACTTGGCACGTCATCACTTTGCATGAAGTAGCATAACTATGTTATGCTGTAGTACTGAACTGCCTATGATTTGTATTTTATGTAGGCTAATTTGTTTTAACTTAAAGATTTATAAAAAGCAAGATGGCATGGTAGGCTGTTGCTATGTTTTATATGCACTATTACATATTTATATAGCTGTAACTCTCACAGAAGCAGTATGCCTTTAAACATTAAACAGAAAAGCAAAACATGACAAACAAGCCAAGACAATATTTTATCATGTTTATGAAAAATGGGTAAGAATGTAGCCTACATTCTGCATAGGCTACATGCTGAATCTAAATGTATAATTCGAATAAACTGGAGTGTTTGCTTTTCTGAAGCAGAAGCCCTCAGTACCTGTAGCCCCATCCAGGTAAATAATCACCATCTACCACTGCTGGAAATCACACATCAAAGGCAACGCCCAGGTGAGGGGTCCTTGTACGTTTTGATAGTTTGTTTTTTTGTTTGAACCAAAAAAAAGAGTGCCTAGCTGCAGACACAAAATGGCAGACCTCCACAATAGAACCTCCATCCTCCGTGGTCTTCTTCGTGCCGTTTTTGCGTGGCAGGCCTTACTGTAAAACAACTGATTCAACGGTTGTGTTTAAAGAAGCAATATGGGGCCTTACCTTGTTGACTGTTTCTGGGGGGCGGGCCACACTGATGAATGTACAAAAACACAAAAACTTTATTCAATAATTTTGGTGAAACTGGATCATATTTTATGGAGAAAATATTTTCCGATTTTCCCTTCTCGCAAAAACGACACGAAGAAGACCAAGATTCGCTGCAGAGGACGGAGGTGCCTCTTGCGGAGGTCCGCCATTGTGTCCCTCTACCAAAAAATGAAGAAACAGAAATACTATGTTTTTCATTTTATACCAAAAACATGTCCAACCGGGAGGAGGCCCCGGGGAAGACCTAGGACACGCTGGAGGGACTATGTCTCTCGGCTGGCCTGGGAACGCCTCGGTATTCCCCCGGAAGAGCTGGAGGAAGTGTCTGGGGA
>CM022483.1:9837649-9869253 GCA_011952105.1 Coreoperca whiteheadi
ACGGACCAAAAACAAATAAATAAATAAAAAAAAGAAAAACTACAAGAACCAATTTCTTCGTTTTTTTTGGTTTAAACAAAAAAACCAATTATCAAAACATACAAGGCCTGATTTCATAATGAATATCCCTGTACTCCAATGTACTCGAACCAAAGCGAGGGTCATACATATTTGATATTCATGAAAAATAATGAATCCGATTTCACTTCATATTACAACATGATGGGTTAAACTACAAATGAATGTGCAGAAGACTATTGGGACTATAAGTCCCTCTCAAATATGAATTCAAGATTTTATTTAATCCCTGTCACATGTTACTAAAAATCTATATTTCAGAGCTGCTTTTCCAAAAAAGTCTGTACCAGTGGGTGTAGACAGACCCCTGTAGGAGCAACTTTAAAACCCTATTGTTCAGGAGCACTTGAATGTCATGCAATTTCCTATGATCTAGTGTCAGCGTCAGATAAGCCCAAAAAGTAGCTTGAAGCTTGTAAATCTCAGTCCCAACAGAACACATCTAATCAAGTTTGCTCCGTGTGTTTGCTTCTACATTGTTTTGCCAAAACAACAGAGCAGCAGGGTGTCATGGTGATTAAGGAGACCGCCCTTCAACTGGAGGATGCTGTGCTCAGGCCCCCTTGTTGGCAAACATCTGTGAGCACCCGTCCGCCCAAGGGACGTCTGTTCCCTTTGTCACCTGGGGAGGATTTCCATCACGCTCTCACAAACTTTGGGGAGATGAGCACCTACTCTGAAATGTAGATTATGTGTGGTTCTGCAGCATTTTGGTACACACTATGTTAGGGAAATCCATTTTTGGCTACATTTCTTTTTCAAGATCTTCATTTGTTTTCCACCCACAGCATATTGGTGCATAGTAGCCATATTGGGCTTGTTTGGCCACTCAGTAGGGGTAAGGGGGATTGTACCACATGAAAAGGTGACAACGTAAACTCTCTACATGACATTTTGTGGACTAATCAGCCTGAATTTAGGGTACAATTTTGTCATCATTATATAAAACTGAGAATTGAACTCCACCTTGTCGACTACACCCCGGCTGACAATTTCCAAAGGGATAATCTAAGTAACACATTTTTCTAATAGAAAAATCCTGGCTCGCTATAGCAACAGTACCCACAGCATCATCATGCCGTCCACCTGAGACGGCTTTCCCTACATAATTAGAAGCAAGAGAGCTTCTAATGTCAAAATCATAAATAGGGACGAAAAACCACGTCGATCTGAAGGGGAAAAGAGCGATGGTGGCTTGTTAATTCATAATCACCCTGAATTAATGATTCAGTGAGACTGAGAGGCACGGGGCATATGGAAAAGAGAGGGCTGCAGATGCTCCCCAGCGCCTGGGGGGCTTCTAGGAATGGGAGCAACTCAGTGCCTTGTCACACACAAACACGCCTGTATGCATGCCCATAAGCATAAACACACACACAGACTATCCCAACATTAAAACATCTCTGATAAGGAAATGGTTTCAGTTTTATTCTGCATTCAGACCACATCAGACAATATTTTTTTCAGTTTAAATCTTAGTGGATTGGATGCTGACAGCCTGAGGGAACTTAAATAATGAAAAAGAGATATTTACTCCTCCCTGGACAGTAAGTTGCAGAGGGAATGCTTGAAATAAGGTCCTATCTCCTCCTTTTCGTTCCCTTTAACTTTTCTATTTCATTTCCTTTCCTTTTCATTTTCCATTCCTTTGTCTTGCCATTGCTGAACATCTCAATTCAATTAATAGAAAAAAAGTTTAGCCTTGAATAGATTTTTGCCGATTTCCCTGAAGTGCTTTCTACTCGAGCTACTCAGCCATTCACTCCATATCTCTAAACTGGATCGCAGCATGGTAAACAGACGCCACAAGGGTAGACTGCAATTGAAATGAAAACCGCCTCCTCCGAGAATCCCCCTGACGCCTCGACCGAAAGCAGAGGGTTCCTTTTTCTTTGACCAAAAGGATTATCTGGACAAGCCACAAAGAAATCTCTGTGGATTCATTTCTTGGTCTGAGAATATTGCACATCCTATCTTCTGACATACAATATAGCCAAGGGATGCTGGAATAAGTGTCCGGACTGTGGCACTGTGTGCAGCATCTAACTGTCTGCTATCAATTTGGACAGCTGGCATAAAAAAGGAGGGGAAAAAACCTTTATCCCATGACAATAATGCTGGGAATGGATACCTTGCCGGTATTTTAGTGAAAATGAAAGATTGCAACCCCAAGAAACGCCAAGCATTCTTTTATTTTATTATTATTTCTGCTCATAGAATCATGGATGGATTGGGATTTGGGAATGGTTGCTGGCTATTTTTACTTCTTTTGTTTTCAACTTGTTCTCCAGCATCAAAGCATGGACATATTATTAGTGCATCAGCTTATCACAAAAAAAGGACAGAAAATATCTGGTATTCAAAGCTACTCTCTCGAAAGAAGTGCTTGAGTGGAATTATTCAGTCCTACAAAGGCTTCCTTAAGTAGTCAATTGATGCGTATCGTACAGACCTATATTGTGCAGGTGGTAACTTGTGACACGTTATCATGCCATGGTACTTATGGAATTGCTAAGTGGTTATAGACATTTTTTTGGCAGACAGACACAGTTAGCGACTAGCTTGTAAACATAGTGGAGCATATAGGCACTAAAGAGCCAGTTATTTTACTCAGGAGTCGGTAGAGACCAAGAACAGAGCTAAAAGAGAGTGATAATTGGACTTACATTTGCCATATGACCAGAAAAACAAATCCACATGAAAAACAAGACAGTAGACAGTAATTGAATGCATGTTACCACTACATAACACAAAGATCTCACCAAGCTGAGAAGAGACATAACTGACACATAACTGATTCAGTCCATGTTGGCACATCCCACTGACACAACATTACACATCTAATATAAAGCATAATCACAATGACTCATGGCTGATCTTACACCTCAGAATCAACATCCGTCTACAACTCAATCTCTGGCAAACTGTGGTTCGTGGGTAGAAAATTTAGCTTGAAGTAGCTTGAACTGATTAGGAAAGAGTACTGAATCAAAGAGTGGAGGGCACAGATTTGTGAATGAGGCAATCATCCTGATTGTACTTGGTCTAAGCTTCATTTAGCCGCTATTGGGACAGACTATTAGAGACTCAGTAGTGTGAATTCATGCTTAAACATGTAGTTTGAGCCCATGGGTATTTAGGGCTGATTCAGTTTCACTGACACATGCTTTTGACCACTTAGAACTAAATTCCTTGTGGCTTGACTAATGATAAAACTGTTTAAGAGCCACAACAGTAGCAAATTGAATAGGAGCAATTATTAGAGTCAACATGTAACTCAGCAAACCAGATTATGCTCTCCTGAATGTGTTCAGGTTCCTATTGAACCTCCAGTTTCTGGTCTTCTGCCTGTTAATTAGTCCCTGTTAGCATATCTATTCAAAGCTATGATATACAGTGAGTTTTGGGTTTTGCTCTAGATTTCCAATGTTGGTTTTGTGTCTGTATTTTAAAGGACTTTGTGAGCTCTGAAATGTGTTGATTTTACTAGAACCTTATGGAAATCTGGATTTAGCAACTATACTTGAGGGTCACTTCTCTGACTCACCATGTTGTACATAAGTTAGAAGCAAGAGCTGCTCTTTTCCCATCCCTCTCCTCCTCTGACTGCCTTACTCTCTGCTGACTTTACCATTACCACCCTGACTGGCCTTGTAGTCGCATCAGACAATTGGAAATGTAACCTAAATTAGCAAATGTTTTTTCGCGTTACATATTTGTAGCATTTTATTTTAACACGAATTGACGGCATTCGTGTTAATGTTGGATTTTATTTGGATGTAAATGCAAGTTTTGCAGTCACTTTTTCCACGTTTGATGACGCTTCTGTAGCACTTTTTGCCATGTGGGAGCTATTACAGGAATTACAAGTAGAAGATTGATGTGAATGTTTTTTCTCACTCGGCTGCTTCTGATTACATTCTATACGATATGATGTGATCGCAGCAATAGCGTTCAATCTCTGCTGACACTTCAAATACCCCCTGTAATTGGGATTCCTCACAATCATAGTCAAAAAAGCCAAACTACACACCTCAATTGTTCACATGAATGTAAATGACTCCAGGAACTTCAGCTTAACTCCTCATTTTCCCCTTGGACACCATCTTCAGGAAACTCATCTCTGGCCTCTTCCCACCTGTCACAGAAGAAGTGGTGAAGAGTCTGTTAAAACGCCACAACTCTGACTCTAACTTGCTGCTGTGTTGATTTTGGGATCCTTTTTTAAATAACTCTGAGTTTTTTTCTGGGCTAGGCCAATCCTGACTAAAATAGGATGGCCTTCATCTTAATAGAATAAGGTCTCAGATGTTGGCTGAGAATATTAGCTCCTGCCTGTGATGCCCCAGTCTTGCAGGAAATGTCCCCCGCCCTCTAACTTCTCTGTTTGATGATACTTTTCCTACCATATTGCAATGTATATATTTGCAAGTCCTAGGTCACCACTACGGAGAAAGTTACTTGCCCTAAATCTTAAGTAGTTGCTTTCCTAAGTCACAAGTTATAAGTAACTCAGTGAAGTTATAATTTTAAAAAAGGTGGTTAAAATCTGATATCCAGCAGTCTATCAGACTATATAGGCTCAGATAACAAGATTAATTGAGGGCAAACCCTTTTGGAAGGTCTTGGAATTGGTTTAGTATTGAGAGTAGTATTAAGACATAAGGAAGAAGAAAGGAATTAAGGAAATAAATCCCATTAAAGCTAAAAAGCAGAGGTGTCCTGTACAGTACCTTCAGTTATGTCTTTCTTCAAGTTCACTCTG
This sequence comes from Coreoperca whiteheadi, assembly GCA_011952105.1. Classification (NCBI taxonomy): domain Eukaryota; kingdom Metazoa; phylum Chordata; class Actinopteri; order Centrarchiformes; family Sinipercidae; genus Coreoperca; species Coreoperca whiteheadi. The sequence continues at coordinate 9,842,493 of CM022483.1, forward strand.
TGTTATTTTGTGTATTGCACACTATAAATATTTAGTATATATATATATGTAAAATGTAATAATTATATATATATATATATATATATATATATATAATTATTACATTTTACATGGTAAAATGTCTTTATTATTGTTGTTTAGTTCTATACAAAGTGACCCCAATAAATGTTTGGTAAATACTGAGCAAAAAAGGTTATGAGTTCCCAGTGTAGGGAACAGTTTTTGTTATTTCTTTTATTATTTCTTCTCTTTTCCATGTCTCATCTGCAGAGAGACACTTTAAGATCACTATATTGGATGTAGCAATAATAGGTGCTCTATAATTCACATTATATTACAGACAGAAACCCACATCACAAGATAAGCACCATCTTTCAAGAGCCAACTCCATACAGCTGGGGCTTAGGGGGGAAAGCCACTTAACCCAAAACAGGCTGTGGGAATAACAGACAGGACTCTGTCAATCTGGAAGTATTTGTATTTGGATTCATTCATAGATCCCTTTGTATTACTAAAGGGATATTATAACGTTCCTTTAAAGACACATTTTACCATACCACCTATCTTTTAACTTGAACTTCAGGCGTTATATGATGGTATGCAATGATATCCCATCATCCTAAAGATCTAAAGAGCAGAATCTACGGTTTTACAAAAGTATGCGAATTGTGGAGAGTGCGTCTTCTAAGAAGACCCATGAGTGCTTTCTGATCTGCCACCTCAAGAGTTAAGGTTTGGTTAAGTTTAGACAACTAAAGCTATTTGGTTAAGGTTACAGAAAGATTAGACATCATTTGCATAGCCGCAAAAGGTAAGGAAAACATTACCATAGGTTGTTTTAAGCACTTGAACAATAATAAAACTCATGTACTCATATAGCATAATCTCAGTCCCATGTATCCAATTTTAAGCTCAGTATGTCCCATACAGATGTACTGTATTTTCAGTTTTAAAAAAAGCTAAATAAACCATAAACCCCTTTTGCCTGTTTCTGGCTCATTCACTGGCCGACCGGCTACTTGGCCAAAGGTCTGTGCAGGTTCATCTCCTCATATGGCCAAAGGTTAGCCAATGAATGATGCGCATCCATGAGTGAATAACCAGTTTGTGAGAGGCAGAACATGGCGGCAGATCATCAGTCTGATGTAGTCTCTCAGATTTTAGCATTTCCTTTCCTCCCAATGTTTTCAGTCCTAACTAACACATAATCGATGTATAGTGTTGCAGGACATTCCAGTCATTGCCATTTGCTCGTTTTCATGTTTTCTTGATTAAATAAACACTGTTGTTGCTGCTACTACAGCTGCTGTATTGGTCTCCATTTCTAAAGCAGCTGATTTATGCCACTCATCCCATCTCATTATTACAGAAGTGTGGGCTACATGTTCCTCTGTAGAAATGGGAAATATCACAATGCACTTAAGTGTTCCTTCAGAGAGGTAAACCCATAAGAGGTATGAGACCAAAGCCGCACCTCAGTGGTTGTTTGGCTTGTTTTCTCTCTGCTATCCCTGCTCGCCTCTGAACACAGATGGAGATTCATCTGTTGCCTGTTCCCTCTTGACTCGTTTTCCTTTTCTATTCCCATCTTCCCCCCCCCCAAAAAGAACCTGTCTGGCAGCAGAAGGCCTGTACCTCACCGTGCGCTTATCAGACAGTTTATCCTTTTCCTGTGGGCGCCGTCCTCCATCTGTGGCTGTGACAGCCAATCGCCACGCCGAGGGTCCATTCCAAGCCATGATTTAAACACCCAGCCTTGCCAGCACTGCTCTATCAACCCTCTCTTTCCCCTCTCTCATGTGAATTTTTCACATGCAAGGCCCTTGGTCCTTACATTCTGCCATTCCCTCATTCACACAAAGTTTAACCCATGTTCAAAAGCAGACACAATTATTAGTCCTTTCCCTTCCTTACATGTATTCACACCTTTACACTCGTAGGTAGGCTAGTCGCAGTAAATATGTGAACCACATCCTATACCAGACATTGGAAAGTGAATATACTATATTAAATGCAAAGTGGTGGAATGATAGGAAGGGACTAATGAATAGGCCCCATGTTTACATTCCTCAGTGCTAAGGCTTTCTCCCTTAATAGCCTGGCTACAGTCGTATCACATCAGCACTTGCAAACATCCTCAAGAGGTATCTTCGTTAATATTTTACTCAGTAGAGATAGTAAATAACAAGCAAGGCATTTCCAGAGAGCCAGAGCAAACAGAACATAGCAGGAGAGAGAGTTTGAAGAGGCAGGGAGAGAGGGAGGGAGAGGACGGCTGTCTCCGGGGTGTCAGCCACAATTGCTTTCTCATTTTTAACTTGCCATGTCGGCTTTATCTGTTTTATCACCAATGGAACTCCAAATGCACCAAAAGGCTAAGGCAGCTTGACAGAGCAAATATGGCTATTATAAATTTCGATGGGGCAGCAAAAGGAGATTTAAGAAAAACGCCTGCCATGCGTCAGCTCTTTCCCCTGCTCCTCCAAGAAGAAGACAAAAATGCAAAAAATAAACAAAGAGGGGGGGGTTCTCATCCAAGCTACACCGGTTTCTTTAAAACCATGCTAAATGGTGTTTGTTCAGCAAGGTATGAGGAAATAAAAGGTGGAGAACAAGATCCTGTTGCAACTGCACAACCTCGCTAAATCCTCCAAACTGAATTTAAAGTGTCTGCTCACTGTGACAAACAAATAAAAATAAATAAATAAAGTAAAAATTGAGCCAAGGTTGAGATGCGCCTCCCATCCCAGCACAGCAGGTGAGTGAGAGATAAACATTTGTGCAAAGTCGGCCGGGTCTAGTCAAGCGGCTGCTACTCCTGGTTCATTTGCAGTTGCCAGCGATGTGTTAAATGGCCATCTGTGATGGGGTTAGAGCCCCTGTAATGACTTCCTGTCTGGGAAGGAAGACTGGCGTGTAGGGAGGGCTGAAACACACAATCCATTTGAAGACATGTAAGGTGCAGTTGCGAGAGGAAAACCAGTGGATGTTTGTGCTTTTTTTATGTGATAAATGTCCCATTTCTGTGGCCTCTGAAGTAACAGTTGACATGACTTGTCAAAGTGAGTTGTTAAAAGTTTAAAAGAGCGGATGCTGATAAAAGAAATCACTCTTCTCCATGGAATTCCACCCAAAAATATCTGTAGCAACAAAACACATGGACGTTGCTGACATGCTCACTGAATACACACCGGTCAGATCCCTAAGATCATCAAGTAAAGGTCTACTTTCTATAACTACAATCAATTCTAAATCAGCTTTACTGCTGCCTTCACTCATTATGGTCTCTACCACATGAACTAAGGTCCGCTACAACAGACCTACTTATCTTATTCCATTTTTATTGTAATACCATTTTATCTTATATTCTTTTGTCATGCATGAGTTTTACCTATTTATCTTGCTTTTATTTTGAAGCACGCTGAGTCTACGCCTGTCGTATGAAATGTGCTATATAAATAAACTTGACTTGAGTTGGTTTGATGCCCTTCTATGGCCCTGTCCAGCTCTCGTCATGTAACGGCCCATCTCCTTGTTATCTCCTTCATGCTCTTGGGAGATATCCATACGTCTTGCGATGGCACGTATGGGTGTGCCATTCTGGAGGAGCTGGACTTCCTGTAATGCTACCAGTAGTGACAAGGACACCAGCAAAATGCAACACTCGAGAAGGACCAGTCAGGAAGGACAAGGAGATAGCAATTTTCCGTGGCCACCACCTGCAAAACCATTCCCCTTTTGGGGCTTGTCTTGCTGTTGCCTCTGCAGTGCACCTGTTGTCACTTTCATTTGCACCAAAACAGGTGAAACTGATTCACAATCGCTTATGCTTCCTAACTGGACAGATTTATATCCGTGAAGTTTAACTGACTTGGTGTTATACTGTGATGATTAAGTGTTCCCTTATTGTTTTTTAGCAGTACAGGGTTAGGGGTAGGATTACGGTTAGTATATAGTTTTCATTATACATAACCACTTACCATGGGTAATTGTATTCATATGTGAGATATCACAGTTGCCATGAACAAACACAACAGACTCTATTTGTGTGTCCATTCCAGCTAACCTCTGAAATGCAGAAGGTCTCCCCTTAGAGGGCATTTTCTGCTGCATAATTGCCCATAATCATCTTTTCACCCAGCTTGCTGTGTAATTTTATAGCTTGACAGCTCTCTACTTTTGTGTTCTGCTTTGAGCACCATCAGCACTTCTGTGCTCAGGTTCTGTGGCAGTAATTTAGCTTTCACTCTAGATCTTTCACGCCTATCAGTGTGACTCATGATCTAAATTTAAATAGGACCGTCGCTATGACTGAGGAAGATGGACAGCAAATGTTCACGCCATCTCCAAATGTGTTGTTTCTAGAGTCTGTATTGTGCAGCAACGGTATTTGTAACCCTGGTTAATTTGTCTTTGCATCACACACATACACAACACACCCTCAGAGCACAGTGAACCCCAGGTGCTCGCCTGTCTAGCACCTGCTATTAGAGCAATGTTCTGGGTAATATGCTGCATTTCAGTGGGATGGCAGTAGGAATTTTGATGTGTTTTTGATGTGTTCTCTAATATTGTTCTTTATTCATGCCCACATCTGAAAAGCACTTTGTGATGAAGCTTTTCTCATTTAAAACACTAAACTTGATTTGACTTCATTTAAAAGGGCAATTAGGCAGCAGCCACTGGGGCTGAGTTTTAAAAGCCAATGTGACAAGTAGTAATTTCCTCTGATGCACTGAAGTCAATGGGAACACCGACCAACTTCACCCTTTTTAAAAAATATATATAATACTGTTACTACTGATAAATAACACTGTTGCACAAAATCCGCTTCAGCGCCAAAATGTGGTTTTCATTCTCTCCCTGAATGGGTAACAAAGACAGCAGTAAGCCATTAACCTGATCGTATGATTTAAAATGTGCCGTCAGAAACATGAGGCCACAATGCCAAGGCCGTAGTCAGGATATTCTCTACTCACCTGTAGCACCAATTTACCATCATATACTTGCAAGGGTCGATAGTGTGTTGATAAATGCCAGCCACCATCTGCTGAGATTTCTAGCAGTCAAATCTCCACTGCCTAGCCAGTACCGAATTTTTCTCCTCCCTCCACTTCACACAGTCAGATGCTTAATTATTTACAACAGTGCCAAAACAGGCAAAGTCACATTTGTTCCAAAGCCAAAAAAGGCAAAAATAACAACACAGTATTATTATCCTGCATGACGACATATTATGTCTTTATATCTTACTGTGCTTAACATTACATCCAAAGCCACTTACAATTAGTGCGTTCAACCTCCGTAGGAACAAGAGCAAGAGTGTGATCTCCTTTCGAATTAGACTGGCTACTATGACAATGTTACATCTGCAAGCCCCAATACCTCAGTGGACACCTGTACTGTAAACTACATTTATGTGAAACTATTTTTGAATGCGACTGTCTTCAGTGTATCGAAGTCAAATGTTTACACTGCACCTATCTGCAAACGTGCACTGCTACCAAAATTATTCAGTCTTAGTATAATAGCTGCTGCTGAAGTATGACTGATGTGTGCTTAAGTTTAGGCTAAAGACTAAAACCACATGGTTAAAGTGACCGCTGCACTCCCATTTTATGCTGCACTACATTGGAACTGAACACTGCTGTTGACCATTTCCTAAGTTTGTTCAATATAAACATTTGTGGCCGGCTTTGTGCTTGGCACAAAATGTAATTACTTGTGCCAAAAAAAAAGATGCATTTTGTTATGGCCTGGCTCGTGAGGGATAAACTAAAAGTAAAAAAGTTTATTTAACAGAGATTAATTTTGTGTACCAAATGTAACAAAAATGTCAGGTCTAACAAATGAAACTGGCAATGGAAACATGCTGCCACGTTGACTAAGATATTACCAAATAAACCATACAGGAAATCAAAGATCTCCAAGGTAACGCGACGTGGTGCCATGTTAGAGGGAGCCAACCAGTCTACCAGGACGGGGCGGGTTTAATGCAACCTGGAGGCAGCGGCCAGCTGGCTCTAATTCCTTGATGGCCTCCAGCTCCGACCAACCAGGAAACAGCCACACTGAAAGACAACACACAACACAGCAACACCACAACACACACAAGCCCAAGCAGAGGTCCTGGGGCCCTCACAATTTAAATGTAGTTGTTAGAAGATTGGGTTGCTGAGGAAGGGGTAGAAACTTCGCCGTATGTCTTTGCTACTGGTTGCAGATAAAGGTCAACAGAAAACTAACATTCCTTTAGTTCATTTATTTGACTACTTTTGAATGTGCTATTGATGCATTTGCATATGAATAACAGAAATAATTTTATGCACGAAAGAAAAACTAGGGGGAACTTGGGACAACTGCTACCACTGTTTTGCATCGGGGCATTATGCATCCTAGGGCTGTCAGCGGGATAAAACTGGGCCCCCCAAGGCCACCTTGAGAGAGCGGTGGAAGGAAGCAAGCGAAAGACAAACACAACAAGAAGAAATGTATTGACAGCCGTGCCCGACTAGCAAATCCAAAATACAGAAGCACCTTGTAAAAATATCAGGCTCGTAATTAATAACTTCACGCATATTTAACATCCTCCTTATTCATGAGCACCTGCTTCCGTTGACCTGAGGGGCACGCAGAATCAACCTGCATTTTAAACATTTGCAGTTGTGAGATTCGAGAGCCAAACATTTTAGACTCATCTAAACCAACTTGACATAATTAGTTTTGACAGTGCCATTACGTGGTAATTTATTCCCTCAGAAACACATCCTGCTGAATGATGCTCACTCTTTGTCAGTAGTCAACGCCAGTTAAATATGCTTGGTGTCCAAGTCCCATAAATATCGGAGTCCTTGAGCATGCAAAGTGCATCCATCTTAAATATCAGCCAAGTTACCACTGAACCTTGAAAATAATAATAAATAATAATACTAATTCCACTGGAATTTATATTCGGGGGAAGAGGAAGATTGCTCCGTGGACAAATGTGCAGATCATGGGTTCAAATAAGACTCGTGCCTTTGTTACATGCAATTACTCATCCCTTTCTCTACCATCTTGTTGGCTTCTCCCCACTGTGTAGGGTCTTAAGTAAAACCAATATCATAAAAACTGTTTAAAACGCAGGGGCGGATCTCTTTGTAAGAACTACACATTACTGTGTATTTTGATTCCAACTGGACTCGTTTTCAGGATTTGATAGAGCTCACTCATTTCTCTTGACCTTTTGCCACCGAACAAATTGCTTCCCTCTTCTGTAACTGAGAAAAAAATGCTTTCAACCAAAAATACTGGGCTCACTCGCTGGAAATAGCCGCCATTAGAGAATAAATGGAATTTTATTTCCATGCTAAAAACCTGTTTGACACCAAAGACTCGAACAATAGTGAAATAAAAATGGATATATTGGTTAAAAAAACAAGGAGTGGTTTCATTCCATTGTTCCACTGTGGAGCTTTGAAGCACAGCTGATTACATTTTCATGTGATTTTTCAAATTTGGACTGTATACTGCAGTTCCAGAAGGACAAATCTGAAAATGGAAGTCAAGGTATTGTTTATGCTACAGTGACTGTGACTGTGTAAAGAACAGTTCGACATTTTGGGAAAAACACTCCTTTGCTTCCCTGCCATGAGTCGGATGAAAAGATTGATACTCCTCTCATCTCTGTGCATTCAATACTTAATATGAAGCTGGAGCTAGCAGCTAGCTTAGCACAAAGACTGGAAACAGGGGGAAACGGCTAGCCTGTTTTTTTTCCAAAGGTAGCAAAATCAACCTGCATGGAGAATAAACATATTTTCCCAAATATTGAACTATTCCTTTAACTGTTGACTTGCATTGCATCACTGGTTCCAGGAGAGTACTGCTGGCTCACATGAGCTATGTCCCAATACCATACTACATACTAATTCTAAACCGGGTTTGCGTATCTACCGTATTCACTCTGGAAAAGTGGCCAAAGTCAGAATGCATATAACATTTGCTTGATTTAAAATTCACTGTGGATGGCAGTGAATCACTCTAACTCTAAGAAGACCACAGAAAATAAAAATATGAGTATTACATGTTCAGAAAAACATTATGCTGTCTTTCCAACAAAACAGTCTTAACTCTAGGTCCACGTTTTTAAAGCTTTTTGGAGCTTTCCGCTAGACCTAACGGTGCAAATCAGAACAAAAGTTCATTCAAAATGAAAAATGACGTTGAAAGCTAGAGAAGTACAGGGTGCGATTAGCTCACTCGGTAGAGCGCCCGCCCCGTGTGCAAGGTTACAGTCCTCGCTGCTGTGAGCCCGGGTTCGACTCCAGCCTGCTGCCCTTTTGCTGCATTTCATTCCCCCTCTATCTCCCCTTTCAAATCTTTAGCTGTCTCTATCAATAAAGGCAAAAAATAGACTTTATAAAATCAAATGACAAAGTACATTGATTTGTTGTACACTAAATGAGAAAGAGTGAACTATGAAAATAATGTATTATGGAATTGGAACAGCGATACTGTCTAATAGACCTTTTTCAAAACATTTTGACTTGTGACAGCATTTGGAAAAGCACAAGTGATAGTAATAACATTAATTCTGGCTCTGCTCCATTTAGGTTTCCTAGTAAGCCAAGCCAGTGAGCCAACATGCACCAGGGCCCTGAACCTTCTACACCTAAATGGACCGCAGCCATTATTGTTTTAATTACACCTGTGGTTTGCCTGCAATGACATGTCAAATGTCTGCTATGAAAAAGATCTATTGACTAATTTAGATCAATTGGATGCAAAACACATGTAAAGGAATGCTTGAGGGATCCGTATTCAGATTGTTTTAATGAAGTTTCAACCATTAATTTTTGTGAATTACATAGTCCTGCTGCTTTAAACCTTGAAACCTGCAATGCACATTCAACCAATCAAACTGAACACGTCAAAAAACATATTTCAGTGTAATTCTGACAATTAGTGGCACTTTCTTCCTGTAAAAGGGGCTGCTGGATCACAGATGGCAAACCTATAAACGCTTACACAATACAGTAAATGCAGTATATCTAAGTGATCATTTGGGGAAGAAATAACAGGGATAATTGGCCCACAGCTCTGCTAATTTGAACCAATGTGCTGGTTACTCTCTGGAAGGAGCCTACTATTGTAGAACACTATTAAACATGAAGAATATAAGACAGCAAAGGGCATCTCCAGTACCGTGGCAGAAAGTTTTGTCCTTGCTGCTCTTATCAGTGTCCTTGGTACTTGCTCAGGTCTTTGGATTTATCATTGTAATTCTGGCTACATGGCATCAAAATGCTCTCATTCACTTCCTTGGAGCTCTGTTTGCCCAAGCTGCAGCGACAGATGTTTGAATGTCAGTACAGATGTCTAAGAGAGGACTGTAACTATGTAAGACTATTCAAGTCATGTGCAAACACTCAGTCGCTATGTTCGCCTCACTCTCAGTCGCTTCTGTAACTCCTTGGAAATCAGTAGAACTAGTTTTCTATCCTCACAGCTAGTTAATTATCGTTAATTACACTCACCTGGCATCCCAGGTGTCAATCAGCCCCTTTTTAGATGGCTGAAGATGAATGAAAAGCAGCACAGCTGTTCATCCTGAGGTCCAGATTTAAAAACCACCGATGTAAACCTCACATTCTACCGGGAGGGAATTAGTCATTCCTCAGGAACACAACCCATCTGTGATGTCCAGGGCATTCCAGCAGCTATTTTGGGATGAAGCACCTTTTTTTTCTTGGTACACCCACTTTCCTGCGCCCTGCCTATTTTTGCAGTCTGTGATTTTCGACATTTTTTTTAACTCTTTAAGAACACACTTAAACTCACCTGTTGGGTTCCAGTTCATCTGTTGCCTGGGAAAGTTTCCGAAATAATGGGTCGACAAAGGTTTCTTCAAATCAGATCTTGTCTTTGGAAAGACCATGGTTTTAGTTAAAATAACTACTTGATTAGGGAATCATCGTGGTTTGGGTTAAAATTACAATCGCAGTCATGGTTAGAAGAAACCAATGTTCACTGTCAGTAGGAAGCGAACAGCGCCCTCTAGTGTCCACCATGTGTAAAAGTGAACCGTCACAACTTGTACCGTAAACTACTGTTAACGCAAACTGAAAACGTGGCTAAATAATTTACTAAATTAAAAGCCAGCTATTCAGTGCTATCTCCGGGTATCTTCCAAAACATCAGAATCTGATTTTTTTTCTGATTCAGTTCAAAAACATTTCATATGATGAATTCACAAAAAGTTATACATAAGGCCTCAAACCAATTTCTATTAAGAATCTGTCCCACTACTAAGATTTATTTTGTTACATGTGGCTTAACACAGCTTATCTGTGCAGCTACTTGGGAGATAATGAGTAAATGAAATAGTGAAATATTCTTACATTCTCTCCTGGGCTAACCTCTAGTGAGAGAATTTATTGGGAACATCAACTATTGCTGATTTTGGATATGCTAAATGGAGCACTGTTTGGGGTGTTTAAAGTGCAGAGGTAAAATCCAGAACTTACTGCTCTATGAAAGGGCAACCGCTATGCAGAGAGGCAAACAAACAGGGAGGTCTGTCTTTGTAGCTGGTAGCTCTCTGATCTCGGCGCCGTAGTGGAGGTAACCTCAAAAAAACATCCAAGGCACAGGGGAGCTGTAATGCATTGATTGTTGTTTTGTTTTTTTACCTTTGCAGCCATGTCATAATAAAGGCATTTTAACTTCCACACTACTTGAGTATGCCTCGAACCTCTTTAAAGGGGTGTTTCTTCTACAGTGCCAAGATCACTAAGCTCCAGTACTTACTACAAAACACTCCTCATTGTACATTCGATACTGTGTTTCTGATGTTGCTAAGGACTTCTTGGTAGCCTCTAAAGTAGCTCAGGAAATCCCCTGGATACCACTTTGAAACACATTTGCTTGGAGGACTAATCTCAGGCAAAAACCAGGCCATGCATTTACAGCATATGTGAAACAGCTTCTAGTTCTAACACTGGACATTTATAGGCGGAACAATTTGCAGTGATTTGCAGTGGTAATTTTGACATTATCGCTATTAAATGTCCACGATGTTGCTACATTTGGGTTCTCTAGGAGCAAGCTATGATAGCTAATTTATTGTAATGGCTTGAACGAGCAACCTTCGGTATTGTCCCCTATTTCGTTTTTTTGTATTATTTTTTTCTGTAACGAGAGGCAACAAAACATAGAGTGAGACAGAGAGAAACAAGAAAGGCTCCAGAGGGATTTGATGTAGGCCAGTATATGTGGGAGTCTGATCCACTGACAGCCCACCAATTTAATCTCCAATTTACAGATTACAAATTAACACCATATATATATATATATATATATATCACATATGTGGGTGGGTTGGCCACGCTGACATATATTGAATATCCATTTCTGTAATATTACTACATTTCACTCGGTGTGATACCCTGGAGACAAATAATTGATCCTTGTTTAAGTACAAACATCAGTCAAATTCTAAAGGTACAGTATTACTCCAACCCAAAAAACTGTAGAGATATCATAGGAGATCAAAGTCCCCAAAGGACAACAATGTCACTATAGATGCCTTCATATGAGTAATAAAGTAATAGTACAGCAATTTCCTTATTTGTGACAAAGAAATTGCACGGCAGGAAGTCTGCATGTCAGCAAACAGCCTCTCACCCTATCATCCTCCCGTTCCTTATCTTGAACTCTAAATAGCATTTAAAAATTATTTAATATTCACTCTACAGAATGCCATGGAAACAGCTGTTTCTACAGTGGTATTAACATTGCTCCTCGTTGAAGTCACAAGCCTGCCTCCAAAGACAGTGACACTGGATTTTGGAAAACGGTGCAACGTGGGCTCCACCTAGTGGTATAAAAGAGTAACTTAAAGAGCAGAGCTCACACACCGCAACAATGGACAAATGATCAACCCATTGATCGATTAATCCTATTATCTTTTGCAATGACCCATCTTTAAGACACAGCAGTCTCCAATCGCAGCGCTCCACAGATCAAATTCAGACAGAAACTAGCTTAACTACAAAACCATACTGCATGCATACAGATTATGCGGAGGGTTTGAAAAAAAAGCATCGCCATTTATTTTCAATCTACTACAACCACCACCCAGTGGTGTTTTAATTCCCACTCATGTGAAAAAAAAATAAGCATGAACATACAGTTGTAGTCTTTTTGGTCTATATGAAACTACAGCACTACATGGGACATGCCATTATAGGCAGACCACTCATTCACCCGTTGATGCCAGTATTTAAGTGTTGCATACAGATATGTGACAAAACTGAACATATAAAGCCGCACATCAGCAAGTTTAGGTGCATATTACACATGTGGAATTGTAGTTCGTCATACTGACAACTTCTGACTGGTAACTGAACGGTCAGATTTCTTCTTTGCAGCTACTGTATTATGTCCACCATGAAAAACCAACTGCTTACTTGAAGTACCTGACAATTAGAGCAATGCATTAATACCTTACATGTAGAATTAAAACAGCCATCATACAAGATGCAGAGGTGCTGTCTGCAGTAAACACAATACAGAGGAAAAGGATTCTAACTTGCTATTTGGTGGGAAAACGGGTTTGATATTTATGAATGTAAAAGAGATCAAGAATACAGTGCGGCCAAAACATACAACAGAATAACCTTTTGCAAGTAAAAAAGTTAACTTTATTGAAGTTAGGGGTCTATCAAAAATGTTCAAGTTTTCAGGACAAACAGCAACAGTGCAATCAGTGGCGGACGATTCTCTATAAACAAGACATACATATAAATCATAACTACAGTCAAAGACAGCAAAGGCCACAGTTTCAAGTATTGAAAGTATTGTGAAAAGTAACAAGGACATATATACACACACACACTTATAAAGCAACAAGAAAGGCCATTTTACTTTTAACATTTCAATGGTCAATACAAGTTTATCTCTACAAAGTTCTAAAAATATACACAAGCATCGCTGCCAGCACCAACTTAACGCAACATTTCTCAGAATGTTAATGTTCCTCTAAAAAGAAACTTTTTTTTTTTTTTTTAATAATAGGCTGTTAGGTAATATATGAACGTAATGTTAAATTAACCAACAATTAATACATTATGACATGTGCCATGCAAAAAATGTTACACTCCTCAACAATACTTTCCAATTGATGTAAAAACGCAATGTCATTAAATAAGAGGTTTTATTGCATTTTCAACCATTTAGAACAAAGTGGGTTTCATTACCTTTTGAAACCTGCATTATCTGCCACTAGTTACATTTTCAGATGCCATTTGGAAGAATGCTGTAGGGTTTTGTCCCCCCAAACAAACACTACCATGTAAAATGGTTTTGGCCCTATACCATACAAATCATTTAGATCCATGACGCACACGTTCCACTGGGCTGTAGCCAGCTGGTTAGATAGTGTTTCTCGTGTTATGGTGTGTCCATGGAGGAGTCATCAGCGCATCTCATAATCCTCTGCAACTCCTGAATACAGGGGACAATTGACTGGCTGTTCAACTGAGCCATCTTCAATCTAGAGACAGAGCAAAAGAAGAGTCATCTGTTAAGACGGGTTTTATCTGGATACCCTCGCAATTCTATTAATGCTAACAATACAGCAGTAAGGCTTTCTGGGGCTAATTAACTGATGGGCAGGACCAAAACTAACTACAACTAAAACACTTGACACCAGTAAGAAAATGATAAACCTATGAATATGATAGCATCTAGGTTTCATAGTTACGTAGCTGGGAGCAAAGCAACATCGGTAGCTAGCAAGTTTACTTTACCAGCTACCTCAGAATGCAAGCAACCATCATTTTGGATTTTATACTCATTACTTTAGCTGCTAAGCATATACAAACAAATTTAACTAGGAATCCCAGTCAGAACTGAAGTAAACACCTGGGTGGTGAAGAAAGTGGAACTTCTAGAAAGGAGATCCAGCTAAGATCTTCCGGGGCTGGTGTACCAACCCCGGGCTAAAAGGTAAGTTAACTTACATTCAACAGGTGGCAAGACAGGACTCCTGCAGGATGCCCATGTTGTATTGCTTCAGCTCGATATTTAAGTTGCCAACACGTCAGCAAAGAGAACGTGGTAAGCCGATAGTCTGCCTTATGGTGGTCAAAAATGCTTAACACAAAAAGCTAAGGTCTCCTGTAGCTGGATTTCCAATACTCTGAGTTGACCCTTTTTTGTTTAAGGATCAGGTTGTTATTCAGAAGGATGTGAGCAGCATGCAGTAAACATCTCATTAGTGCCACAAAATAAAAAGGAAACTTAAGTGACTATTAGTGTACAGATGCGCCACTTAGTTTCTGGTTCTCTCCCTCTGACCTTCCTTGTTGAGCCTTATTCTGAGTATAACGGATATATAATTAGTGTGCACATTGACACAGTGCCAATATATGTATTGTTTAAGATCTATATGTGGACTATTCACAGGCCCTCAAAAAGTGTTACCTTCTGAGCAGCTCACGTCCTCTGTTGGTTTCAGGGTGGTAGTGCTGGAGAGCAGTGAGGCTGTGAGTTGCCAGAATGCTGTAACACTGTTCTCGTAGCGCGTTATGGTTCGCTGTATCCCACTGCGGCAACTCGCTGGTGTAGCGCCACGCCATCATCGTGTGCTCCAACACAGCGTCCCACTCTTTGTTCGTCAGAAGAACTTGGCCCCACTCCTGACACGAAACCTGAGGGGGAGGATAAGGCGTTAACAGATTAGGACAACAATGAAACACTCATCTCCCAGAGCCACACAGAGGTAAAATATGGAGTGGTTCTTAATACATATTGTGACAAAAATTCCCTTTATGAAAAATGCTTCCTGAAAATGAGAATTAGACAGCATGCAAGTAAAATTTAATTTACAGGTTTCCAAAAAGGGTCATTTATACAAACATGCCCTAACACCACTGGTACTCACTTTGAACGCCACCAGGTGAGGATATGCCTTTCTGTAGCAGTGAGCGTCCCTGTTGGACCCAAGCCGTGAGTAGGGTATGGACCTGTATACATTTGCTTTCTTTAGTTGCAGGTCTTCCTGGAGATACTTCAGGTCTGATGCCAGTATCCTGGGATCTTGGCTCTAGGACGCAATGCAACACATCATTTTTCTGATGACATTTTAGGTGGTGAAGGCTCAGAGTTGAGTAGTATATTTTTTTTAACATCTTGGCGAACACATTTCTGCTTGGGATGAAACATGTTCCATCTTATCATATTGAGAGGCTCATGTGAAATGGCCAGGATGCACACCTGTTCAACTAAGATGAGGGATCTGATTAGCTGTACAAGCTGCTGTTTGGAGAGGGGGGTATGTTGCTCATCCATCTTCTCACACTGCTCCTCTATGCCCCCACTCCACACACCGCCAATGGACAAGTCCACTGCAAAACACAGGGATATGATTAGAACAACAGACCACAGCAAACAAGGGCAGGGGGAAACCATTAATCACTGGGGGTGTGTGTGTGTGTGTGGGGGGTGTATTTCCAGTAATTAACATAAAGAAGGGACACTTCAGCAGTTGGTTAATTTAATTCAGAAGTTTTTTTAAGTAGACAGGTAAAAGCACAGCAGCCTTTACTGCTCTGAACAGTATTCTTACTTCATTGATGTAAGCTGTCAGATTCCCTCACACTGAATGGCAAAGCTAACAAGAGTGGTAGAAGAAGGTACACTGAAAACCACCGGTTTTTACTCTCACACATCCTTTCCATTATCATACTACGTTCATTTTCAAATTTGCTTCCTATTGAGTCCGGTCACAAAGCCAAGCCCACGTTAGTTTAGCAGGTAGATCGATAAAGGCTTCTCTTCGTACTTACGTGACCGCATACGCGTTGTGTTTGTAGAAGCGCTTCTCCCCCTTAGAAGTGGAGATGGAGCCAAACGAGCACTTAGAATTTCCAGGTAGGACCTCCTCATTCGAGCTGTAAAAAAACAAAGAAAAAAAAGTGAAGATTAAAAATGTGTACGTAACGTTAAGTTAATCTTTGGGTGACAGTGACTTGTTACTATTTCATACAATGTTAACGTTACTTGCTACAAGACAGTAACGTTATTCGGCGCACCGTATTTACCGACTGTGAAATTATTTTTTATGTAAAGTCCAACGTTATACCGCCAACAGTTTGGAAAGTTGACGCGGCTGCCCAAATTAAAGTTAAATTACTGATAATGAGAGTTCAATTACCGGCTAACTGACTGGTAATCCCGGGCGCGCGCTTATGATAACGTTAGCATGATAGCAAAGTGGCGCCTCCTCCCGCACAAAGAAGTTAACGTAACAATCATTTTCGCGGCCAAAACAAGAAAGGTGTAGTTTTTCAGACTTACCTGCAATTTTGGGCTGTGGGGCAGGTATTTCAACCAACGCACGGCGTGTCTGGCACACAGCTGCCATTGTGACCAAACTAACTAACGTTAACGTTACCCGCTAGTACCCAGTGACGCTATTGTTAGCTAGCTGAACTTTAAACCCCACGGGGTGCCCAACAATAACTTCTCCGCAGTAGTAGCTGGCTTCAGCTGGTGAACTCGGCAGTCAGCAGCTCCGTCAAAGGCGTCAGTGCCGTTTTCGGGCTCGCCAACACCCACGAGACAAACGTCCTTGAATGTATTCAAGCGCCACAAAAAGCCGCATTCGCGAAGTCTGCTGAAGTGGAAACAACTTAAGGAGAAAGTAACAACTTCTGTCTGCTGCTGCACCAGCACAATGCCGATGAGGCGCGCGCGACACGAGTTGCCGCGCGGGCGTGGTTTGTCGCATGTGCCGCCCTGATTGGTGAACGTAGCAGCATGTGTAGAACAGACGCCCGATATGCAAATGAGGAGGGCACTGTCCTCCCCCACATCATACACTAAGTGCTTAAAAAAAAATAAAATAAAATTCTTTATGCTGGCCTCATATAATTCAGATCAGCCACTTGGCATGGGTCATTTTCTTCATACATATGAAGCATAAACTGCAAGTAGCCCAATTTCTCGCATTCATTTAGTGTTTTATCAGAATGTTGATGCTGCTAAAGCAACACTCATATCAATATTTTACATACTAAGCAAGCCTTGTGCTTGGCAGTATATTTTTCTAGTTTTAATCCTTACTCACCAGCCTGGACCAGGTCAAACTGCATGACGTTGATCTTTTGGAATTCCTTGTTGGGATAACACCAGGTGCAGCTGCAGCTACTGCTTGCCATTTGCTGGGGATTCTTTTCTCAGGCACATTTTTACTGTACTGAGAGGGAAGCTTGACAACACATACACCACCTGTATTCTCTGGATGAAAGGCAGTCTCTCAGAGCAGGAGTGGAAGAACTGACATGAATTATTTGCACACACACATTGACAAAAATGATAATGACGTGCATGTCATGCAGGCTATCTGAATGCCACAGTTATGTCAAATCGCCCTTTATAATTTCTACCAAGGGGCCAACATTTAGACACAAAAGAGGCTTGAAAAGAACATCCTGAATGCATGTAATAACCAAACATCCTGCACTAGATACAAATAGGACTAAAGAAAAACTTCTTTTTTTTTTAAAAATAGATGTGCATGTTGCATTCGGTTTGAAAAGTGGATGGTTCATTCACAAATTCTTATGTTTTAATATGAACAGCCTCATAACCATTTATGCATGAATGTAATCAAAATTGCTACATCTGCCACATTATATATGGACACGAGAGCTTTGATGTAAGCAGACAATATTTTTATGAAATGCATTAAAATTATTGGCTGTGTTGCATTTTTATTCTAAGATGGAATAAAAGTCATCGGTGGTGATTTTCTGTTACAGTGAACCATTCAAAACAAAAGACACATGACGAGACATCAAAATATCTGTAAAATGTTTATTAATAGTTTGGTGGATATTTGAAAAAAAACAAACAAGGAATTTAATTTTTTGTCAAGAGACATAACTGCATCTTGATACATTGTGTGGAATCATAAATCATTCAAGCACAGAACTTATTCCAAAACAGATGATAAAACACAAAAACGTAAAAATAATTTCATATAATTAACAGTGGTCAATCTGAAATGTCTTAATAAATCAAAATGTTTTCTAAATTGATAATATAGCATTATAGTTTTAGATATTCTTATTTGAAAATAACATGTGGTCAAATATGAAGCAGTGTTAATGCAGTGCAATTTTAGTGTCCCTGTATATTCAACATTTCTAACAAATGTTCCCTTCATCTTGCAAAAAACAAACTGCATTGTAATGTAACAGGGTTGAAATGAGTTCCCTTTTACACAATTCAAGAACTTCAACCTAATATTTATCGTGTGAATAAAATGATACAGTTTCCTCACTGGACTGACAGGGACACATTTTTACAGGTAAATTATTATAATTACTATTATAAATATCTGTAGTAAAACTGCACTTTATGAACTGATTAAACTGAAAGTGAATTCACTCCAGCCCTGTACAATATTAGAGCAAATTAAGCAGAATACTCAATGGCTTCTTGAAACTGCTACGACAAATAATATAATTATATTGTATTTATGTACATTATATACATTTTTTTAAATAAGTTACATAATGCACAGGTAAAAGGGTATCTATTAGGTACATATCATATTACAAAGTTCTGTGACCGTATGGCTGTGTAAATATACATTACAATATTGTCATCAGAAAAAGCAAGTGCAGTCCAATAGGACTGCCTTTCAGCATCTTTACTCATTTTTCAGTGTGAGTTTTATGTGACCTTAATGTCTAACTGCAACGAGTCTTACACTTTATTGATTTTGATATGGAGACAGTCCAGATCTTTATGAAAAATATATGACTCTTCCAGCAGACTCAAAAACAACAAGATGCTTAAAGACAGACGCTTACGGACTGTGTAGGCCACACTATAAAGCATAAGGAGTAGCCTCTATTTGCTAAGCAGTGTTTTAAGGGAGCGGGTGAGTGCGTTAGCAATGGCCGACATGGTACTGGAGTGGCGGACCAGGGCTTTCACGCTGTGCTCCCCTGGTGCTCCCACAGTGGCAGCCTCAGCTGCTTTGAGCAAACAGATATAGTTCATAACAACCTCGTCAACCTTTGCCACAACCTCTCGCTGTTGGTGTGAGGCTGAGGCTCCGAGCCCCCTAACCAGACACATACAAGCTTCACAGAGACAGCATAGCACTTGGAAGCTACAAGTTACAGCTAGCAGCATCTCCTCAGGACTACCGTGGGCCTGTGCCATCCTCCGGCATGCCCGGCCTAATTCTTTCGACTCAACAGAGAGGAGCTGCTTGTACTGGGATACATCCTGGAGAGGCATCTGGGCTCCACGATCACAGCGACCTACGCTGGATCTCACCAGTGCAATGAGCTCACTGGCATCACGGCGGACATCAGTGAACCCGGAAGGGAAGCCATACATGCGGTCCTTGAGTGCATTGATTCGTGCAAGACGGTCACTAAAGCTCATATTATTGAGGACCTCCCCATACAGCTGCTCCTCAGCTGCATCCACTGCTGAGCCATGGGGCAACATGGCTGATGCAGCGGCACTGTGATTATCAATATCCTTCCCACCACGGCTTCGTCTGGGCCTCTCCCACTCAATCTCATCTTCTTCGCCCTCACTCTTACGTTTAAAGAAACAGTAGCTAAAAGGCCCATTGCATCTCCAGGGACTGGTGTCCAGCTTTTGAGAGCCCTTCATGTGTTTAGCGTCTTTCTGCAATGGTAATGCCACAGATGCCCTTCTACTGTCTACCCTACAGCCTGTAGACCAGCACGTGGTGTGGGAAGATACAGAGCCTTGGGAGTAGCTCTTGGAGAGCCGCTTCCTTGTGGGCCTCCGCTGGACTTTTGTCTCACCTTGCAGGGGCACAGATGGTGACAAGGGCTGCTGGCTCCGGCTTCGGGTGGGCTTATCAAACAGAACTTCCACACTACCAGAACTGGCAGTCACATTGCTGGAGCTGCGTTTGAGCTCCCGGCCCCGTTGCAGGTTATTGCTGAAGGGATCTGTCTGTGACAGGGTTGGGATAACAGCCTGAATGTGGTTCTGATTCTGCCGGGACTGGATGGAATCCTGTGTGCATCCTGAGTTGCTGGAGCTAGCATTGGCTTGCATGGGAAGAGGCAACGGAGGAGGTGGTGGTGGAGGAGGTGGAGATTGTGGGTTGGGAGTTGGGGATGCAATGCAAACCCTAGTGCCAGTGGATGCCTGCCTGATAAAAGCTGAAGGTTGGTCTCCCCTTCCAAGTGAGATGGTGTTGAGTTCTGCTCGTTGACCACTTACACTGGGGGCAGCAGAGAAACAAAGAGAATCATTAGGACGAGGATGAGGAGACTGACGAACTGCATGCTTTGCCCTCGGGTCTGATCTGAACCAGTCCTCTGTGCTGCCACTAGGTTGGCTTCTTGACCGAGGTGGGGGATGGTTAGTGGTACCCCCACCCTCGCGGTTTCCAACTGTAATGAATCCCCCTTCACGGCTGATACAGCCTTCTCTCTTATACAGTGACAGGAAATGCTCTGGGTCCATACCACTCCTTTCTAGTTCACTTTCCAGGCCAGAAAAGGAGCTTCTCCTCTCAGCAGTAGCTGGCCTGAAATCTAGACTGTCATTCAGTCTCTGAGCATGCATGTCAGTACTTCTCTTGAGTTTGGCAGGAAGTGTGGCAGAATGGTATGACTGTTGATTTTTATTTGCCAGCTGCATGGTGGCTGCATTAGGGGTTACTAAATTTGGGCTGAGGAATGGAGATGATATGGAGGAAGGCATACATGGGCAGCGAGCAATGGTGTTCCCCCTATTCTTAACCATTTCGACAAGCTGAGGGTTGCTAGTGATAAAGCGCCTGGTGTCCTTTTTCACTGCCCCTCCCATGCCTGCACTGTGCAGCTTCCCTCCCTGATGCATCTGGCTGACTGTTAGGTAGTTAATCAGCTGTCTGTAGGCCTCACTGCCTTCCTTCTGGTTCAGCCCCTTAAAACAAGCCTGCTGTTTAGCATGCAGATCATTGTGGGGCCTCTTGCTTCCAGTACCTGTGGTCTCTTTATGCTTAGATGGTGTGGCTGAGGAGGGGCGGCCTGGTTCAGCCCCGGCAGCATGAGGGTGAATGTTGGGCAGCATTTTCCGAAGGAGGGCCGGGTCTGCGTGAGGGTGGAGGTCTTTCCCCTGAGTGCTCGGGCCAGGGATGCTGCGAGGGATTCCAGGTTTGTTATCTTCATAGTTTAGCACTCGGAGTAATGAGGAGGAGGAATTAGAAAGTGGGTTCCTTTGCAACTGGGGGTGTTTTGATTCAACCGCTCCAGGTCCAAGAGGTGAGTCAGTTGGGGTGGCACAGGCACTGCTGTTTGTGCTGCCACCAGCATCCAGTGATGAGCACAGAGAACCCTGTACTGAACTGTGGGCCTCTCCTTGCAAATTTGAAATCCTTTTTGCTAGATGGTACTCACACAACCGCGCAACACTCTGTTGTCTAGAAATCGGCTGATGGTCACTTTGTATGTCCAATCCCTGGTCTGACCCGCCTGATCTGGATTTTTTAGTTGGGGACAGCAATGATGCTACAACTAGATGTTCATCTTGCTCAACAGCTGCAGCTCCATTATCTGCACCACAGTCCCCCAGGTTGACAACATCCGACAGGCGATCAGAGGTAGAGGAAGGAGGGTGGGGAATTCTGTGATGGTCACGTTGGAGGCTGTTCATTCCAAGGCCCTCGGCTGCAGAATTTTCCGCCAAAAAAGAGTTCTGTCTTCTTTGACTTTCTCCACGCTCGCAGAATGAAGTGCGCTGGTCCAAGTCAAGACGGCTGCGGCTCCCACTACTCTCACCTCGATGCCCTTCCCTTGTGCTGAAGGTGTTATACTTCCCACTGGAGTCTGCAGACTTTCTGTGATGCTTGCCTCCTGGTGTGGTGGAACTTGGGCGCTGGAGAGTGGATGCGAGGTTAGTCTGGGACCTCACCTCCAAGCTGTCTGGCCCTGATGATGCGGTTTCCAATTGGGGACTCTGTCTTGGAGGAACTGCTGGAGGCTGAAGGTGCCGTGTTGGACTGCGGGGTTTCTTCTGTACCGTTCCTCCTGTGCAGGGTGAGACGGGGAATTCTGTTTTCTCCTCAAGTAAAGGTTGGTACCCTTCCCTTGTGGCCACTAGAAGACGCATGTGGCTCTCACTGAGCCTGTGAGTAGCAGCCAGTTCAGAGATTTCGGTCATCTCAGAGGAGTTGGTCTCGTTGCCAGAATCTGAGGACGACTCTGGGCTAAAGCCTTGAGATGTGTAAACACCTAGAAGATAAGAGATACCAAATTAAACATGGGTCATTCAAGTAAAGGTTAAAAGCTGTTAAATGTGTACTGTATTAGATATTACACAGAGCTATGATGATATTTGCAATTAATGAGAAGGCACATTATACAAATACTTTCTGTTCTGTTTGGGAGTTAAAACTTAACTTAAAGGGGTGAGAGGTCACAGAAAATAAAAGCTAAATGGTAGAGAGAAAACACATTAAAGACAAAAAATAACTCAGGGCAAAAAAACAAATTGTCACAATCCAATAATTTTGAACTTTTTTCTGATAAAACAAACGGATAAAATCGCACATCTTTAGTGCTTTTAATGATATAAATTGAGAGAGACTGTAGACGCAGGATATATTTTCGGGTGGGTTACGCTGAGTAAAAAGGTCTTAAAACCAATGCTAAACAAAGACATAAATGATGGCGATCAAAAATTACTGTGCTTGCATTAGTATTCAACACACCTGAATTGTTACTGGTGGGTGGTGGTGGGGGAGGTCTCTGTTCAGAGACAGACAGAGCTTCCAGTGCCTGTAGAGTATTCATGACCGCATTGTCTAGCCTCCTCTCCCCTCCCCTGCTCCCTTCCCCCTCCCCATGTGTTGGAATGGCGTCAATTAACGATACTGGGATATCATCATTGTCACGAGTGCTTAGTGGCCGACCCTCGGGTGCCGTGTCCTCATCTGAACTGTCCCGAAAGCCTGGTGGTGGAGCTGCGATTGCAAGGTTGAGTGTCTGCAGCAGTGTGTCATCTTCATCATCATCAACACCGTCATCTCCCTCAGGAGGAGGCAGTGACGTCAGGTCAATGATGTCATCAGTAGAACCAGAAAGCGTTAGGAAGGTAGCTTTGCTGGCTGCCGTGGCTAACCCCCCTCCTTGGTCACCACAGTTTTCATCTCCACCTCCTCTGTCGTCACCCACCGGTGTACCCCCCGTGGAGTCTTCTTCGCAGGAAGCATCGTCGTCATCCTCTGCATCGTCCGTAGTGTCACGATAAAACAGATCCCTTAGCAGTGGCTCCTCACCACCTTCCTCACTTATAATGTTACTATAGACATGCGTCAGACCGCTGAACTGAAATGGCACCCTGTCCTGTGGCCGAAAGTCTGTGTTGTTGTGCAAGTAGGGCGGTCTGTGCTCGGGTACCTCAGGACTCTCAAACAGTCTTTCATAGCCTAGGTTCTTAGCCTTGTTCAATGGTGGGTCGCCTCCAAATATAAATGACACTTTGGCGCTCCGAGGTGAGTCTTGAGGTTTGTGTCTGGTAGAAGGTGGAAGGGGAGGGGGCAACGGGCTTCTCTGTGTCCCAAGGTCTCTGTCAGGGTTTTGGGGTTCATGGAAGTAAGGAGAGATGCTGTTTTCTCTCTGCCCATTGTCTGAATACTCAGACTCCCTGTTGTAGACTTCTCCCTGGCTGGGTGACGGCTCCTCGTTGGGCCCCAAAGATGTGCTGTATGGCCACTCCAGGACACGATCCTGACCTGCAGATAGCAGCAATACAAGGTCTGATTACTTTGTGTTTTATATTTATTGCTTATTAAATGTTAAAGAGGCTGCCTCCTCTTCACTAGACTTTTGAGTGGTACGCTTCAAGACTTGAGATTTTATTCTGCACTGTAAAGCATCAATTTTTAAGCCATTTGATCCAGCCTAGAGTCGTTTTCAACTTCTAAACTGGTTTTAATGGTTTTCTATGGACTGTTCTGCCAAGTCAAAGATCTTGCCACTTGTTTCTACAACATTCACAACACAATTAAAACTGTACTGGGAAAAACACACATTTTCTCACCCACATTTTACAAGTTATAAGAAAAGATTTAAATACTGACTAAGCTTTGAACTGTGAACAACTTTTTTGCTGCGTGGTGTGCATTTCTACTGCATCTAATGGACAAAGGCTTTGTCCAAACATGCCAGATCATCTGCCCTTCAGACAGTTTTATTACATTTATTTAACAGCTGAACAAGAGCAAATTGAATCAGAAAAAAATATCTACTGCACAACTAGTCCTGGAGGGACCTGTGCTTTCATTAATTTCTTTTAATAAAAACCTATCTTACCCAGACACACATACATGCACACATGATTGATAATAACTCACTAGTGTCATCCCCTCCAGTGCTATTGCAGTGGGGCATGCTGAAGATAGATCTCCTTGAGTCCACTAGGAGGCGATAGTAGCCTGCTGTTAAACAGGCCAGGTTCATTGCATCACTCGACTCCATGATCAGTGTGATGGGCTGTGTAAAAAAGAAAGAAAGGGGGGGGCGGGAGAATAAACAAAAAAGAAATGAATTAAAAAACAGCCGATGCTATAAGTTTTCATATTTGCAAGTGCTTCTGTTTTCAGACAGAGCCGTGCTCACCCGGACATCCAGAACATGCAGCTCCAGTCGGACGTTGATCTCATCCTCAGTGAGGATCTCGATGCGGTTGACATGGCTGAAGTCAGCCAATAGGGCCACTAGGTTGGTCCGGGCATTGATGACATGACTGATGCCGTAACGTGGGCCCACTAA
The DNA here is from genome assembly GCA_011952105.1 of Coreoperca whiteheadi. Classification (NCBI taxonomy): domain Eukaryota; kingdom Metazoa; phylum Chordata; class Actinopteri; order Centrarchiformes; family Sinipercidae; genus Coreoperca; species Coreoperca whiteheadi. The sequence goes on from CM022483.1 coordinate 9,867,308, forward strand.
CAGAGTCACCTCTGTCTGTTTCTCCCCTTGCTACAGGGGTAGTGTGTATACATAAGAGTTAAACATAATTCAAAAACAAATCTGCAATCTTTTGTCCTATTTAAAAGATTTTTAACAGTGACAGAGATGCGGTTCTAAACCGAACCCAAGTAAGTTTTAAAACTTTTACAAATCCTTTCCAGAACTAATGGCCTTACCAAAAGTATTGATTTGAACTCCCTCCCTCCATAGAGTCTGAGTTCACTTAGGTACCTTAGGTAATGCACCTTGGCCTGCAAAGCAGTCAGCTGCACAGAGAGAAGTGAAATACATTAGTAAGCATCCAAAACGAAATCACTTCAACCTGAACAGACGCATTTGTCATCTAATGTCAGGATGTAAAGCACTCTCAAGCCATTTTGATCTGGACCACTGATTTTCCATTATATCCCATCATATAATTTAAATCTGATCAAAATCTGAAGAGCAACTCCGCTGCAGTGCTCTTTATGGCTTGCTTGTGTGGATGTGTGCCTCTCGTGCCATTTAAGGTCAATGGGATTTTCAGAATTCAAACTTGAAAGCACCAAAAGTGTATTTCTGCAAAGTACAGATGCTTTCACTGCAACGAGAACTATATATATCTAGGACCGGACAAGTTTTATATATTTATTGTTAATTCTTCACTTTTATACAAAGCAGATTGTGTTTTTTTGTTTTATTTATATGACAGTTAAGGCTTGTGTGTCTATATTTTTAACACCACATGCTCAGGGAAGGCAAGACATTTGTAATGAAAACATCAGTTGAATAAAAATAGTACAATGTTGTGTATATGTCTCATATATCAAGCTGCCTTTACAACCAACCACTTACAATGCTCATTAGACTTTTATAGTACACTATATCTACTGTACAGTCTCCTGATGTTGCACCTAAATTTAAGACTACGTCTAGTCCAGTAATATTTTACCTCACCATCAGTCTAAGAAACAAAAGGCTAATGGGATGTCTGACCTAACTAGACATCTCCATTAAAAAATAGTTTTTTATTTTTTCATGAAATTTGTTCTCAGTCTTAACCACAGGCTTTCCACAAAACTGAGTGAGCAGCTTCTTTTGGGTAGGGATAACTTCAAGACTGTAATGAGAAAGCTAATTTGGAGTGTCAACGTTTTGAATTGCATGTCAGTTCATTGGCGCTGTTTGGCTGTATGTCTCTCTAATGAAAAGATTGGATAGCAACTGCCACTGTGAATGCCAATGATTAGCCAGCACATCGTACTGCTCGGGCTTGGAGGGATAGAGATCAATACCCCTGCAGAAGACTTACATTTGATAGACATTGTACACACATACATGTTTATGGAGTTCACGTGTTTAACTTGAATTACATTCCTTCATCCACTACATGAAGCTGTTTTAGGTAGATTAAAATGGACGTAGCGCAATGCCAACAAAAAAATAATTTGACTTTCTGTCACTCTTTTAAACATGGTAATTTTGCAACCAATCACAGAGGAGCTTGACCGATATAACAGTCATGGCCAAAAATGAGCAGACAACTATAAACATACATAAACATTTTAACTTGTAATGAGCCCTTTATGTCTGATTAATTCATTTAGTTTAGTTTCATGTCACCCTGAATACGACTGGTACTTTATAGCACAAACTCAGACACCTAGAGAGCTCAGACACAGAATTGGGATGTCATAATAATTTGAAAAATGAAAAAAGAAAAAAAAAGCTAGACTTCACCAAATTTAGAGTTATACCCAGAGATCTGGCAACTTGTCATTCTATATTTCTCTTATTGTAATACATCTCATAAAAAGAGCTAAACCTACTTCCCTGGCCTGTTTGTGGCACTCAGCCCCACGCTCATTCATTCCTACTGAGGATGTAAATCTTAAAAAAAAAAAAAAAAAAAGGGGGGGTAATTTCCTAAAACAACAGGGATCTGT